>OW240913.1:157383385-157394901 GCA_933207985.1 Pelobates cultripes | reverse complement strand
TGTTGTTGATGGAGGACATGCGGACCTTTTAAGTCCTACGCATCGCCACAGCCCTTCGGGATCCACCCTCAGAGAGCGACTCGACCGACAGGTAGCAGACTACCTCGCCTTAACTGCAGATATCGACACTCTGAGGAGCGATGAACCCCTTGACTACTGGGTGTGCAGGCTTGACCAGTGGCCTGAGCTATCCCAATTTGCGATAGAACTTCTGGCCTGTCCCGCTTCAAGTGTCCTGTCAGAAAGGACCTTCAGTGCAGCAGGAGGTATTGTCACTGAGAAGAGAAGTCGCCTAGGTCAAAAAAGTCGAGATTACCTCACCTTTATTAAGATGAATGAGGGATGGATCCCGAAGGGACTGACACTGGGCGATACATTAGATTAAAAAAGGCCTGATGAGATGAGCTGCCTTGGGCTAAAAATGGTCCACACGCTGCTGTATTTTAGCTCTGAATGCCGGTTGACTTGCGTGACTTATCCGCCACCAACTAGGGTTCAAGCTGCCATGTTTTAGGGCACTTTCTGCCTGTGAAACAAACATCAATTATAGATTGAATAGCAGTTAGTTGTCTCAAAGCGGGTGTGTCAGGCTCACAGTGGATACTGTGCCCACTGCCACCACTCACTCACTGGTGTCACAATAGCTTGGATTTAAAAAAAAAACACTTTTTTCACTGTTATAGATTGAATAGCAGTTAGTTATCTTCAAGCAGGTGTGTCAGCCCTACAGCGTGTACTCTGCCAGTACGCTGCCACCTCCTCTACTCCTCCTACTCCATCCTCTTCCATAACCTCCTCGGCTGAGTCCTCTTCTGCTGCTGCGTCTTGCTCCACATCAACGGATAGGGACGTAACAGTGATTAAACTGATAACAATAGTACTAAACACACCACTCCTATCTGGTGGCACATTAGATTGCACGCGCAGTGCCCCAAATTTGTTGTGATCTGTGAGTAAGGTAAACGGTTGTCCATACAAGTAGGTTGCAGCTTTTTGAGGGCCCACACCACCGCCCTGCACTCCTTTTCAATGGCAGTGAATCTACTTCGCTATGCAAAAGTTTACGGCTTAGATAAAAATCAATGCCGTGTACACGTCCACTGATAGGAGACGCTGAAGGTATTAAACTGATAAAAATAGTACTAAACACACCACTCCTATCTGGTGTCACATTAGCTTGACCGCGCAGTGCCCCAAATTTGCAGTAAGAGGACCGACCAAGCCTCTTCTTCAATCTCCCTGTTACAAAAATCAATGCCGTGTACACGTCCACTGATAGGAGACGCCGAAGGTATTAAACTGATAAAAATAGTACTAAACACACCACTCCTATCTGTTGTCACATTAGCTTGACCGCGCAGTGCCCCAAATTTGCAGTAAGAGGACCGACCAAGCCTCTTCTTCCATCTCCCTGTTACAAAAATCAATGCCGTGTACACGCCCACTGATAGGAGACGCAGAAGGTATTAAACTGATAAAAATAGTACTAAACACACCACTCCTATCTGGTGTCACATTAGCTTGACCGCGCAGTGCCCCAAATTTGCAGTAAGAGGACCCGACCAAGCCTCTTCTTCCATCTCCCTGTTACAAAAATCAATGCCGTGTACACGTCCACTGATAGGAGACGCTGAAGGTATTAAACTGATAAAAATACTACTAAACACACCACTCCTATCTGGTGTCACATTAGCTTGACCGCGCAGTGCCCCAAATTTGTTGTGATCTGTGAGTAAGGTAAACGGTTGTCCATACAAGTAGGTTGCAGCTTTTTGAGGGCCCACACCACCGCCATGCACTCCTTTTCAATGGCAGTGAATCTACTTTGCTATGCAAAAGTTTACGGCTTAGATAAAAATCAATGCCGTGTACACGTCCACTGATAGGAGACGCGGAAGGTATTAAACTGATAAAAAATAGTACTAAACACACCACTCCTATCTGGTGTCACATTAGCTTGACCGCGCAGTGCCCCAAATTTGCAGCAAGAGGACCGACCAAGCCTCTTCTTCCATCTCCCTGTTACAAAAATCAATGCCGTGTACACGTCCACTGATAGGAGACGCGGAAGGTATTAAACTGATCAGAACAATACTAAACACCCCACTCCTATCTGGTGTCACATTAGCTTGACCGCGCAGTGCCCCAAATTTGCAGTAAGAGGACCGACCAAGCCTCTTCTTCCATCTCCCTGTTACAAAAATCAATGCCGTGTACACGTCCACTGATAGGAGACGCGGAAGGTGTTAAACTGATAAAAATAGTACTAAACACACCACTCCTATCTGGTGGTACATTAGATTGCACGCGCAGTGCCCCAAATTTGTTGTGATCTGTGAGTAAGGTAAACGGTTGTCCATACAAGTAGGTTGCAGCTTTTTGAGGGCCCACACCACCGCCATGCACTCCTTTTCAATGGCAGTGAATCTACTTCGCTATGCAAAAGTTTACGGCTTAGATAAAAATCAATGCCGTGTACACGTCCACTGATAGGAGACGCGGAAGGTATTAAACTGATAAAAATAGTAAAACACACCACTCCTATCTGGTGTTACATTAGCTTGACCGCGCAGTGCACCAAATTTGCAGTAAGAGGACCGACCAATCCTCTTCTTCCATCTCCCTGTTACAAAAATCAATGCCGTGTACACGTCCACTGATAAGAGACGCGGAAGGTATTAAACTGAACAGTCTCTATTCTGCTCTTGCATTTCTATTTCTTCATAGAAAACGAAAAAATTCTGAGAAGACGTTGGCAGGGCTATTCACTTGTGTGATCTGTCATGAATTGTCATTTGAATGCTATTTTGAACTGTGGGGCACAAGAACTTGAATCTGACAAAATGGCTGCCATATACACGTCCACTGATAGGAGACGCGGAAGGTATTAAACTGATCAGAACAATACTAAACACACCACTCCTTTTTTTTGGTGAGGCTTTACAGGACAGAGTGCTTCTCCACGGGACATGTTAACTCACGGGCAGCTGGCTCATCAAGGAACCAGAGCAGCTTTCCATGTACAGGCAAGACACGTGCAGCCGATAAGGGTTCAGGCTCTTCTTCCTGGAGGATACGCTGCAAGCCTGTTGAACGAGGTGACCTTGCTCGGGTCCCAGGTGTACGGTTCCTAAAATGGCTGCCATATACACGCCCACTGATAGGAGACGCGGAAGGTATTAAACTGATCAGAACAATACTAAACACACCACAAATAAGGTTTCTCTCCTGTATGGCTCCTCAAATGATGCTTAAGATTAGAAGCGGCTGAAAAGCATTTCTCACACTCCGAACAAAAATATATTTTTTTAACATTCTCTCCACTTTGAACGAAATGACGCTTGGGAAGAGATTAACATAATTAAACACAGGCAGTAAAAATACAGTTTTAGCCATACCCTGTAACTTTAAAACTACACATCCCATCTTCATAATTACATATTTGGAATCAGCACACTTAAAACATAAACATAACCAAAAATCAGCCAAATACATCCAGGGGTTAAAAAGTTAGCTGGAGGTCCTTTTATGACCGACCGCAAGCACATTTTCCTGCCCAAAACAGTTCCATAGATTTGGGCTGTGAGGTCGGTCTATTTCAGGCTGAAAAAAAGACTAAGTCCCATCACCGAATGGGACTTAGTCTCTGCAGCTGAAATAAGGCTGAAAAAAACGGCTGAAAAAAAGACTAACTCCCATCGCCAAATTCATGTTAATAAGGGATATGGGTCTGTAACTCACACATTGTGTCAGATCTTTCCCTGGTTTGGGTAGAAGTGTGATTGTGGCCTCTAGTGTCTGTGGTGGAAGTGTTGTCTAGTTCAGTGAAGAATTGAATGTGTTGACGTAGTGTTGGGCCAGAGGGGCTGAAAACAATGTATAGTATTTGGCCGTGAAGCCATCAGGACCTGGGCTCTTCCCTAGGGGGAGATGTTTTATTGCTTCTTGGTAGTCTTGGATGTCAATGGATTGATCTAATGCGTGTTTTAGGTTGGTCGGTATAGTAGATGTGATTCGTTGTGTGAGAAATTCTTGTATCTCCACGAGGGAGGGTGGGGTAGACCTAAGGTTGTAGAGGGAAGTATAAAATTCATGGAAGGCTTTGGTTATATGTGCCATTAAATGGCAATTTTTGCCTTCCTTGTTCTGTATGGTGGCTATGAAGGTGGTTTCCCTTTGTTTTTTCAGGACATGCGCCAGTAGGCAGCCACATTTGCCTCCCTGTGCGTAATATAGGCTTTTTGTGATGGCCAGTTTGCATTTGGTTTGGGCATTTAAGTGGATGTTGAGTTCAGTTCTCTTTTCTATCAGCTTCTTGTATGTCTCTAGGGTTTGGGTCATTTTATGAGAATTTTCTAGTTCCCTGATTTCTTGAAGGAGCTGTGTTATGTGTTTGTTCTTCTGTTTTTTGTGCATGGAGGCGATTTGGATGAACTTACCCTGCACATTTGTGGGCTTCCCATATAGTTGAATGTGTGGAGTCTGGGTGCGTATTAAGGGAGAAATATTGTTCTAGGGCTGTGGTAATTTGGGTTTGGACCCCCTGAAGGTTCAGAAGTGTGTCATTTAGTTTTTACTGGACCCTAGTGGCATTTAAGGATGGGATATTAACTGTCATTGTTAGTGGAGCGTGGTCTGACCAAGTGATTGGTTCGTATGCACAGGTGGTTATTAAGTTGAGATATCTGTGGAGAAGGAAGAACATATCTATCCTCGAGTATGAGTCTGTTGTATGAGAGTAGTAAGAGTAACCCGTTCGGATGGATGATATGTCCTCCAGCCATCGTAGAGTTGATGTGTGTCGAGTAGGCATTGAATGTGTGCTCTAGTTGAGGATTGGTAGGATTGAGCTAGGGAGGTAGTGTCTAGGTTGCTGTCTAGCGATATATTGAAGTCCCCCCCAGGATCAGGACACCATCTGTGTAAGTTTCCAGCCTTTTGAGAATCTTCCAGAAGGCAGGGAATTGCTTTCTATTGGGTAAGTATATATTGGCAGAGGTGGTTGTGGTGTTTCCCACTGTCCCCTTCAGGAATAGGTATCAACCAGCATCCTTTGAGACGTGATCCTTATATGTGAAAGGAAGGCGAAAATGTAGTAGAATCGCTACACCCCTTGATTTAGGCCCAGTGAAGTTGCTAAAGTAGCCTTTTGGATATTGTTTGTTTTTGAGCGATGGTGAGGAGTCTGCTCGAAAGTGGGTTTCTTGTATGAACACCACCTCTTCTTTATGTTTATGGTAGTCTGTCAGGGCTATGTGACGTTTTTCGGGGGTGTTCAAGCCCCTGGCATTGTGTGAGATAATTGTAATGGGCGCCATCTGTGGTCGTATGTACTTTGGTGGATTTGAGTGTAGTGATAGTGGGTGTGTAGCGGTAGGCACTTAACTGTATCTCTGGTGCTGGTTGAATCAGTTTGGAATATGCAATATATTGCAAACAACAGTTTAACAGTTATAAACATAAACAGTAACTATATACAATCTATCGTTTCTACAGTGTGTGTCGTATGACACCTCGAAGAATCGATGTAGGCTGGTGTCGGCCTCTGTAGTGGTCCTGATACCACAGAGGGTAAGTTAAGTGTTGTATGACACCGCCAGTTATGGAGGGGCGTAGGGTGCTTAGGAGGCTGTATTAGCGCTTCTTAGCGATGTGTGCTCCGTGAAGTGGCTAAGGGAAGTGTCTATAACCCCATAGGTATGTGGATTGTTGAAGTGGTTTTGCTTGGATATGTAGGTTTGGGTGGGTAGGCACTTTTTGCGTATACAACAAGGTAATGGTGGAGGTGTGAGGGCGTAGTTCCATGGTGTTCCCTTGGTGTTTGAGGGTCGGGAGGCACCCCAGGCCCATTTACCCTGTTTTTTGTTTTTTTTGGGGGGGAGGGGAGGTTTGTTTGTTTTTTGTTTGTTTTCCCACCCTTTAGTTTAGTGGCATTACCTTTATCCTGGGCTTGTGTTGTTGTGCAGGGTCTATCCTAACCCTTCCTTTGCTATGCCTGTTTGTCTTACAAGACCTAGCGTCTTGCATAACCATTGCCCCCAAAACAAGATATGTATGGTGCCTAGTAGATTGGTTCCCCAAGTGTGCCCAGGGTAGCAGGGACTGAACTCTAATGTGGTGTGAACACAGCAGAGGATCTGGTAATGATTGTAGCTAAGACATTTTGGACAATACAGTGATTAAACAGTTATACGACCAACTTGTCAACCAATGTCCTGTAGCACCCAACTCACGGCATGGAAGAGTTAACTCATCAGTTCTCATGTATCAGTCTTGGTTATCCGTTTGTCTCTTCTGCCCATTTGTAAGCAGTTTTTGGGTGCAATAGTTCAGCTTGTTGTACTTGATGCATCGTAGTTCTTCCTGGTTTGTGGTGGTCTTGTACTCCTGCTGGCACGCTGGGGGTGGGCAAATTAGAGCTGGGTTAGGTCCCATCGCAGGGTATGGAATTAAAGTTTTAGGTAGGTATCTGCCAGTGTTTGAAAGTGGGTATGCTTGAGGTTGTGGTGTGAATAATAGTAGCGAGGGTCCTGTGGAAGCCTCTGTTACCGGTGTTGTTGTGGGTTACCCTTAGTGATCGTGGTTTGGGTTTTTGTCTTTGTGACATGGTTGTTCTGCTGCGCTTGTTCTCTGTCTCTTCGGTAGTGGACGTCGTCCTTGTCCCTGGAGTTGCTGGGAGAGGGATTGTGCTGGATTAGGGGCATATCAGTCTAATAAGTGTGTCTCTGTTAGTTCGAGGGCTTGCACAAATGGTGCTACGTCTCGGTGCATTAATATTGTGTGGGTAGTTCCCCTGTGCGAAAGGGAACCCCCATCTGTATCTTATGCCTCTGTTCCTCAGTTGGTCTGTTAGGGGCTTAAGAGTTCTCCTTGCTTGTAAAGTCAGCCATGATAAGTCCTGATATATTTGGACCTCATGTACGTGGAATAAAAGTGGGGGGTTTGTGTTGTGTAATTTTTTCAGAATAGTGTCTTTTACCCCAAAATAGTGTAAGCTGCAGATTACATCTCTTGGGGTCTCTCTGCCAGTTTTGGGCCTCAGTGAACGATGAGCTCTATCTAAGAGGATTGGTGTATCTGTTGATCGCCCCATTATTAGGTTAAATAATTCCTGCAAGATTGCAGGGAGGTCCTCACGATCGGCCTCTGGTAGCCCCCTCACTCTCAGATTATTTCTTCTCCCCCTATTGTCAATGTCGTCGAGGGTCCTTTGGAGGTGGGAGAGATGATTATTGTGTGATTCCACTTTAGTGGTTAGGGATTGGATTTGGGTCTGTATGGTAACCCTGTCATCCTCTAAGTCCTGGACTCTGAAGCCTATCTGACGGATTTCCATCCCCAGACCATCCATCTTGCGCTGAAAGGTGGCTTGTAACTTCCCCAGCATTGTGGAAAGGTCGGCTTTTGAGGGCAAGTTCCTTAGTAGGTCCTTAATATCGAGGTCCGTGGAGATGGCAGATAGCTCTGATGTCGCTGGGCTGGGCTGGGTGGCTCGGAGTATGTCTCGCTTGCCGTCGGCGCCCTGTTGGAATCCCTGGGATCCTTGAAAAGCTTGGGGACTGATCCTGTTTTTCCTGCTGAGGTTCTCCCTGAGTTTGCTTGGGAGTTTTGTGCTTCCTTGGGGTTCCCCATGGTGGTTTAAATCTTCCTCTGTTTGCTTATAGTGCCTTTTTTGCCCGGAGCAGTGTTAGACAGTTGGCCACTCCCCCTATTATTAAGTCTTGTGTGTTTGATGTATTGGTTCTAGCTCTAGCTCAACCACCTACACATCGTCATTGATTCCTGTGTTTCTACCTTACATTATTCATCCTTCCCCTACAAAACCTCTGTTTTCAGGGGCAGTGCCAAGCTGCTGAATGAGCCAGCCGCATGTCAGCCGAGCTTTGTATATTACCACTGTATTTTAGCGATTCCAAATGCCAGTTTCACCGCCCAGTGCAGCCATCAGCAATGGGACATAAGCTGAAAAAACAGAAACCCGACAATCCCAGATCAGGCATGGATATCAATGACCTCTTCAGGCAAACACACGGAGCATGCAGGCCCAAGATGGGTTTTTAGACTCCTCGGAGGAGTCGATGCTGGGGATGGGTGCTGCCAACCAACCTTCCCTTTCACAACCCCAAACAGCTCCACAGAATGCAGACTCTAATCCAGTGACAAATGAAGGAGCTGCTACATGGCCTCGAGCTCACCTTACAGGCTGACATGGCCTCTCTTCAGACTGATCTAACTGTCTTGGAGACAGCAGCAGACCAAGCTCAGGAACTTACCACTCTCTCCAACGAAACGCAGACTCTAAAGGCACAGCAAACAGCCTTCAAACACCACTTTGCACTGATTGAGGATGCCAGACACCGCAACAAACTCAAGGTCTGAGGTGTACCTATTATTATAATTTACTTTGTCAAATTGCTTTTATTTTATTTTCCAAGAGTTTAACAGTTTTGACAACTGTGGATGTATTTGATACACGCTCATGCTAGCACAACCCACCAGGAATCAAATAGGTCACCAGGCCTCCCTCACCCCCACCCCTCCCCCTGCACCTCTCTATTAGAGCAAGTAGACACATACAGACTGACTTCCTCACATAGCCACACTAGGCCACCTCATTCATGTAAATCACCTAACTCTAAGTATAGGTCAAGTGGAATCGTAGAATTCATGATAAGTAGCTCTCTCGACACGATACATCACATACTTCCCTACATATCGGCAATAACACAGCGATCCATAGGGGGCTTAGCTGATAGGGAAACGCACATCAGAGATAGCCCACCTCCTACCCATGGCAGGGCCTGTAAACGGAGGGACCAACTGGATCACAAATAGGCCACTACATAATTCACAAAAACCCTCATCCCACTGCCTAGTCCACCACAGTGCTCCAAACATAGCCATTTACATTTATATTGTTTCAAAAGTGTATATTTCATACAAACTTGTACCTGTTTAATTTTGTCCGCTTATGCCAAAGGGATGAGTATAAATAAAGAATATAAATTATTTTTATTTTTTTTAAACTCTGCTTTTCATACTGAGTTCCCCCTCCTGTAAATTGAAATACTCCCCTCAGACCTCGACTAGTGAACCTCAACTTCTCTTTTCACATACTCTATGCCTGTACCTTGACTGGAAATCTGTGGATAAAATTAAATTGAAGAAAAGAGTGTTTAAAATTACAAAAGAAAGAGGAAACTCCCTAAACTGCCTCAAACAACTCACAGCTCTCTTTATCATACTTACATAGCTATGACTCGGACTAGATTGAGACATCTATCTTTCTTCATTGCCTGCTGGTAAATAAAAAGTACAATCATATTTTCAATACTATTTATACATTTTGTAACTTTAATAAGATTTATTTTTTGTTTTCATTATCTACTAAACAGTCTTGTTTTATGTTTTTAACTGAAAAAGAGAAACAAAGAAACTAGATCAACTCTATTTGTTTCCATTTTTGTATAATATTTTTTGACCTAGTTTACTTAATTATCACATTTTCATTATAACTCTTTCTGGAATATATTGGCTTTTGTTTAGTATTACTATGTATTTGATTTACAATTTAGTTAAGAACTTTGTATCTGACTCCAACATGAATACTAAAAAAAATCACAGGAATATTTTAAGGAATAATATTTCCCTACTATTATACTAAACATTTTTACACAGTTGCGAAAAAAAAAGATATCTTGTATTCTGACAGGTTTGTCTGATGTTTATAAAAATATTTCTTTATTTGGATGTCAGTGTTGAAATAGAAATGAATGAATACATAGATACTGAAGCTTCAGGGTGCAATATACAAAGGCAGCAACAGTGCTATCAGAAAGTACAACAGCTATATTGCAAATAGGAAAACCTTTGTATATCATTTGAAACTGTAAATCAGACTATGAATGCTAAATCAAGCATAACAGGAGAATATTCTACTTTGATGCAGAAATTACAGCACCACTCTTAGAAAAAAACATTCTCGTTGAGAAGACTCTCCAAGGTATTTCTCAAAGGCAAAAAAGAGAGTGAAAGATGGCTGTTTCACTTTTTTTCCTTTCTCAACTTCACTGTCTTTTATCAAAGAATAAAACAAAAAAAAAATGTCTAAAGGACAAGAGAATGTGAAAAACTACAGATATATTGACTATGTTCTTCAAAATCTAAGACATCTGATGTGTAAATACTGCAGGTAAGGTGATAGGTTTTCATATTATTTTGACATTTTATTTATTAAAACATGAGTTCACTAGATGGATTCAAGATGCAATAACACTGTTTCATCTATGTAGACTTTTTTTTTTCTTTATGATTTATAGAACAACGTGTTTAATTGGTTTTAGACATATGCTCTAACCTAAATGATACACTGGCAACAAACTAGAATGATCACAGTATGCAATCCAGACTGCAAGTTTTCCAAATATATCAGTGAATTCTGAAAAGAAAGCTACTGTTATGTTATCATGTAGCTCAGGAGATGAAACTACAAAGCAGTCACATTATCTTTATGAGTCCTTCAAATGTTGAAAAATCAATAGAAAATCAGTTTTCTCGAAAAAATATACATTTAGCAGAAAATTATTTTAGAAGTAGTCTTTCAGAGAAAATGAAATGAGGGTTTGAATACAAAATATAACACCAGTATTTCACATTGAGATTTTCAAAAGGAATAATCAATTTTTGGCTGTGTCTTTACTTAGAATAGTCCTTATTATAAGAGGTCTGGTCCATTCCAGTTGAAAAACACTCTCAAATAGTGACATTGCAATTCAGGTAAATTGATTGTCCATGGTAATTTTCAATATATTTTGAATGCATTATATATGCAATGATTTAAAAATAATTAAAAAAATAAAAAACATGTTCACCTTAAAATGTTTCAATTAAATCACTGTGTAGTGGTTGTGTCTGTAGATGTATGTTTCTACACCATACTGTGTCTCCTTTCAATCTTTTCAACATCTAGTTCCCTGTTTAATTAACTAGATTCTGTTTTAGTCCTAGTTGAGCCATAGACCATGTATACGTAGACCATGTTGCTTGTACAAATAAGTACAAATTCGATAGAGGTGACATGGAGATCAGTTTTCTGAACTACTTGATTGACAGCTCCAGTGGGCTATCATTGGCAATCAGCAATATTTCAGATCACTTCTGCCATAGCCCACTCTAAGACATAAGAGTGGGCTAATGGTGATTTAAACGTGAAGCACATTGTAACAATGCAAACTGCTTAGGGTGTTTAGACTGACCCATTAAGCAAAAATGATAATACTGTTGTAAGGTTTTAGCAGATTAAGTTCAAAAGGCAGCTGCTAGCTGGAGAACATTCACTAAAGTATAAATAGGTAATGAGCAGAGACGTAGTCGGACAAGCCAGAGGTCAGGGCAGACACCCCATTTTCACAAATGATAAAACAAGCAGAGGGTGCAGGATAGGCACAGGATAAGCACACTGAAGGGAAAACCACAGTACGCACAATACAAGTGAGATAAGATGGCTAGAAGACAGG
>OW240913.1:157343807-157383285 GCA_933207985.1 Pelobates cultripes | reverse complement strand
GGAACTAACAGGGAGGGGGACACATTGACAGGGAGGGGAATTGACGGGGAGAAAGAAATTGACAGGGAGGGGGGGTGACAGGGGAGGGAGGGGGAATGAGAGTAACAAGGGAGGGAGGGAGAAGAGAGTGACAAGGGAGGGGGGAGAGATTGGCATCCATCACACACACAATCACACACAATGCACCCCTTACACACAAAGACAATGAACCCCTTGCACACAGAAAAACACACAATGCATTACACACACAATGCAACACGCAATGCAACCCTTACACACAATGCATCCCTTACACACACAGAAACACACAATGCATTCCTTACACACACTCAATGCACCCCTTAAACACACTCAAAGCACCCTTACAGACTCACACACTTCATCCCTTACATCCCTTACACATACAAACACAGATTCACACAATGCATTCCTTACACACAAATCAGGACATCCCCTACACACTCTACCCCCTGTGAACAAACTCATTGGTGGAACATGAAGGTGGACCCTGGGACACAGACCTTGAGCTATGTAAAAGGCCCCCAAAAAATGGAGCTGCTTCTCGTTCTCCCAGAACATTGATTTTTGTGACCACAGTTACAAACAGCCTCCAGAGATCCTGTTATACACCAGACCAGTGGAGCCAGACTGCAGCTAGAGCCCATCATCATCCTCATCTGCTTGTAAGTAGGTAATCTAGTATATTATTCGTGGCACTAATCTCTAATTTACCTCACATTAAAGAAACACTATAGTCCCCAGAACCACTGCAGCTTAATGTAGTGGTCCTGGTGTCTATAGCCTGTCCCTGCAGGCCTTTTAATGTAAACACAGCGGCACTGCAGCACTAGCGTTAGTTAACATGGCAGGTCATATGGGTGGGGCATTGTGATGTCACGGGGGGGGGAGGGCGGCAAACTTTACTTTTGCCTAGGGCGGCAAAAATCCTTGCACCGGCCCTGATGACAAAGTACAGGGAAATAACAGGGAACATGACAATGTACCCTTAAATTGAATGTTTAATAAACATTTATATAAAAAAAATAATGTTTTACTTTACTTTTATTTTTTTAATTGTTTATTTTACATAAAAACAGACACAGTGCTTTTAATGAACACACCAACTAAAGTGAAATCATATGATATGATTATGCTTTTCTAATTCATATCATAAAGCATTAACATATACTTACATAAGTTGTGAAATTAAGTGTTGGTTTTAACACTGTGGTATGGTCATAAAATTCACTGTAGTACTCTTTGTCAAGTAGATATACACTTGAGGTTTCATTAAGTGTGATGCCTTTAAAGAGAGAAGACACAGTATTTAGATAATTACTTGTGTGTATTACTTAAGATATAAACCCATTTAACAACAGAAAATTGTGTATATGTTTAAACAAAAGTATAGAAAACAAAAATATAATAATCCTAGTAACTTTCTGGAAGCATTTTACTGAGAATGAAATCTCAGGAGATGTAAGTAATTTGGTAAATGACAGTTAATAGAAGTTTCATTTAAGGAACACCATAGGCACCAAAACAACTTTAGGTTAATGAAGAAGTTATGGTATATATATATATCATTAATCTTCACTCTCACTGCTTACTTTTCTGTCATTTAGGATTTAAATCACTTTGGTTTCTGTCCACGAAGCCCTAGCCACACCTCCCTTGGCTGTGACTCACACAATTTACATGAAAAAAAATGTTTCACTTTTAATCTGATGTTATCTTGCTTTAGAATGGTTTATCCCCTGCTCTGTAACTTTAATCACACATTGGAGGTTCTTGCAGGTTCTAGCAGGCAATAAACAGAGCTGGAAATAAGAAATTCTAAATTAATCAGAATGAGCAATAAAGGAAGATTACAATTAGATCTCTCTTCACAGAAAGTGTCTAGGAAGGCTGTGCCAATCACAGGTGTGACTATGGCTGTATAAACAAAGTGATTTAACTCCTAAATGGCAGAGAATTGAGCAGTGAGACTGCAGGGGCATGATCTATACACCAAACTGCTTCATTAAGCTAAATTTGTTTTGGTGCCTATAGTGACTTTCAACTTTTCTGCTAAATGGAATCAGGAACTCCTTTAGTTTCATTAGGATGTTATGTTTAGATGGAGTGGAAATAGATTACTTGTGTAGGTTGTTTCTGTGTGTTTATCTTGTCCTCTTTTGTTAAATTAGTTTGGGTTTTTTAAGCCATTACACTAAATTGCAAAAGTGCTTGATTTTGGTCATTTGCAATAATAAGGGAAGTTAGAAAGACAGTTATATTTAATGTTGTCTTATTTTGGGGCAGCAAAAGATAGAAATGTTGAATATAGTCTGTTTTTTTGTGTATACTTTAATTATTATAGTGTGGTATTTATCTCCATTGCACCTGTGTATATGTTGATTTACACAAATTACCAAGACAAGTGTTTGCATTAGATATTTAATACCTAGAAGCATGACATTTCCAGTAGTTTCCTCAGTAAAAAAAAAGGTTCATCATATTTGGACACATTGGCTGTTTCTTGCAAATTATGTTACCAGCTACATGTCTACTCTCTATTCTCTAGATCAGGGATAGGTAACCTTCGGTACTCCAGATGTGGACTACATCTCTCATAATGTTCTTACACCCATAAAGCTGGCAAAGCATCATGGAAGGTGTAGTACAAAACATATGCAGTGCCGAAGGTTGTCTATGCCTGCACTAGATACATGCCTACCAAATTCTAACACACTGGAGATTACCAGTAGGTTAATCAGTAAAGGGACAATCACTTAATGGTCGTTACCAGGATATTTTATTCAGTCATATGTTTATACTAGTCTAGCTTCTTGGATCTCATTTTTTATAGTAAATTTGCAGAAAGAACATGCAAATAATATCACCAAGAGATATTCAGGTTGTGAGCATCAGAAAAGTTATTAATATCTAGTATATCTGATAAAATTGTGGCACAAGTAGGCACAGCTGTAGAAACTAAATTCAAGTGACAGAGTATGTGTCATGGAACTAAGTGGCAGAATTTACATGAGAGAAAAATAGAATATCAGCCTAGTTCACATGCATGCTAGACTGACAAAGAGTTCTCAAAGCCAACCAAAAAAGGGCTGCTGCTTATGTGGGTAACATTACTTGTGTATGGACAGAGATGCCTAAAAATTGTATTGTGCACTTGTTAATTACTCAAACAGAGGTTAGACATAAGAGGTAAAATTATTCAAGAAGAACATTGATCAGAAATGCTTACCAGATCCAAGAATTAAGGAAACATTTCCCAATTCAATATCAAAGTTATTGAGAACTTGAGCACTTTGTATATTGCCGGTTATTGGGCTTTCATATATGGATTATGTTTTCTTCATTTCTAAAAAATTTTTAATGCTAGATTGATTCATACTCAATACGCAAGAGAGAGGGCTAAGGTTGGATTTCCTAATAAATGGATATGCAGGCTAGGTAAACTTTCGATTCTTTGACCATCCTTAGCTGCTTTGCTGCTTGCACCATGATTTTTTTTTTTTTTTTTTTATTTGCAGTGCATAATGGTACATACATGCTTGAGGTGCCCCAGCAGCAGTCCACAAGCTAATCATCAATTATTATATTTGGACACATTAGATTACGTGCACAATTTTATGGCATTATCTCATTCAGCTGTCACGGCTGAGCTTTATGTCAGAGTAGCCTTAGGAGTTTTGCTATGACATGTGCGTAGAATTGCTTTTAATAACCTCAGATAGAAGATTATAGATTATATATATAGCACGGTACCATTGCCCTGAGCAGTAGCCATGAATCAGTTAATAATTAATAAAGCGAAGAAACGAAGAGTAAACAGAGAAAATCATATGAAAGGCATGGAAGGCATTAGGTAACTGGACACAGATCACTAGCAAATGGTTAGCGGTTTATAACTCCGCTGTTTTGCTCTCGTGGCAGAAGCTTATGTAGCAGTCCCCCTTTAGGCTTAACCTACTCCCGTTTTTGGTGTGCTGGCAGTGCCATCCGTTGAATTTTCCTTACCTGCATGGGATTCTGTCCAGCCCCAAGCCTGTTCGAGAGCTGGCATCAGTGTACCACAGACCTGGTTTCTATAATAGGCCTAGTCTATTCCCAGCAGGTGTGGGCAGAGGATTGAGGTGTCTTCCGCTGCATGTCGCGGGCAATCTTCCGACCTTGTAGTTGATGCAGGGTAAGTTTGCCCCTTGTGGCTCTCAGCCTCGGAAGGCGAGTGGCAGGTCTTGTGGGTGTCCTCACCGGATCTCGGCCTTGAGTAGATCCCCTCACTGGCAGTCACTGGTGCCTCCCTTCTCCCTTGCTTTTGCTAGCCTCAGTGGCTTGGATGTGGTGCCTCAGTCTGCTCCAAAAACACTGAAATATGGCATCCAGCCTCCTCAGGGAACCTGCCATGTGGTCGCGGGTGGCTGCCTGCATTGGACTCTCTGCGTTCAGTTGCGGGAGCGTGGCCGCCGCCATCTTGCGGGGTCGGGGTTCCTGCACAGCGATCTTTTGAGTGGCAAGTGCCCATGCTGGTCATTCTTGTGAGTTCTGTTGGGACCCCCACTGGTCTGGGGGGGGGGGTAAGAGTGCTATGGGGTCAGGCCAATGAGCGCGGGTGGATCGGCCGCGTACCCCTCAGTCTCGTCCCAGGTAGGCCGCAGCAAGGCTCCCGGGTGAGTGAGTGCTGGAATAAGTTAGCGATTAGCTGGCCCAGGGTCCTCTGACCTTCAGTGTGCGGGATGATGGACGTGGAATCCCCAAAATTGGGTATAATACCCTAAATACTGGCTTTTAATTCAGGAGCTCTGGCTTACCACGTCTGGTCGACTTTAAGGTCAGCCTCCGCCCCCTGCTTGCACCATGATTATAATAAAGCTGTGTTTAAGCCTATAGTGCAAATATATTCACCCTTGCACATATGGATACAAATATTTGCATGGTTAAAAATATTTGTATTTGTGTTCTAAGCTTCCCTTAATATATGTGCCCTCAATATATGGGAGATTTGTTGTCATTATTTTAAAAGCACTGGTATGTGCGTCCACAAATTGAAGTTCACCAATTCTTGCCTTGAATCCACCAAATTCCTTCACAGGCCTAGCCTGCAAGCATCAAGTTATATCTCTTTCTCAAGTTATATCTCTTTCAGGAGACACCAGGTGAATGAAAAATGTTTTTACTATAAAGAGCTATTCAATGAACTTACTGAATGCTGACTGCAATCGCAATTCTATTATTTAATGATGCCAAATATAGTCAGGACTCGGCCACCCCGAATCTGCAGCAACTGCCCAGAAGCATTTATTGTCTGGATTAAAATCAGTGGTTTTGCTTCCAATTTCTATACAAAGCATAGGATTTGGAATAATTACAAAGCAACAGTTTTACTAAAATTCGGAAATGAATGCATCTGCTGGAATGCACATCTGCAAATCATTGTTCATTCATCGTCCCCATTAAAGGTGATTTCAGAGGTGAACAGGGGTCATCATGTCCACTCTGACCAGTCTGTGGCTACACAGCCTCATAGGTAGCTAACTGCGATGCACTGTGTGTGTGTTCTGACACCTTTCTATCATGGCCAGCATTAAGTTTTTCAGCAATTTGAGCTACAGTGGCTCTTCTGTGTGATCACTGTTTTCCACGTGCATCAATGAGCCTTGGGCTCCCATGACCCTGACACCGGTACAACTGTTGTCCTTCCTTGCACTACTTTTGGTAGATACCAACCACTGCATACTGGGAACACTCCACAAGACTTGTTGTTTTGGAAATACTGTGACCCAGTTGTCAAACCATCACTATTTGGCCCTTGACAAACTCATTCAGATCTTTTCACTTGCCCATTTCCCCTGCTACCAACAAATGATTTTCAAGAACTGACTGCTCACTTGCTGCCAAATATATCTCATCCATTAACAGGTGACATTGTAACAATATAATCAGTGTATATAAACAATGGAAAAAATCAGTGTATCATCCATGCACACAGTTTCACAAAACCGTGTTCTTGTGAAAAAGATGATATTGGTGAGGCTGTTTTCAACACACTATCTTCCGTATGTTAACATTTTAGCTTCTTAAAAAATCTGATTTTGGGAATACACACATTTTTTTATGTTATGTTACGAATTTGCAATACACTAACCTTTAAGTGCAGAAATATCAGGACTGGAGTTGTCACATGTCTAGTAAAATTGCATTTCTTCTATTTTATAGTTACCAGATATAATAGAAATTTATTTTTTTTAGAAATATTTTAATTACATCACTAATAAAATAGGCTACTTTGCTAACATGGACTGTGACTCATCAAAGTCAACTTTCTATCGGAATGTAAATTATAGTGTTCTCTTTGGAAATATTTAATATGGGAAAGATACTGTCAATGTTCTAAGTACATAATTGGCCTTAAGTTTCTAGCTCTTTTGCTTGCACCTAAATGATAAAAGTCCAGCTTTATAATAAAAACAATATGAAATATCCATGTGTTCTAAATAACTAGATAATAGAAATCACTCTCCATTATCTAAGAATTTTATATCAACTTTCATCCAGTTTATCAGTCTTTCCAGAGAAGTTGCAAGTTATTTATTTATACAAGCAACATTTAGCAGCAGGGCCAGACAGGCAAAAAAAGATGGACACACTATTCTGCAGCTCTTCCATATTAAAACAAATTTGACAACTCACAGCCGAAAATCACCTGGTGCACAGGCACTGAATGGCAGAAAACCTAGCTAAGAACCATCTACAACCCTTTTGTGCCTGGATAGGGGAACCTATCACTTAAGCTTAGGTGGCCTAGTCAAACTGACGACTCTGTGGATGGAAGAAGCAGCTGACCTCCTGACTCAGAGCAAGCTGATGATTAAAGCTTCCAAAGAGTGCCCTGTTACCTACCCTCTGGACCAGCGGGAGTTATACCCTCTGGTCAGGCAGAAGGTCCTCACAGTGGAAACCTCCAAAACTGCCCGCGTTATGCTTTTGCTGGGGCGCATAGAAACCATATGGCTTAACCAAGATGGCTGCCTCATTAGCTCCCTCGCACAAAACAGATGGTACAGCAAGCCAGAGATGGAGAGCAGCTTTTCTCACACAATATGAAGCTATCTGCCAAAGATTCTGTTACCGTATAAGTAATTGTGCACACACCCTCACACTTGGCCCAACATTTTCCCTCTGAGCCTGGAACACAGAAGGAAGTTTTTTGCAGTCTGCCATCTGAATCCCCAGGGAGACCTAAGTGATATGGGACAACGATCCCGCCACCTGAAGTGGCATTACAAAAGAATTGGTTAAGATCTTTAAATCTGTCTAGACCCTTGCAAAATTTAAAATTGGAATTGTGTTTGTGCCCTGTTTCTTTACAGCAGCACCTATACTGAGAAATGCATTTTTCGGGTGTGCCGCCCAATTTCCCTTTTTCCTATGTATATTTGGAATCTAGACCAGATTCCTTTTGAGTGGAGCATCCCCCACTTCCACTAGAGATACCCTTTTGGAGGTGATCACAGGAAATCATCAATTTGAGAAGGGTCTAAGGAAGCAGTTTAAGATGTAAGTATTGCAGTTAGCAAGTTAATCTCCTGTTTTAAAATTAGAGTAGGACCCACTTATATTGGGGTACTGTGATGTAGTATTTTTTTTGTGTGTGTTTGCTGTTTCCTAATTTGTATTTTGTATAAATTTTGGTCTTTACAGCAGCACAACTAATAAAAAATGCATATTCACAGTGTGACCCCCACTTCCCCTTTTTCTGTCTAGAAGAAAGTCCAAACAATGCATGGAGGGCACTGTGCTGGTAAGTAGCAAGTCAACTGCATGTGCAGATATTGTGCAAGTAGTGCCTGCAATTTTAACCCCAGATATCACAGGCCAGTTATGTATGGTGTTTAAAAGCAGCTCAAGAGTCATGGCAAACAGTAAGAGTGACAGGGGACAATCCTACCTAGCTCCATTCCCAGTTGTGAATAGCATGGGTTTAGAGCCTGTAATTTGGGCACATAAATTTATTTACAAGGCACTGTAACAAAGGCAGTGGGAAATTCCACGTGGGGTAAAAGTTCAAAAAGGTATTGCTGCTCAATCCTGTTGATAGGCGTGTCCGTATAAAGAGAAAGGACCAGAGAAGGCACCTCACAGTCAACCAAGCACCACATAAAGTCTGTATTTCTCATAGAGTTGTCTCCCTGAAATGAAGCCTAAACAGCAGATTCCACCTCTCCGCCAGTATTTTAGCAAACACTTTTAAGTACAAATAATTAAAGAAATAGGTCTGAAGTTGACTACATGGGTATCATCATTCCCTAGTGTAGGAATCAAGGATATGTTGGTAATGAAATATTCAGATTGGGGACCTCTACCATCATTAAATTGAAAAGTCAGTTCCAGGGGCAGCACCAGGTTATCTATAAATTAAGAGGCAATTTATGGTAAAACAAAAGTGGCAGCAGTTTAAGTCATAACCACCTTCTTCAGAGTTTATGGTGCATTTTCACAGCTGCTTTACAAGAAACTGTTAGAGCTCCCAGAGTGCCATCAGGAAAGTAGGTACCTAAGAAACACCATGAAAGATGTGTCCCTGGCCTAATGTGTAAACACGAGAAAGCACATGGGACCCCATTTGTATGACTGTACCATTTGACAGAAAAGCCCCATGGACGTCAAGATATCCTTGAAGAAAGACAGCTGATGTGATTCAATGGATCCATCAGCAAAATGTTTCTGTTCAAAACCTACAGTTAATTATACAAATACAGTAAATCTTATAATTGATTTAATATTAGTGCTTTCAGGGATATGCTACAAATTACCTGTAAGTGCTTCTTTGACACTGACGTTAATGTCCAGTGGTCCAGTAACAGAGGAGTCAGAGTCATGTGCTCTTTGTCTGTTCATCATAAGTTCTTTCAATTCTAACGAACTAAAGCTAAACTTTGATTCTCCATTTATCTGTAGTTAAACAAAATATGCAGAAAATATTCTTAATATAACACTCAAATCATAGGACATTTGTTGGATAATTATACATGCCACTTAAAGAAATGTTGAAACAAACAGAACTTCATCTACACTTAAATAAAAAGTTAAGCGAATTTCACATTTAAAACCAACATATTCGAACTGGAAACAAAGCTGACTTAGAGAATGCTTCCATTTCAGCTATTTTACCTTGAATTTGAAACTGCCGTGGTGCATAGCTTGACCTTCGAGTTATTCGGTCGGAAACAGCATGACCTACAGTCCGCATCATTAGGATCGGGGTGCTTCCAGACACTCATAAGCTACAATATTCAATACAGTGATCTATCCACATTGTGGGTGCTCAAAATGCTGCATTGTGGCCTACCTGAACTGGAGTTGGGAGGAGGGGGCCGCTACTCTCATTAGTCTATTCAGTGAGTAGCCTTGCCGAACTCCTACCCCCCTTTTGATCAGTAGGGGTCATCCTGGTCCCCACTGGTATGCTGCCAACCACTTTTGATGCATATGCCAACACATTTCATCTGTTATCGGGGCTAAGCCCTACAACTAAAAATGGCTAATGCACTCCTTCCAAGCACGCTGCAACGGAGCTTATCCCCAAACACTCACAGCAGCTACACAGACCTCTGCCTACAGAGACTCTTTATCTGCCATTATCCGATACCATGCTTTCTGCGCTCCTTCCTGCTTTAAAATGTTGTGCGGTTTAATCGATTGTCACACATTTGTTATGCTTATTCATGAGTTTATTGTGCTTATCGTTGCTCTTGTGGCACTCTAAGCGTATATGTATTCTGATGCACAACAAAAATAATGAATTATAAAAAAAAATTTAAAAATGTAATTTACTTTGAATTAACCTTGAATTCTCCCTTTAGTAAATAACCGTGTTAATCTTAAATTCACCCATTTCTTTGAGAATTATTGAGATTTGGAGTACTGGAGATTTGTTTTATCTGCTCCTCTATGAAAAAGCATTTGATTGGACACTGTCCAGCATTAACAAGTAAGTGCTAGGAAAAAAAAGGAGGATCCTCATCAAGTGCTACTATTATACCACTATTGAAATGTACCTTAGGAAATACTTGTGAACATTTTAGTAAATGCAGTTTTAAAATAGCGTGTTTTGTTTGACTTTTATATTTGTTTCCATATAAAAACACACCTACAATTCAACACAACTACATATTCAACTACATACAAACACACCCCTTCATTCAAATGCCAACATTACATACAAACACACCCCTCTATTCAAATGCAAGCACTACTCATAAATTGACACACCTGATCCATACAAAAACACTCCTATTTACAAACATAAAGACACTACACACATATAACCTTGCAAGAATAGGCAAGGTACAATTAGATTTCTTTGTCCCTCATTCTCTCACTGTAGCTGTTATGATCAATGTCTTTGCTTACCTCAAACAGTTTGGTAATACTATTTTTTCTCCTGTGATTTGCTGTTACTGTTACGGACAGAGTTCCTTTCACTGACATTCCATAAGTATACCTATAATCAATCACCAAAAAATAGCATGAATGTACACTTTAGTAGTCAATATGTGTAGTTTATCTACACAGGATTTTGCTCCACTGGTAAATATAGCTCATATTTGTGGACTAACCAGAGGATATGTTTCATATTGGTCACACAAACACTTCTGCCCTGACTGTCTCTTCCATCCACATCTTTCTTAAAGACTCAATGAAGGTATCATTTCCCAAAGAGATGCCCACTTTAAACTACAAAGCACAAAACTAACTACATTTTTAATGAACCTTAAATCTAAAGTACTGTCTGCTTTTTGCATGATGTTTGAAGAGAGTTATGGAAAAAACTATTTTAGAGTAGTTACACAAATTTCTAGGATGGACCAACGGACGGAGGACTGACAAACAGACATATAGAAGCGACACTGGGGATGTGCTAAGGGCCAAGGCTGTTCTAAGAAATTGTAAGTGACTTACTAATAACAACTTATGTAACTAAAATATAATTAGAACAAGAGTAATGCATGTTATTTACACAGACTGATTTCGAAACACATTTATAGTGGTATAGAGACACATTTCTGAGAGTATTATTGCTGTGAAGCTTTGTTGTACACTCAGACACATCAACAAAACAGAGTTCCTAGAAAAGGGAGTGATTTGGGCCCAAAACAGGGACAGCCCTCCTAAATAGATTTAGATAGATTCAGCAGCTGCTTTAGCAGACTGCGCTTGTGGAGATCTATCATAACTTCATACCACCCAACATTTCAAATGGACAAAGGAGACACTGATTTTAGGGGTGTGAGTGGGGCTGTTCTGAGAAATTTTAGCTGACCTAATAACAATTTATGCAACTAAAATGCAGTTTATAACAAGAACATATTTAATGTAGCTTAAAGACGGTTACTGGTTACTGTAAAAAAAATATTGCTGTGGAGCTCAGGCACACCAACATTATATTGCTCCTAGAGAAGAGGGGCATTAGAATAAAAAAGAGGACTAGATGGATTTGGGTCCAAAACAGGGTCTGTCACTCCTAAATAGGAAAACTTGGGAGGTCTGTAACTTCACAAGCTAGAACAACATACTTGTAAGTTATAACTTAATGCTTAATAAGTTAATACTTGTTAGATGCTCACTCAGTCTCCACTCCTTCAAAAAATCATTAAAAATCCACTTCTTTATAAAAGCGTATCAATTAAACTGTTAATAGCTCCTGACTGATTCCTCTTCTGCAACTGTCACTAGTCTAATACTATCCTTACCTTTTTGTGTCATTTTACCACACTCCCTCTAACATGTAAGCTCATTGAGCAGGGTCCTCAACCCCTCTGTTCCTGCGTGTCCAACTTGTCTGGTTACAACTACATGTCTGTTCGTCCACCCATTGTAAAGCGCTGCGTAATTTGATGGCACTATATAAATAACATAATAATAATAATAACAATAATAATAATAACAAACAAAACTCACTTTGCAGTAACTGTTCCAACCATTGGTCCACTTTTTATTGAATGGTGTACAGGTGTGCTCAGAAGAACTTCAAACCTTGGCAATACTATGGGAGGAAATAGTGCATTACACATGGCCAGACAATAAATCTATGATGTCGCAAATGCACACATGCAAATAACCTTTGCCCTCTGCCAATTTGTCTGCTCATAAAATATCATACATGCCAAAATATGCATATTCATTAAGATGGTTAGTTGTCAGAAGCCTTTTGTCCCACTTAATATATACATTTCAGAAAAAAGGCAAATCAGATGATGAATTGGGTACATTAAGAAATAAAAGTCATGAGGGAACACTATTGCCGTGAAGCGGTGCACATAGTCTGTAGGTAGGTGGTATGTGTCAAATTACCATCCACATGACTGCCAGGACCCAATGTTTGCTAGCAGAACATTGCCCAGAGCATAACGCTACTTCTGCCAGCCTGCCTTTTTCCCAAAGTGTATCCAGCTGCTATCTCTTCCCAAAGTAAATGATGTCATGAATCTGGCCATTGCCCTGATCTAAAAAAAATGTGGTCTGTCAAACCAGGCAACCTTCATCCATTGTTTCTGACTCTCATTTCCTCACTGAAAGTACTTTCAGTAATGAAAAGGGGTCATCATAGGCATCTAACCAGTCTGCTCATATGCAGCAAATTGTGATTCACTGTGTGTTATGACACCTTTCTATCATGGATACTGTTATGTTTTTCAGAAATTTGAGGTACAGTAGCTCTTCTATGGGATCGGACCAGATGGCTTGCTTTCGCTCCCTCGTGCATTAATGAGCCATTGGCGCCCATAACACTGGTTTACCAGTATTCTTTCCTTGCACCACTTTTGGTAGGTACTAACCACGGCATACTGGGAACACCCCACAAGAGATGATGTGACACAGTAGTCTGGCCCTTGTCAAAGTCACTCAGATCTTTTCGCTTGCCCATTTTTCTTGCTTCCAACACATGAAATTCAAAAATTGACTGTTCACTTACTGCCTAATAAAATCCACAACTTGATAGTTGCCATTGTAATGATATTGTCATAGTTCTCACCGTGACATCCAGGCGTGGCCATTTCACAGGTGCCAAAAAAGGGATTTGAACTCTGGACTCTTGCTGTCTTAGCCCTGCTGTCTTGCCTCTGAGCAACACTTCAGTTCGTGTTTCTGCCTGTTGTCCTATCCTGCCTTGTCTGCAGCACTATGGGGCTGGACTTTACCTGTGGCTGCTCCTGTCTCTCTATGTCCACCTGAGGCAGATAGCTCATTAGCAAGTTAGTTAAACCTGCCTCTCCATGAGAACATTGTCAGTTCTTTGATTCGGTGATCGTGTTTTGTCTCCTGATACTTGTTCTCCAGATTGACCCCGGCTCCTGACTGCTGACATCCTCTGACTTCGGCTTATCCTTGACGATCCTTCTGCTTGTGTCCTTGTCTGTACTGCAAATTGGAGCACCTTTCATGCACAGCCCCCATGCACAGATTCACAGTCCTCGTGGTTTCTAACCTTATCATTTTGGACTGTGTATATCTGCAAGGGTGAGCACAAATCTCTGCCTACCGGACTCCCACCTCAGGTAAGACCCTGACAGATGTAATCAATGTTATTTACTTCTGTCAGTGATTTTATTGTTCTGGCTGATCAGTGTATCCACATCCATATCTGGTCACAAACATCAGCTGTTCAAAAGCAAATTATAGTGCTCACACTTGTCAAAAGGTAACAATGGAGCCTATATGACGCACTGAGAAAGCTTACCTTATGAGCTTATCCTAAACCTATAATCAATAAATGAGTATGCACTTCCTATAATTTTTTTTAACCAAACCTTAACATATTCAGCTAGTTGTAAATCCTAATTATTAAATATGCCCCTCTACCTCAAACCCACATCTAAATATTTAACCATTCCACTCTAATACTGAATGTGAAATAATTGACATTGTATTGCATCTAATGTTATTTAATGCCATTCTATTATTTTTGCATTATGCCATGTTGTATGATACAGGTCAAGTAAATATTGAAAACCTAAATAGTGTTCTCGTTGTGCACTTTTTAGATGTTCTTTTCTATTCTTAGTTCAATTTCATTCAGATATGGGAACTCACATATCTTTGTTGATGAGCTACAGTCTTCATGAACATTCAAGACAAAATCAAGACATGTGTACTTACCATATTCCATCACTGTGAAGGTTTGATAATGATATTGCTCCTGTGGGAAACACATTTAAACTATTATTTTTTTTTGATAAAAAGAAAAAAAACACTTTTCCATAAGTACATAAAATCCACAAGAATTTATTGTTTGTTTTTCCAGCCATGATATATATCTGACTCAGTGTTTGTTGAATTATACAGATAATTGACAGACCAATATCTAGATATTACCCATTTGTATTAAAACATGACAAGATTAATATGTTGCAAATAAAATTTTAATCCAAAATATCAGTGTTACTTGTAGTTTAAAACTGTAAATTACTGGCCTGGCTTTGCAATTGATTCTCTCCCAAAACCAGAATATTTACAAGTGAACTCTGACTACTTTTAGTTAAGTATTTTATTGTTTTTCTTTTGAGATATTAGAATTTTGTGGAATTTTGTCTATGAATATAAAAAAAAAGTGTGGAAACTGTGAACTTGATGATCTGTTTTTAATAACATAGTAACTATAACAATAAAAACATTTAACTATGCAATTAAAAAAAATAGAATTTTACTTACTAACTACTGAGAGGATTATTTTAACCTCTTAAAGTCAGCATGATGTTCCGTGTAGCCATTACTTTTTTTTCTGACAAGTATCGTATAACTTCAAGCATGTTCCTATATTTATACTTTTTGCTACATATCAGAATAAAATAGCAAAGCAAAACCAGATATGTATTGCAAGTAAATCGTAGTAGAGAAAAATTACTGTTGTCTATGGTTATAGAATGTAAGCAACCCCTTTTTGGGGCTTATTTAGATCCACAAAAATGTGTAAA
Organism: Pelobates cultripes; assembly: GCA_933207985.1. Lineage (NCBI taxonomy): Eukaryota > Metazoa > Chordata > Amphibia > Anura > Pelobatidae > Pelobates > Pelobates cultripes. The sequence goes on along the minus strand of OW240913.1, from coordinate 157,368,307 downwards.
TATTATAATGTTACTAATAAAAACCAAAAAACCCCATTTAATATCTGAATCATAAAACAGATTTAATAGGTTCAGATCATCCATCCAATCATTGATCTGAGACTAACATTTTTTATATAGTGTTAGTATTTTGGAATAGATGCTTGCCATATTTGATTTCAGCTAGCTTTTGCCAATTATTTTAATAGGACACTGTACATATCCAACCAGAATCAACAGCTGTCTTGTGTTTTCTCCTTGTTCTAATGTTCTATGATGACTAATGCCAACCATGGTAAGACAGACTCCTTGTTGATTTTGCAAATATTTGTTTTATTCAAATATTAACTTTTCTATCTTAAATAAACTATCATTATTATCACTGCTAATACACTAATTGTTGTTCTGTGCCTTTATCTATTCCATAATGTTGTACAATACTTTCAGAAACAAAATATTGACTATACTGACTTAATTTTTTGATCCGTTAGAAGACACACAAATATGGTTCCTGTTAACATTGTTGATAGTTCAGGAGATTTATTTATTTATTTATATATATATATATATATATATATATATATATATATTGTGTGTGTATAATATATATTTTTTTTTTTCAGTTATGTGTTTGTTTTTTTGCTGGAAGATAATTTAAAACAGTTGTTTAAATATTATATAATATATAAACAACTGTTTTAAATGATCTTCCAGTAAAAAACACATAACTGGAAGCCTAAGCAAGTGCTGGATTCAACGATGGCCTCGATTAAATGCTATCTGTTAAAATCAGTCGATAAATTAGCCAATTTTCTTTATTATGTTTCGGCTAGATTTAATCCCAGCCAAAATTCAGGCAGCTAAACTTGAAAAACGACTGCTCTGCTTGAAATAAATCCGTCAATAAATGTGCATCAAAAATATAAAGCATATGGAGGTCAATATGATACCCATACTTCTATAAGGGAGGTTTAATACTTCCCTTATACCTCCAGCTGCCATGCCACGAGTGGAGACATGTCTATTAAACAGGAGCAGTTAGCATCTGCTATCGCTACCCAGTCACTAATAAAATGTCTGTCAGAGTTGACATTATGTGGGAAAGCCTTATAAAGACTTTTCTTGCCTTGCAAGCTAATTCTGCACCGAGCTCTCCATAGGTGAAAGAGGGTTCATTTTTAATGTGTCACTTTTCTTTGTGTTTTTTTTTTTTAAATGTGAATCAGGTCTTTTTTAATTTTAATAGCAGTTCCAGTAGTTAATTGGCCAAGAGTTTTTCATAAAAAGAAATAAAGGGTGCTCACCCAAAGAGGCATCTTTAAACTGCCGACCAACAACTATTTTTATATATGTATACATACATACATACACACATACATGTGCGCACACCAAACCTAAAATGTGTAATATGCTGCAGCTATATTATAATTGTAGTCGGGGACACAAGCCGTAATAATGAATACAATAATATATAATTAGAAGTAAGCACCAGTCAGCTGTGGTGTGCTAGGTCTGTAATAAAAGAGGGCAAAAAGTTGATGTAAACAAATAACCTTTATGACATACACGTTACAAAGCTAAACCTTTAAATGCTAATCTCAATTCATGTTCTGGCTGTGGTATATAACTGGTATATGCTGCTGCTTTCCATCGTCCTAACCTTTTTATTATATAAGCTGGGACATTGTGGCTTGATGCCTCGGAAGCAGCTCCAATCCGGAAGGAATGGCCAGAAAAAGCCAAGGGGTCAAGACCGAATAATGAAGTGTTCTGATGTAGAATATGAATTTAGTAGTGGTCAAAGGTTTGCCATGTAAAATGAGTTATGGCGTATTTGGGTTAAAACCGGCTAATGTGGAACAATATGTGTGCAGTATTTTAACTGGACACCAGTTGTTGCCTGTGGCATAATAGCATACTTTAGTATGATCAATAGTAAGTACGTAATGATCCGTGTCTTTTTGCAGGCTCATAATTTTCAGGTGAAGGTGATTAGACGAGATGTTGTTTTTAGTGAATTAATTTGGCCTTAAGAAGCCATAGAAGGCTGGACAGGCTGCCATTTTAATTAACCAATTAGTGCTAGTTTTAAATGGATTGGTGTCTAGAATGTCTGAAAGTGTACGAAATGTAACTCCATCAATAGGCAGTCTGGTAGTGGTAGGTGGTTAGTCCAAGCGTCGTATGCCTTTTTAGTATATTCTTAATGGGATAGGTAGACCTAAAAGGATTTGTGATAATGTAGGCACTAAGGATGTGATGTTGTATTCCTGTGAGGTAAAGTCTTATGTTGTTTAGTGATAACTTTAAGTTAAGGTAGCAAAAGGAAATGAGCACCACTATGGAGTCTAGGGAATATGTGGCTTATATGGTAATCTAACGTGAATTTGGTATAGAGAGTGAATTATCTATTGTAAGCCTGTGAAGTGTTAGTAGAGAGCGCAGAGCTGGCCAGGTATCTGCTGTGTGCCAAGAGGCACTCTAGTCCAGGATTAGGTCTTGATATGAGAGAGAGCTGATTGGACTGACCTTGGCTGGGCTCTGAAGCAAACCTGCAAATTAGAACGAGACAACGCGTCAGCAGCTATATTGATGCGTCCTGGGGTGTGTATACAAGTAATGTGAAATTGCAGCGTAGCAGCCAACCACGTAAGTCGTCATAAGTCTCATGATGGTAAGTGATGAGGATCTGCCATTAATTATAATGTTGCATGCTGCTTTATTATCAGAAGCATTTAACTGCTTTCCCTTGCCATAGGTACCCCATGCTTTGGCAGCTGCCACTATAGAGTAGATTTTAAATTGAGCAGATGTAGTGTGGAAAGAAGGTAGACCATGGGTCTCGACCGGCCAAGAATCTCTTAACCAGGAGTCGCCAAAGATTGCTGCGAACCCTGTATGAGCTGCAGCATCGGTCCATATGACTGGGGAAGATTCAGAGAAGAGTGGAAGGAACAAGAAGTATAGTGAGTCTCCTAGTTGTCTCCAATACCCCGGTTAACTCCAAAAAAACGTGATGAACAGAAAAGGCAAAGAAATGGTGTGGTGTGCTACAATTACATGTGTGAGGATCACCAATGAGATAATATACATACACTGGTTATCAGTCTCCTGAAATATACTGTTAGTACTCCAGTAAGGAACTGATATTCCCGCTTTTAATCACTTAAAAACATAAACATAAAACAAAACATCATAGTGTAAAACTGTTATATACAATGATAAAAGATAAGGTGATTAATGCACTCACAAGATGTGCCTTTGTGGCCACTGTTAGTGGTGGACCACTTGTCAGTGCATTAATCACCTTATCTTTTATCATTTTATCTAACAGTTTTAGAAGATATTTTGGTTTATGTTTTTACGTGATTCAAAGCTGGAATATTATTTCTGGAGTACTACCAGTATATTTCGGGAGACCGATAACCAGTGTATGTATATTATCTGAAAAAAAAAAAATAAGGAAATTAGGGAAAAATGATCCTCTACACAGAGGGGGAGTCAATCCCATCAAAACCAGTACCCCCTTCAGAATAATACATATAAACTAGACACAGCTCTCTCGGACACAGCTATCCCTATGGTATCCCTAAGCTCATTGTTGGCAATGAATAACCAAATATTCTGTGACCATTTCATCATCCCTATGGCACAGTCTTTCTATGAGTAAATCTCTGATGCTTGAATGGCAATTTTCCCACAGATGTCAATTGTAGAACTATGATGCAGTTATAAACCAATCCTGTGTGCAGAACATATTATAATTGCCTATTTTGTGATTTTTACAATTGATATTGTGATAAAAACCAAAGAAAAAAGTTACTTGTGCTCTATCCCAAATACCAATGCATATAAAAATAAGTGGAGGTTTATTAGTACTACCTGCCACCTCAAGGCAAAGCCTGTTTTCAGCTAGAAGGCAAAATCTCTAATGAGACAGATGAGTATCTTTCTAAATATATATACACTTATATACACCCTATACACTTATTATACATTAATAGAGAACACATTTGGTGGGTGACCACATTGTAACATTGCTGTGATACAAAAGCTGATACAAATATACAATTAAGCCCTGCGCTTAAACTTCCACTACTCCTGTGTTGCAGCAATGACTATAGTGCACATATAAACACAATATAATTTAAAGAAAAAAGTTACTTGCACACTTTCTCAAATCCGAATGCACATTTAAATAACTGGAAGTTTTTTTGTATCAATCTTATGGCCATTCAAGTGTAAGCTCACCTACCACGTCAAGGCATTACAGAACAACTACAGCTTAATATAGTTATTCATGAGTATAACATGTTCCTGTAGGCTTGCTAATTTAAACACTGCCTTTTTAGAGAAAAGGCAGTATTTACATTTCTGCCTTGGGACACCTCTAGTGGCAGTCACTCAGACAGCCACTAGAGGTGCTTCCTGGGTCAATGCTGCACAATGTGCAGCACTGAAGTACAGTGTCACCACACTCTAAATGGAGGCGCTGAACTTTCCTCATAGAAATGCATTGATTTGGATGTGCATTAGCCTCCTATGGGAGAGCATTGGATTGGCTTAGACCATCAAGTTTGATCTCAGCTAAGGGGCGAAGCATGGGCAGGGCCAGCAACAACTGCACTTGTGCAGCACTGAAAAAAGTTGAGTAAATAACTTTTTAAACTGGAGGTAAGGGGGGCCTGGTGCCTACACAGCTATTCAGAACTATAGTGTCAAGAATACATTTGTGTTCACTTAATATTAAAGGGTAGTATTGTTTATTTGCCAGTTCATTCCTTAAGGCATTGCACCTCAATGATGTCATTTTTGGAAACTAGTATCTTAAATGTGGTTTCCAAATCTGGCCTTCATTTTCCTTCCAGCTTCAAAATTTGATCATAGTTTGGCTGCCATCTAGTGTGCATACATTGTAAAAGGATTCAAATGTATTTTTATTCGCGCAAACAATGTTTGTTATATTTGTTATTACTAGAGCTACTAGTAAGGGCATTGTGATCACTTATCAACCTATTAATGGCAAGGGGTTAGCATTTTTTTTTTTTTTTTATCATGACTCTCCTTTTGAAATAATCTATCAAGAAAAGGTAAAGACAAAATAAACTGTACAAAAGGATTTCTATGCAGTAGACATAAAAGCCTCCAGATAATTTTGTGGGGGGATGAGAGGGTACAGATCCTCTCTAGTCACAATGTACTACCTGTTAAGATCATATGCTTCAGACCTGCATAGTTACATAATTCTGTCTGATCTTTTAACAATTGCGCCACAAATTCTCATATAGGCCACCCAACAGACCCACTGCTTGTATGGTATCAGAAGAACTTTATTTACTATGTCTAAACATGCTTGCTCAAAACTTTGAGTGAAACTAAGTGCATTTTAGCCCATACACAAGTGTTTCAGCAGAGCTCAACATATCGGAAGCCCTAATAGGTTGCCCTACCATGCATCGTGCCAACCCAGTGCACATTTGTGCAGGGATGAAATGTTCTTTTACAGATGGGTATGTTGTTTGTGTTGCTAAATTCTTTACAGACCTCCTCTCCCATTATAATACCTACCAATTTTGACAAGTGTGAAGGCTTTAATAATTAAGCAAGTTGAAACAAATAAAGAAACTGGTTAATTTCTTCACTACGGTACTCTGCGAATGTATACACAATTCCTGGCATCCATAACTTGGAATTGTGTATACAAGATTTTTTTTTTTAGTACTGCAAAGTGTTTACAATTAGCCCCTCTTTGGAGTCCCAGGTAGCAAAGGCATCCCCTTTCACCCTGTACAACTCACCAGGGAGGGCTTAATATGACAGGGTGAGTGTGACAGGGCTGTAAGGTGAATGTGACAGTGCGAGAAAAGGCAAGTGTTATAGGATTAGGTTAATGTTATAGGGTGAGTGTGACAGCATGAAGGGGGGTGAGTGTGATAGGGCTGGGAGGTGAATGTGACAGTGCGAGAAACCAGTCACAAGTTTAGGGGTTTAATGAGTGTGGCAGAGCAAGGGCAGGTGAGCGCAGCATGGTTGGAGGGGGTGAGTGTGATTAGGAATAGGATCAAGACGGGTTAATGTGAGTGTGGCAAGATATTGTTGGTGACAGTGTGTGGGAGGTGACAGTGTAACTGGAGGTGGTGACAGTGTGAGTGTGTGAAGAGGGTGACAGTGGTATAGAAGGGGGTGACAAAATGTGGAGGGGAGTGATTGTGTGTGTGTGTGTGTGTAGAAGGTGACAGTGTGTGTATATGGGGCTAATAGTTTGGAGGTGGCAGTGTGTGATGGGGATGACATAGTGTGTGGAGGTGAGTGGCAGTGTGTGTGGGGTAACAGTGAGTGGAGGGGGGATTACAGTGAGTGGAGGGGGTTGACAGTGAGTGGAGCAGGGTGGATATGTCCTACCGAGGGAGGGGTAATGTCACAATACTTACCCAGTCAACACTGCCTATTCGGGCTTCCTTGCGGGTCATGAGTGTCAAATACACCGTTCGGTCACACGGTCTTCTTCCACGTGGCAATATAGACGCTGCCCGCATGTATGGTGCATCTTTAAGTGCCATACGTTTGCGTAACATGATTACTAGTTCAAATTGTTTGCGTCACCCAGGAGACTTTGTTTTCGCATGTTTTGGAGTCGTAGTGGTGACGTGGACCAATCAGAGTCTAAGTAATCCTATTTATTCCTGTTTTGTCCCTAGTTCTGTGCCCTATCGTGTTTTCTGCTTTAGTAACTGATTGGTGCTTTCCTTGTGTCACTTGTTTATTTCTGAATTTTAACCTTGACTAGTTTATAGGAATTTTGAGCACCTCTGTTTTCCTGACCCGGCTTGTTATCTTGATTTCTGTCTATCTGTATTCCCAACCTTGGCTTGTTTATTGACTTTTTCTCTTTCTTTGTTTATTAAATTAGGTTCTGCCCCTCTAAGGCCCGGTTTCTCCTTTTTTGGGTTTCCATTTTCTGCATATTTTGTCATACTACTGGGGAAAGTATGTTAGTAGTAGTTAATGACCTTGGAAGCATGTACATTATTAGGTTCCTGTGCATTAAGTGAGGTAATTAGCTTCCAATCGCCTCTGTAGTGTTTTGCTAATAATATGCATAATAGAATTGCTAGGATCTTGTGTTAGTTCTAAGACCTAAAACTCGACATTGTATATATGTAGTAAAAGCTATGTATTATAATACGCTTTTTTTCCTCCACAAAGGGGAACAGGAGAATGTATTTATTTTTTCAATTAATAGGGTTAGCCTCTTAATATAAGTGCACACAGAAATAAACTTACATTACTCATAGTAGGCAGCAATGGCTACATGATTGAGCAACCCAAATATGCAGAACAAAAAAAGCTTCCTGTGAATTAAACTGGTACCATTAAAATGCAAACCAGTCACCAATGTGTCTATTCGTCTGGTCTATAGCTCTTATTATTCAGTATTACACATTTTCAGTTTTCTTAAGGTTACACTTACATGTAGTTTTACTTTTATGGACCAATCTCCAGTAGGAGGATTATCACTTAGATGGAAGCTCTTTGATGCAACACCCAAGTCAGTTTCCTCTTCAAGCCACTGCTCAATCAAATTCCCACTGGGATCCTTGAAAGCAAAGTATGTTATAAGACAGCATTACCAACATTATTCTACAGTACTTGATGTAAAAAGTGCTAATCCTCCACAGTATGTCAATTAAAAGTTCGAAAGTTAGATCCGACAAAATGTATTAAACACAAAATTAATAAATAAAAATAATAAGCATATTAGTGTGATTCAATAAGCCATTACAATAATTGGTTATTGCCTGTTAAAATACATTTTATGGTATTTAAAATCCTTTATTTTCATTCTTACTAATAAGTAAATTATAATAAATACCAAGATACCTTTGTATATTACTATACAGATTTTAAACAAATGTGAAACAGAAATCTGTATCTGGTGGCATTCTTACAATGTCACCACTTTAGGCATTGATTTAAAGTTTGACTAACTCAAGTAATATAGCAGTATTCTGAATTAATGCCTTTTAAATTCACCATCATACTCGATCAGATAAGTTCACACTGCTGGTCTGAACTGATATCCTTATGACATATCTCTCAATACAGGCAGGTATTCAATCGGAACAGGTAGTGTAAGAGCCTATGTGGTATATCGGTGATGACACTTGCGCCACTGAAGATGGTAATAACAAGCACTTCCATTTGAAAAGGGGTTGAGGCAAGCAAAAGATGCATGTCAATCTAGCACTAATGCAGTAAACAGTTTGTAGATAACACTCAAATTGTATGCACTTTAGAATGTTAATTTGGTGACCAATTAAATTGAGCCTGTGGCATCTAAAGAGTTTTCTGCATACCATCAAAAAAATGTAACAAGAAAATATATAAATCAAATGTATTTGGTGGAAACCTCCACAGCACATTATATGGTGAACCTTTTTGAAGCTTGATATATTATAGATTGCTTGTATAGTAGTGATTCTGTAATGCCAGCAAGGCTTCTGTATGTCTTTCCCAGTTCTGATTTAACTAGTTAGTAAGCTCATAGCTATACATGTAAACACCAGAGTTCCAATCACGAATATATATACATTGTTAGTTTACAGTAAATGTCACATGTAAGGCCAGAGTGCTTGAATGGCAAGCATAGCTAATTTTGAAAAATGTTTTCAGTGTGTCTATTTTCACCTAAAATTTAAAACTGACCTTGAGTAGGTAAAGGTAAAGATATTTTTCTGAATTATGATGGTGACATGGGTTAGTTGTGCTACACATGATAGGTAAGCTATACTAACAGGAAGCGAAAATAGGTAGACTATCAAGGGTAACCATTTTACCAATATCAAGGGTAGCCATTTTAGTAAAGTAAATGCAGTGTGAATTTGGTCTGCAGACACAAGTGTGAATCTACAACTGTCTATTACAGAGTAGAATTGGAGAACAAGTTTTCACTTGCACTAAAGTATTCACTCTGGATGTAACCACCAAACATTATGTCTTTTTTATTTTATTTGTTAGATTCAGTTATATCTTTGAACACCTGGCACATTGTGATTTATACTTACCTCTAGGAAAACACTTCTACATATTAATATGTACATTTTATAGTATCTTTCTAACCCTCTTTCCTTCCAAAAACTGTCTACTTGAGTTGGACTGTATTCAGGTTCTGAGCACCCTACATGGATTTTTTACAGCCTGCCAAGTGGATATTATGACCATAGAAAGATGTTATTTTTGCAATCAGGCTGAATTTTTAGAAAGCTGAAACATCATATTCTTTATGAACATCCATAAGAAGGATATTTGGTAATTTATTTTACTATTTCTGATAGATTTACTGCATGTGACAAAATGGTATTATTTCAATACCTGCATGAAATATGGCAAGATGAAGGATAAAATAAAGCTTCTGTGAAATTACATAAATATTTTTTAAAGCATCATCAAACAGGAAGTTATACTGACATTTTTTTTGAATCCTTTGTCCATCCATGTTTCACATACGTGGCAAACTATTTTTAAATTAAAAACAGATTAGTGAAGGGATTATTAAACTCAAAACCAGGCCTCCAACGTTCCCTCTTTTGGTAGCACAGTCAGTATTTTAGGGTCCTGTCGTGCTCTTCTAATTAAATTCCCTGGTGTTCTGCATCTCCCCAGTCCCAATTCCATACCTGCCAATGCAATAAATTTTTCTTATGTTTTCCTGTACTGCGTTTAATATTCTCCTTTTGTAGGTCTCCATAGTTCAAACTACAGGCTATGTGTCTATTTATACCATAAAGTAAACATTTACAGATGTATTTAGTGAAGTGTGAACTGATGAGTAATCAAAGAAAATTCACAGTATATTTAATTAGTTTTTTTTCTGTCAAAATAGCTAAACAGAAAACACAAGTGAATTGGACATATTTTTTTTTAAACTTGGCTGCTTTGGCCTGATATGGGAAATCAACAGTGAATTAATTTCATATTCCTGATAATCCACTTCAGTGAAGAACTATGAATATGTCATTACTGACAAGAAGACAACAAAATCAAAAACTTCTATTCATATTAAACCACTAGGAGGAATTATTTCACTTTTAAAATATAACTTATCATTGAACACACTGAAGCAGACTGCAATCCTCCATTTTAATGCAAACCACTGCACTGTATTTTTAACATATGTGGTGCTTTATTATGATGTGGTGCTTTGCATGTACTTCTACTTACTGAAATATGTATGTCAACGGTAGAGTTGTAAGGTTTTAAGTCAACAGACATAGCCAAAATTCGAAGTTTCACTTCTTGGGCTGGTTTATAAAAGACACTGTTTGTTTCAATGAAGACAGAAAAGCTCTTGGATTTAAAACGAAGATGTGTATTTTTTGAAAATATCAAGTTGTTGTCAGAAAATCCTTTTATTTGAAGTTCATATTTGCCTTGAACACTTTTCAGTGGAAGCTAGACAAAAAAAAAAAAATATTATATATATATATATATTGCAACAGCCAGTTTTACATTGTGATCTTTACAAAAATTCAATTGAAATGTCATTAGTTTTGTGAGTTATGTCAAGTACACTGAGCAGCCTCAACATTGTAACGACCTACCTAATATTGTGTAGGTCCACCTTGTACTGCCAAATCAACTCTGTGTCGAGGCATGGACTCCACAAGACCTCTGAACATGTCCTGTGGAATCTGACACCAAGACATTATCAGCAGATTCTTTAAAGGACCACTCCACTTTAGTGCCAGGAATACAAACTCTTTTTTCCTGGCTCTATAGTGTTAATAGGTCCCCCACCCTCATGGTTAAAACTACTTCAGCAACTTACCTTTCTCCATCGCCAGGATCCCTCAGGGCTGGGGAACTCTCCTCCCTCTACCAACGTCGGTGCCGAATGCACATGTGCGGCAAGAGCCACGCGCGCATTCAAACGGCCCATAAGAAAGCATTTCTCAATGCTTTCCTATGGACGTCCAGCATCTTCTCACTGTGATTTGTACAGTGGGAAGCGACTCTAGCGGCTGTCAGAGATACAGCCACTAGAGGCTGGATTAACCCTCAGGGAAACTTAGCAGTTTTTCTGAAACTGCTATGTTTTCAGCTGCAGGGTTAACACTAGAGGGACCTGGCACCCATACCACTTAATTGAGCTGAAGTGGTCTGGGTGGCTATAGTGCTCCTTTAACCTGACCCAGTCATCTAGCCATCACTATTTGGCCCTGATCAAAGTCGCTCAGATCTTTTCGCTTTCCCATTTTTCTACTTCAAACAAATTTAATTCAAGGTATGCCAGGTCATTGTATCAATATATACACTTCACCTGTCAGTGGTTTTAACCTTGTGACTGCTCAGTGTAATTGTCTATTGTGGTATATTTAGTATACAAAATAAAGCAACCCATGCCATAGTCTCATACATTGCAATAGCTTTTATAGGAGAGATTGCCATTCATCTATTGTCTGTTATCAGTAGCGTCTTGAGATATATAACAGTCTATTCAGACCTGTATTATTAACTCAATTTCATCTCAACTCAGCTCAATGAATATTATTTTTTTTTTTCTGAAGTACAGAAAGTTACTTTCAGTATAGGTACCTAGCTATATCAACAAGAACTTGGTTAATAAACTTAACGGGGAACTGTTGCCTCACTGGAATTTATACCATAAACTAAAACAATGAAAATTACCAACTATTGTTAACCTTTTTTTAATGAAATACTTTTTTTCTTTTAAATTGTATTAAAGTGTTTCAAATTACATAACAATCAATATCAGACAAGGCAAATCTAGGGCACACATTGCAAGTGAAGAGGAGAAATAGACACATTGTTACATTTCTCCTCTTCTCTGTTTGCTTTTTCTGTGATGACTGTAACATACAAATGACAGAGTTTATAACAATGATTTCCAAGGTGCCAAGTTTGATGCACACAATTGAAAGATGAAGAGGGGTGGATTTGATTTTATTTTTCACAAAAACATCCGTATTGTTAGATGTAGGAATAAGTAAATAATAAAACAATCTAAAAAAATCTAAAAAAGAAAGTGACAGTTCACCTTTAAGTCAGGATATAATCTGTTGAAACCTGTATACTAACAAGTTCTAACCAAGTTCAACGATCTATAATTTAATAATGAAGTGAGCACGGATGAGTTCACCTGTAAACAATAGTGTTTAGACTGTGTTTACTTGAGATTTTATGGTTTTATCTGTGGGACTAGAGATATTGACAAACTTTTCAAGTGAAGTCTTATTTTAAAAATGTTTAATTTTTTGAGTTAATAATAAATAATATGGAATATTTTCTATTATTAAAACACTGAATTTGAATAACACCTCATTGAAAAAGAATTATGAACAACTTATGTTTAATGAAACTGTGAGTATGTTTTAGGGTCCTTTCACATCAAGTATCAACATAAGTACATTTTACATGTAAGTCATGTAAGTTAGTAGAACAGTGCAGAATATGCTCAGAACATTCAGCTCTTTCCAAAACTACTACTACATTGCATGTTATTAATAAAGTCATCTAAGGTGAATTTGGAATGTATTATTTGTGCTTTGACTTTGGTTGGCTTCTGCATGTGTTGCAGGTGTTTTTTACATTAGGATACTTAGAAGCAGTACTACTCCTCCAAATTGCAAGAATAAGTTTTGCCACATAACAAGGAAGCACATCTTGCGGACCCCAACTGCCCCACTTCAACTACGGGCTTGTTTCCAATCCTGATGCTACTTTTTTTACCAGCCAGCCTCTACTTGTAAGTACCAGTCTCTACTGTTAGCAAATAGTGACTGTTTATCGACTGTGAAATTTCGAGAATGGACAAGGAGTTACCGGTTTCTGCTAATGAAAGACAGTCGCTAAGTAGTGGATAATAGCTCCCAATTTTCTCCATGAGCGCTGCTAACTGCTAATTAATGACTGGTTGCTGAGTGGTTTCCAAACCTGTTGCTGCTGTATAAGGTCTGTTGTTAACCCTTTGCTGATACAAATTAACAGCAGCTAGTTCCCTATACATCATGTAGGAAAATGAATGTTAGAATTTATGGCTTTACATTGAAACAATAAAGCAACTAAGATAGTATATTCAAACATACGAAACAGCAATAAAATTAAAGACCAGATAGTTATGATATAAAAATATAAACATATTCTTTCTGTGTGAAGTGGAAGGTATCTGTCATTTAAATAAACAATTAACTTATCAGAAATGAACCTCAAATGATATAAAGATATGTATCTGGCATAGGTCATAGGTCAGGATGAAGTATGCATGCGGAGTGTAAGTTGTTTTTACTGGCAAGATGTGGTTACTACAATGACACCTTACACAGCATGTGCTTTACTAGTGAGCAGCTAATTAGTGAGTGGTTTGTATCTTTGCATGCAGTTCGTAGTGTCAGTCAACCACTAACAATTAGTGACAAGGTTGGAAACCTATCTGTAAACTGAAGCTGCTGTTAGCTTCTGCCTTGTTAGTAGTGGAAGCTTACAATAATTTACTGAAAAAGTTGGAAATGAAAGCTAAGTTTTGTTATTATTATGATTTAGCCATACACATAACAAAACCTTTACATGATGCCCTCTACAAGATTGCCATGTTCTACATAACCTGAACCCATGTTAAAATGAACATGATGACATATGATATTAAACCACATATTTCACTGCTCATTCTGTCTTGATAAAGTATTATAATGTAATATGATCAGTATTTACAGCTGCTGTAAAAGAAATGTATGTGTATAAATTAACTAAAGCATTATAAAAACAATAATAAATAACTATTTTCAACTTACCTTTGGAAGAACCAGTGTACTATGAGACCCTATGTTAAAAAAAGGGGAAAAAAACAATTAAACATTTTGAATAGGTTTAATCAATTATTTCCCTTTTGTCTCTGCATATATAAATTTATCTATCTATATATCTACAAAATCCATATGTACTTGATCAAGGTTATATATCGGGAGACTGTAATTGCCCTCTAGACACTGCTCTGAATAGCAATAGATTAATCAAGAAAGATAATAAATTAAATCAAATGAATATGGCTAAATGCTTTAACAACATCTTAAAGAAAAATGGGTTGCTGTACTTATGGCGAATTTGGCATCCACAAGAGTTTATTCATGTTTCTCCTGCTCGCATTAAGTATGCTCAAAGATTGATTATGTTCTGGGAGAGTCAGCTACTACAAACTGTATTACGAAAATATTGATTACTAGTAATCCATGGTCAGATCATAATGCAATTATTATGGAGATTAAGGATGGCTTCAATAAAAAAAAAAGATGTAATTGGAAATTAAATTACTGATTTAAAAAAAAGAAAAATCTTAATAATATTAAAGAATAGCCTGATCTCTTTATTAAATAAATAATGATATTGAAGTGCTACCACTAATGGGCATATAAAATTGGCCTATCAAGAATTAAATTTGGAAATCAAGAAACTAAAAATGGAATGACAAATTTAGCTTACAAAAATAAAATTAAATCCTCTAATGAAATAAGTGATAGGCTGAAGGTTACAAAGGAGAATATCAATAATATCTTAAATCAAAAAGCAAATTGGAATTTACATTGGAATGGCTTAACAGAACGTGGTATTATCAAGGAAACAAAACTGATAAATTATTGTCCAACAGATTAAAAAATGAAAAGGCAAAAAAGGTAGTTTCTAAGATTACAGCTGGGGACGATCTTATCATTAAACGAGAAAGAATTGGGTAGGCATTAAAGGAAATTTACATTGCATTATATAATTTACCAGTAACACATAAATCTGTTAAAATGTCCAATTTTTTTGCAGGTATTTTATCCCAAAGATCTCTCCAGCCCAGTTGACCAAGTTGAATGACCCTATTCTTTAAAGCAAAATAATGTAGCTATAAAAAGAATCGAAAGTGAATAAATCCCCAGGACCTGATAGCTTCAGCAATAACATTTACTAGTTGTTAAATAATAATAGAGCTAAATAACATATATGTATATCTAATTATATCATCATGTCTGGGGCAATACCAGGCAAAATGTTACAAGCACATATTGTGCCCATACCAAAACAGAATAAACATCCAGAAATAATTGCTAATTATAGGCCAATTTCATTACTAAATGTTGACGTCAAAATACATGTCTCAGTAATAGCAGATACATGAAAAAAATATTATACCTACAATCAGGGCCGCCATACATGCTGACACACACATACTGAGACATGCACACATATACAGACACACAGGCATACATAGTGACAGACAGACACATACTAACATACATACAGACACACATGCATAAGGACGTACAGACACATACATACATACATACTGGCATACATACAGACATGCATACATACATGCATTCAGACACTGACATCCATACACACACAGACATACATTCATAATGACATACAGACATACATTGATACTGACATACATACAGGCATAGACATACATTCATACAGACATACATAAATACTGACAGACATGCATGCATATATTGACATCCATTCACACATACATACAGACAGACATACATACATTCATACTGACATACATACACTGACATCCATACACACATACATACATTCATACTGACATACAGACATACATATATATACATACATACATACAGACATACACACACACACACACACACACACACAGACATACATTCATAATGACATACAGACATACATTGATACTGGAATACATACATACAGACAGACATACATACAGACAGACATACTGACATACATGCATACAGACACTGACATCCATACACACATCCATACATTCATAATGACATGCAGACATACATACAGACATACAATACATTTATACAGACATACACTGATACTGACATATATACATACATACTGACAGACATGCATGCATACAGACACACACAGCTAATTTTTTAGCCACCCTCCTGCTTCTTACCTTATCTTTGCAGGAGAGTGGCTGGGGCTGAAAGGAGTCGGTGCGGCTCTCCCTCTTCAAGGCCTCCACGCTGGCTCTCCTCCCGCGCAGCACTTGTGTGGGGGCTGCACTTTTATTTATTTTTAAAGGGGTCCAGTCGCGCTATAACACGGCCACAGTGCTGACCGGGCCCCTGAAGATATAGGGCCTATCGGGTGGCCCTAAGTGCGTGGGCCAACCGATGGGCCTCATCAGCGTAGGGGCCCCGGTGCAACCGTCATGGTTGTCACCCCCTGATGGCAGCCCTGCCTACAATTATCAACCGAGACCAGAGATAACAAAATAGGATTTGTTTCTAGTAGATCTCCTGGGCATAACCTCAGAAGACTGATAGATATTGTGAATGTGGCTTATCGGGGACATGTGTCCCACTGGATGCTGAATGCTAAGAAGGCTTTCAAAAGGGTCAGGTGGGAATTACCCGGTCATGTGTTAGACATTTTTGAACTATTGTAACTTCTATAATGGCTTATATGTATTCATCCATGGCTGGAGTGGTGGGGGTGGTTTTATCTCACAATGGTTTAATTTAAAAAATGGGACCAGACAGGGTTGTCTGCTTTCCCTACAGATATATCTTGTGGGGAACCCTTGGCGGTGGCAATCAGGGACAATAGATTAATCAAAGTCTTCTCTGTATTGAGAGAGAGAGAGGTAAAATTATAATTTATGCTGATGATTTAGTACATTAAATGATCCCCAAAATGATATAGATTAATTGATGATGAATAGTGAGGAGTTTTCATTATATTCAGAATATAAAGTGAATTTGGGTAAATCCTCATCATTTGACTACACTAAAAATGCAATCAGCTGCTTTGGGGTTGAGACTAGAAATTAGTTTTCAAAAACAATTGAAATCAACTTTTTACCACTGAAGTATACCAGTAAAAAGCTAAAAGAATGGAAACATATGGAGGTATTGAGGTGGAGGAGAAATTATATTTTCAAAACTTGTATTTTAAAGAAATGGATATATCTTTTATGTATGTTCCCATTGACCTCTCCAGACAGCTGGTTGGGATTGGTGCAGACAGTTTTTAATAAACTTATGTGGTTTGAGAAACATCCCCCCAAACTGGTGTTAACCGCTTGGCTTTGAAGGCCAATAAGGGTGGTTTTGGTGTACCACAAATAAGATTATTGGAGAGCATGTATGACAGCACATGCTATTATTATGTGATGCCGATATAAAAATTCCAAAGAATTTTCCCACGCTGTGTAAAATGACTCATACCACTCTGATTGGTTGGATTGAAATCCAACCAATCAGAGATCAGAGTGCTGTCATTTTATACAGCATGGGAAAGTTCTTTGGAATTTTCCCACGCTGTGTAAAATGACACAGAGCACTCTGATAGGTTGGATTTCAAGCCAACCAATCAGAATACTGTTACAGGTAAATTTAGAGACTTACCTGTCAGTCTCTTCATTTACCTGTCAGAGCACTCTGATTGGTTGACTTAAATTGGTTTGTGAAATATCGAATGTTTTCATACCTCGTCCAAGGCATTGAACTATTTCACTCTTTTCAGCAGCAGAGGGATCCTTTTTCTTCCCCATATTGCATGAAAATGGTGCTCTGCTTAATAATGTGGAACACCCTCCTTTAGTAGTTTTTCCTTAAATTGGGCTCACCTAGCAATCTAATTATCACAGGTGTCCGAGATTGTTTTTCAGTGATCAAAAGAGCCCTGAGACACAATGCCATCCATGAGTTATAAACCAAATGTGCTGTGTCAATGTAAGGCGCTTAAGATTAATTTACATCAAAAGTTTAAAAAAGCTGCTCAACACTCATGTTAGTACCTCTAACTTAACACAGTAACATGCAAACCAGATGGTGAAATATTATTTGAGTGGGTATTGTTTGATGTTGTGGGTTCTCCTCACTCAATATTTCACCATCTGGTTTCCATCTATGAGTTAAACTGAAAAAGAAAATATTTAATCTTTGTGACACTTAAATAGAATTTGTATAATAATTTGGAACAGGGTGTAGGTCCCCCCTTCATTGTTATTTAGGGCCCCCACTCGCCGCTCAGGGGTGGGGACCGGGAGGGCGAGGACAATAGGTTCCCCCCCCCCACGTTCTCATTTAGGGCCCCCACCTGCCACTCAGGGGTGGGGGCTGAGGGCGAGGATAATAGGTCCCCCCCCCATTATTATTTAGGGCCCCCACTTGCATGGCACGAGTGGGGACTTGGAAGGGGGGATACTAGGGTTTTTGTTTTTTTTAACGTTGAGCAGCCACTGGCTGCTCACTGTTTAGTAGATATGCCCCTACTCACGATATAGCGAGTAGAGGCAGAATTTACTAATGCTAAGTAATCTTTACTTAGTATTAGTGAAGTTGGCTGAAAGACCAATTTAGGTCTTTCAGCCTTTTGGTAGATAGCTCCCTAAATATCATGGTATTAGGGAGCTATCTACTAAGCGGCTGCAAGATGCAGCCACGGCACAAAGAGAATCTGAGTTTCATTCATTAGAATGAAATTCTGATCCAAAAAAAAGTCCCGAATTGCGTCCCAACACGAATGGAGAAACTGTTCTCATTCTGTTAGGACGCAATTCGGTAGTTTTGCTGGCGTTCTGTCTAAATGACAGGACATGCGGGAAAAGTGAAAGGAGGCTTCACAGGAACACGGAGGAAAGGTGAGAATTGTGGGAAAATTGCTCTGACCACCGGAAATGAAGCACACTTTGCTCCTCTGCTGGACTGAGATGGTCAGATGTAGGAAACCTCCATAAGACAAGCAGTCCCTACTTTGTCTTATGTTTTAAAGAAAACTAGAGCAGACCAGAAGAAATGAAGAACAGGTCCTGACAGAGGGAGAGAAGAGGAATCAATTAAAAAAAGATAAGTTCGGCATGACAGTGCCGCTTTAAGCCAAAAGGAAGACCCTTGAATTGGTTATGTTTTCCTGAGATCCAAAATCTCATGAACCTGCGATGATTGTTGTGAATGGGGATCTGATAATAGGTGCCTCTTAGATCGATAGACGTCATCCAGTCTCCAGTCTTTATATTTGGAAGAATAGTAGCGATAGACTCCATCTTGAATGTTCTTGTTTTCAACTTTGTATTCAAGGTCTTGAGATCCAATATTAGCCTCCATTTCCCCTTTGGTGCCGGAAATATGGTAGAGTAATGGCCGCTGAAACGTTCTTCGCAAGGAACTTCGATCAACCGATTCTCCAGTAGCTGTGAAATACAGTTCTTTATAGCTATTTCTTTTTACTCTTTGGCTACCCGTGAACGAATGAAGACCCTCTTTGTTGGGAAATAGTTGAATTTGTTCTTGTAACCTTCCCTTAGAATTGAAAGAACACAGGAATCTTGAATGTTTTTGGCCCAAACCGAATAGAAGAGGAGAAGTCTGCCTCTTATAACACCTAACAGGACCTGCAAATGTTCAGAAGCTATTATTCCTTGATATATAGATCCTCTTTGCCTAGCTGGTTTAGATGAAGTTGATTGATAACTTCTCCAGTTAGTATTCCTGGAATATTCCCTTCCAGGCCTATGTAATCTACTGTCCCAAAAGGATCGATTGAACTTCTTGTCTTTCCAGGAAGATGCACCAAATCTTCTTTTGCCTTGAGGGAGAAAAGCCTTTTTTCCATCAGCTGCTCTGTGAATGGCGTTCTCCAGTACTTTTACAAAAAGTAAGTCACCTTGAAAAGGGAGAGCACATAGGGAGGCCTTTTAAGCATAATCTGCTCCCCAAGAGTGTAGCCATAACCCTCTACTTGAGGCCACGGAAAGAGCCATGCTTTTAGCTACCATCTTGCTAACACCCAGGGAAGCTTCAGTAGCTAACTTCAAATGTTTTTAAGGATTTTGATGTTTTAAGTTTAGGTGCGATATCACTTTAAGCGCGAAAGCTAGTTCACGCCTGCGCAGATGGAAAAACGGACGATGATGCTACTGCGCACAGCCATCGGCAGGAACATACTAAAGAGAGAGGCGCCGAGCTGATGAAAACAGGGAGAAAACTCCCAGGTAAGAAAGAGCTAAATATATGACATCAGTGATAAAGGAAGGGGAAAAGAAGAAAACTAAATATAATTACCACTTACCCTGGCTTCTCCAAAGTTTTTTCTTCAACCAGATCATGAGGGGTATTGATGCCGCAAGGGGAATTTTTAAGGCAACAGCCAACCCCACATCCAATAGAAATATGATTAGCCCAAACTCTGTATAAAGGAAGTATCCGAATTCCCACAGTACAGTACAGATAATATTCTGTACCTAACTCAGTTAGTCCTGCCCATGCAGGCTGATTACTGCAGATGAAGAGAGGCTGAACTTTATCTGGAAGCCCTGGAAGCCCATGGTACACATGGGAAGGTGGTCACAAAATAAAATTTTCCTGTTTGTCCTAAAAGGACAAAAAAAGACTGTGGGGTAAAAATAGGAGGGACCTTTTATGTCTTCAGTCTTGTTCAGATTGGTTGAATTTTTCCTGTCCTGTTAAGGGCGGAGCTAACCATAAGTGATGCAGCTATGATTAGCCAGGAATGGAAGATTTACAGTAATGGTTTAATCTTTTTGGATTCTTTCATTTTGTATCTTTTATCGCCTTTGTAGTGACAAGTCTTGTTTGTGCAAATTTTGTGAAAAAAAAAGAATTTTTTTTTTATTTGGATTTTAAATGTATTTGGGGGAATGTTTCTATTTTTATACACAGGGATATTATGACGTCCCGTAATTGAGTTGTACAGAATTATGGCATGCATGTGCTGAACTGAATGGAGCATTGAGCCCAGCATGAAAGAATAAAAAAGCACTGTGACAAACTATTTATTAGTAAGATATATATTATTTTTTTTTCTGCCTTTCTTTTGCTAATTCTGCAGCCTAGAGAAAGTTATGAGATTTATTTTGGATTTTAGAAAAAGTTAGTTTTAACAATCCCCCCAGATACATAACCTACAAATAAAATCAGCATTACCTGAAAGGGAGTATAATTCTCATACCATACGACAAAGGTAGGAATACCTTGGCAAAACCATTTAGAAGGTAAATCTTTGGTGGCAAAGAGTAACCCAAATAATAAATAAAATGTCACTTTTAAT
The DNA here is from genome assembly GCA_933207985.1 of Pelobates cultripes. Classification (NCBI taxonomy): domain Eukaryota; kingdom Metazoa; phylum Chordata; class Amphibia; order Anura; family Pelobatidae; genus Pelobates; species Pelobates cultripes. Next base: position 157,347,253 of record OW240913.1, on the reverse strand, counting down.
GTATTAATTAAAATATTCTTGTAAATCTTATAATAAATAAAATTAATATCCAAGAAATAGTAAAAAGAGAATCCTAAAGAGATTAGTTAATCCTTAGGAGGCCTATGATCAATTAATCTGAGTTCCAATTTTCTATAACAAAACTATATCAAAAATTAAAATCTAAACTAATACAGTGATCCCAAAAAATAATATTGAGTGTAACAAATCTATGTGAAATATACATAGGACAAAAAGCTACAAATATATACATATAGAAAAGGATTAGTTGTCACACCATACAAAATTATATGAAACCAAAATGTAACAAGATGTAAATGCTACATTTGTTTCACATTATATTAGCCAGGAGGAAAGTTGTAACAGAAAAGGAACAGAGTGGTGAACATATACTGCAGGTAGTGAAATTCCCTACTCTGTTGTGCCTTCGAGGGCACCCCTTAAACAATTCTAAATACCCTCCTCCCTTCTTTTGTTGCAATACCTAGTCGTCTTTGCAAACTAGCTATGAGTATATCTTGTGGGACTAGGTAAGTATGGTGGAATACGATCCCAAAACAAAATTACATAAAAAAATGAAATTAAATAAAATGAATAAATAAATGAAAAGCGTATGGCTGGTAAGGTCTGTGCATAAACCTTCTATTCGGCCACCACTAACAAATGCTCACAAGCAGAAACGGCTGCATTGGGCAGAAAAATACATGAAGACTAATTTCCAAACAGTCCTGTTCACAGATGAGTGCCGTGCAACCCTGGATGGTCCAGATGGATGGAGTAGTGGATGGTTGGTGGACGGCCACCCTGTTCCAACAAGGCTGCAACGTCAGCAAGGAGGTGGGGGAGTCATGTTTTGGTCCGGAATCATGGGAAGAGAGCTGGTCGGCCCCTTTAGGGTCCCTGAAGGTGTAAAGATGATCTCTGCAAAGTATGTGGAGTTTCTGACTGACCACTTTCTTGTGTTTATTGCAAATTCATTTCATTGCAAATTATGCCGTAACTACAGTCAGGGAATGCAAGCCTCTAAACAATAAATACAGAGACTAGCTCTCTGTATCCATCGCTGCAAGCCCGCCCTTTAATATAACTACAGCTCCTTACACACACACAATGCGAACACAATTTCTTTTTCAATTTGGGTGTTGGTGGGGGCCTCTAGTTTGAGTATCGCCTAAGGCAGGGATAGTCAACGTTCAGCACTCCAGATGTTGTGGACTACATCCCCCATAATGCTCTTACATCTATAATGCTGGCAAAGCATCATAGGAGGTGTAGTCCAAAACATCTGGAGTGCTGAAGGTTGCCTATGCCTGGCCTAAGGCTTTGCAAAATCTAGAGTCACCACTGAACAGATATTGGGTAAAATTTTATATGCAAATTATTTATTTTATTTTCTTTGGTTCTAGACCTAAACTTTTTAACAATGAAAAGGATAGTTGAAGATAGTAGTACACATCAAACTACTAAATAGTTTACAGTATGCAACACAAGATATTCATTATTTTTTCTCTATGACACTAGAAACATGTGTCACTATATGACAAATTCAAAGTGTAAAAATGTACCCACCTTTTTTGAATAGTCCTTCTCCTCCAACAATTGTCATATTATCTTTCAGAATTTCTGCTTCCACTTTTACGACAGATGGGCTTTCTGTTAGCAAATCAATCCCTAATGCTAGATTCATTGCAGGACGGATATCCATAGGAGCAGTGATCAGAAATGAAGGCCTATTGCAACATAACAAACATGTTAGTTAAATGAACGCTATAGGGTCAGGAACACATACATGTATTCCTGACAGTATAGTGTTAAAATCGCTATCTAGCTACCCTAGCTCACCTAAATATAGTAATAGTTTACCTTTATTCCAGTTTGCTGGTGCTGAGTCTGCCCCTGATCTGCCTCCTTCACGGTGATGATCTCAGCCAATCACAATGCTTTCCCATTGGAAAGCATTAGATTGGCTAAGATTGTCAATTCTGATAATCTCAGCCAAGGAGGCAAGCTAGGGGTAGGTTCAAAGTCCACCCTGGCCAATCATCATCTCTTAATAACCACTTGTTGCATTAAATCAATGCATCTCTATGAGGAAAGTTCAGTGCCTCCATGCACAGGGTGGAGACACTGAATGTCAGTGTTGCACAGTGTGTAGCACTGCCCCAGGAAGCACCTCTGGCCATCTGAGGAGTGGCCACTGGAGGTGTCCCTAGGCTGTAATGTACCCACTGTCTTTTCTCTGAAAAGACAGTGTTTACTGCAAAAACCATGCAGGAAAGGATTATACTCACTAGAACAACTGCATTTAGCTGTATTTGTTCTGGTGAGTATACTGTCCCTTTAAATTTGATTTTTGACAATACCAGTCCTATAGAAAACCTCTGAAAAGTAAGTTAACTAATACACATCTTGGTTTGCTTGCAGTAAGCTAATTAAAACTAAAGCATGCAATTTCATGTCAAACATCTAGAAAATAGTCACAACATTATGCAAATAATTGTGAGGACAGAAAAAAATGCAAACAAATAGCATGATATACCTGTAAACCATGCAGAGTGCATATGACTGCTAATTTTATGCACATTTATTTGTATAGTAAGCTATTAAACATTAGTCATACTACAATTTCTGTACTCTTGGATGGTGGATCCCTGAATCCCTTATTTACGTATTTGTATAATCATAATTTATTTAAAGTTTGCTTAACCTCTTAAGGACTGAACCAAATGGAATTTGACTATATGTCTGTTCAACTGTAATTCAACTCTTTTTTATTAAAGGATCACTATAGGGTCAGGAACACAAACATGTATTCCTGACCCTATAGTGTTAAAACCACCATCTAGCCCCCCTGGACCCCACATGCCTCCATATATATAGTAAAAATCTTACTGTATTCAAGCCTGAAGCTGTAACTCTACATGCTGTTAGACTCAGAAAAACAAGCAGTCTGCTGACATCATCAGAATTGGTATCAGAATCTCAGTATACTCTTGCGACCCATTTTTTTGATCATCAGAATTGGTAGCCTGATCCATTCACAATGCTTCCCCATAGGATTGGCTGAGACTGACAAGGAGGCTTCCCCATAGGATTGGTTGAGACTGACAAGGAGGGACTTAGTGTCCCTTTAAGTGCACCCACACTTATTATTTATCATTTTATTCAGGAGAAATAGGGCTTTCATTTAACATCAAATATTTAGCTATGAAACATAATTTAATATGAATAAAATATAAAAAAGTGAGAAATTAAGAAAAAAATATTTTTGTTCTGCATAACATTTTAACTGTGAATGTCATAATACTGTTTGCTTTTACTGAAATAAAATTCACATATTGTATTCAGTGATGTCTCACGTGTAAAACAGTACCCCATATGTACAGGTTTTATGATGTTTTGGGAAGTTACAGGGCCAAATATAGCATGTTACATTTTTCATTTTT
>OW240913.1:157256307-157338807 GCA_933207985.1 Pelobates cultripes | reverse complement strand
ATTGGATGGAAAGGTCATAGCTTTATTGAGGGTATTTAGAGGCATTACAATCCACTTTAAAATTAATCCAATAACAATCTCAACAACTCCTTAAATGTATCAATCTGCCCTTGAGCCAGCCAGATTGTTTAAACCTGAAAGGATCACTATAGGGTCAGAAACACAAATATGTATTCCTGACCTTATAGTGTTAAAACCACCATCTAGCCCCCCTGGGCCCCTCATCAGGGGCGTATTAGCCGCGAGGCAAACAAGGCATTTGCCTTGGGCGGCATTTTTCAGGGGGCAGCGAAAAACGCTGCCCCCCAAATGCCCAGGGCAAATGCCTAGTTAGCCTTGCGGCTAACTGACCTGCTGGGTGGTCGGGGGGTGCTGGCGGGCGGGCGGCTGGCGAGGGAGCACTTCCTCTGAGCTGTCTGCTCAGCTCCCACGCGCGCCACAGAGTGAGGCTGGGAGCCGGAATATGACGTCTAGGGCAGCACAAAACCAGGATACACCACTGCCCCTCATGCCTCCATAAATATAGAAAAATCTTACTGTATTCAAGCCTGAAGCTGTAGATCTGCATGCTGTTTGTCTCAGAAAAACAAGCTGTCTGCTGACATCATTAGAAGTGGTGGCGTGATCCAAAACAATGCTTCCCCATAGGATTGGCTGAGACTGACAAAGAGGCAGATCAGTGGCAGAGCCAGCATGATTCAAACACAGCCCTGGCCAATCAGCATCTCCTCACAGAGATGAAATGAATCAATGAATCTCTATGAGGAAAGTTCAGTGTCTGCATGCAGAGGGAGGAGATACTGAATGTTTGGATGCATTTTAGGCAGCCATGACCCAGGAAGGATCTCTAACAGCTATCTGAGGAGTGGCCAGTGAAGTTATCACTAGGCTGTAATGTACACACTGCATTTTCTCTGAAAAGACCGTTTTTACAGCAAAAAGCCTGAAGGTAATGATTCTACTCACCAGAACAAATTCAATAAGCTGTAGTTGTTCTGGTGACTATAGTGTCCCTTTAAGCCTCAATCCACCTTGTGTTTGAGGCGACCTTACCCCAAATCCACAGCTATGACAATAAAATAAAATAAAAAGTGTGGGTGGGTGGGAAGCTCCAAACTTCTCCCTCCTGTTCTGTAAGTCCCTCAGAGTGCGAAGCCTGCGCAATTCAAATTTGGTATATATAAACTAACACTAGCTAGCGTGTGCCAGCTAATTTAAACTCAACCAATCAGAGTCTTACCATTTTCCCGCCAAAACCTAACAGTAAAAACAAAATAAAATCCAACCGTTGAAAACTGGATTCAGCCAGCTGACCCCAAAACTAAAACTAAGCCTTGAACTTACGCTGACCCTATGCCTATTGCCTTATGCTCCCTGAAGGACATCTCCAGCAATATGCCAGCGCTTATCAATTCTGCTCAAGTGATCTTGGTAAAATTCTACAATCATGGCCCTTGTTATGTTTATTTCGGTACAAGTCAGAGCTGTTCTTTTCTGATGAAACACATTAGCAAGTGGAGAAATTATGTAAACATGAGAATGTTGAAAGTTTGCCAAGGTAGAAATTGTAAAAACTTAAAGCCTGGAGCTCCATTTTAAGGTGCACTTCTAGACTCGAGGATTGAAGAGTTCCATTGACTAGCCTACTGCCCAATGACAATGAGTGAGCATGGTTTCACACTCCAGTCTTGTTGATCTTTTTCTCTGGAGGCTTGATAACCTTTTTGATTGTGATGTTGTGATAGTGGAGTATTATGTACTGTAAAACTCCACTATTTCTATCATATGGTCTCAGAGAGTCCATCTAATTGACAGAGCATTGCATTTTCCCGCATATGCACACTAGCCTCCCAATGCCTTCCCATTTATTATTTATAATCTTGTTCAGGAGACATAGGGCTTTTATTTCAAATCAATTATTTATATATACAAATATTTTAATATGACTTTTCTTATATGCCTTGTTCTGCATGGCATTTTAACTATAAATGTAATTTACTTCAATAAAATATACATAGTGGTGTTCAGCAATGTCTCATAAGCACAACAGTACCCCCAATGTACAGGTTTTATGGGATTTTTCAAAAGTGACAAGGTTAAATATAGGGCTTTTCCATTTTCAGTTGTACAGTACACTTTTCAGTACACATAGAAATTTGCCAGATTGGTTTACTGGGCCTATGTTGCCTTTGAGAAGGTATGAAAAATAACCCCATCATGGCATTCCATTTGCAAAAGTAGACAACCCAGGTTATTCAAAATGGGGTATGTCCAGTCTATTTTAGTAGCCACTTAGTTACATAGCCTGGCCAAAGTTAGCGTTCATATTTGTTTCTTGCATTTTTCACTAAAAACTGCCTTTTTACTGATATCATTAACATTATACATTTTACTGCTCTAAAACATTCATATTTGTATTCAGTGATGTATCATGAGTAGTGATGTCCCGAACGGTTCGCCGAATGGTTCGCCACGGACGGCGAACATATGACCCTGTACCTCACAGTCAGCAGACACATTCCAGCCAATCAGCAGCAGACCCTCCTTCCCAGACCCTCCCACCTCCTGGACAGCATCCATTTTGAAGCTGCATTCTTAGTGAGCTGTCCAGGAGGTGGGAGGGTCTGGGAGGGAGGGTCTGCTGCTGATTGGCTGGAATGTGTCTGCTGACTGTGAGGTACAAGGTCATATGTTCGCTGTCCGTGGCGAACTGTTTCGCGAACCGTTCGGGACATCACTAATCACGAGTATTACAGTAACCCCCATCTCCAGGTTTTAAAGTGTTTTGGAAAGTTATAGTGTCATTGTCCATTTCAGTTTTTACACATTATTTCCCAGATTGGATATGTTGCGACAGTATGGCAGCCCAGGAATAAGAATCACCCCCAACATGGCATATCATTTGCAAAAGTAGACAACACAGGGTATTCAAAAAGCAGTATGTCTAGTCTTTTTTAGTAGCCACTTAGTCACAAACCCTGGCCATATTTTTTGTGCATATTTGTTCTTTGCATTTTTCACTGACAATATTGTCAGAATAAATTGTATTCTTTTGAAACACTTATATTTCTGTTCAGCAGCGTCTCACGAGGACAGCAGTACCCCCATGTACAGTTTTATAATGTTTTGGAAAGTTACAGGGTTTAACTTTGGCTTTAAAATTGAATTCTGTGGACTTTCTGCCTGGGACCCTTATATTGTAATTAATAAAATTTCATAATTATGTAAAAAGATTACATATATATATATATATATATATATATATAAATACTGAAAAAGCTATAACGTGCCGGGTGCCAGTCCAAAAGGCAATTTGTAAAAAAAAATTTGTAAAAAAAAAGTTTGGCTGCACTCACGGTCTTAAGTATGAATAATGTAATTTATTAAATGTTCATAATATCCAAAATGGGAAGATCAACAATTCAGTCTCTAACAGGGACTTTCATCATGATCTGAATTTTTTTTAAAGTTCTTAAACACAAGACTGGAAAGATGGTGGGTACTTCTGGATTCCAGCAATAGCCAGTTTAGCTCTTTTAACATGTAACAATGGTGGGTAATTATATTGTAGCACAAAGTGGGAGAACAATTTATACAGCATAGAAAGTTTATGAAGGGGGTTTGAGGCACAGGGTTTGTTTCTGTACATGGCACCTATATTTGGATAAATATTTGATGAGTTTTCCAATGTAGAGGCCAAAATATAGATTGAAGTCTAGCAAGATACCTAGAAATTTGAAAGAGTTAACTGTGGTCAGTGTACTATTTGATTTTGTTTTAATGCATAGCTCTGAATTTTTTAAAATTTTTTTGTAATTCAGGTACTGCTCCAAAGATCAATGTGACAGTTTTGTCAGTGTTTAGGAAAAGTTTCTTATCCACAATCCACTTTTCTACCTCTGAAAACTGGGTCTTGGAGCACAGCCTCAAGCTGAGGTAAATGCAATTTGCTAGCGATTTCAGTGTCGGTTGTGTACGTGTCCAGCTGAGGCTCTGCAGATGTTAGGCAGATAATTTATGAATAATGTGAATAGTAGGTACTAAGTATGGTGTCTTGGGGAACATCACACGTGACTGGAAGAGTAAGGGAGGCGCTGTCAGAAATGGACACATATTGCGATTGATCCAATACATATGACTGAAAACAGGCTAGCAGATGGTCACCAATACCTGAGTTTTTAACATTTTTGCAAAAGAATGCCATGGTCTACCATGTCAAAGGCTTTGGCAGAATCAAGGAAAATAGCCCCAATATGGTCTCCTTGTTCCATGTCAGTTTGGATGTCGTTGCAAACGTTTAAGAGGTTTAATAGTAGTCATAGTTGAGTCATATGGATGAAAGACTTATTGGTCAGGGGTCAAAAAGTTGGATTGTTGATAATACTCACATATTTGTGTTTTAACATATTTTTCCAAGATTTTTGACAGTACAGGGAGCAATGATATCAGTTGGTAGGTAGATGCCGAAATTTTTGTCACTAATTTTATGGATAGATACTAAACTTGCATTCTTCCAAAGTTTGGGTATGTATCCAGTCACCTACTATTCATTGATTAAAGGGACATTGTAGGCACCCAGACAACTTCAGCCCATTGAAGTGGTCTGGGTGCCAACTCGCATCAACCTTAACCCTGCTTAACTACCAGACAGCCACTAGAGGGACTTCTGGTTTCTTAGACTACTTTTGGTCGTCTAAACGATGCTGGACGTCCTCACGCTATGCACGAGGACCTCCAGCATCACCGTAATCCCCATAACAAAGCATTGAATAATGCTTTCCTATGGGAAGGTCTAATGCGCGCATGGCCATTGCATGGAGGAGGAGCATGGGCAGAGCCTGACCCAGGGCCGAAGGACATTGGCTCCAAATTCAGGTAAGTGTCTGGGATGGGATGGGTGGCGGGAGGGAGGGGGACACTCCAAGATTCTACAGTGCCAGGAAAACAGGTTTGTTTTCCTGGCATTGGAGCAGTGGCATACCTACCACGGTTGCAGGGGTCGCAGCTGCAACCGGGCCCCTCACTGCAGGGGGCCCGGCCACAGCCATGGCCCCTGCGACCGTGGCCCACCTAAATACTGGCTCCTCCATGTTCCCCCTGTCATAGGGGGGCCAAAGAGATGGCCTTGTCAACCTCTTCTACTGGGTTCCCAAGAGCTGGCTGACCACCTTGGAATCCCTCCTGGCATCTACTCATTTTGTAGGTGAGCAGGGAGGAAGCACTGTGAGAGTGTATGTGTGTGTCTGTCTGTCACTAAGTGTGTGTTTGTCAGTGTGTGTGTGTCTGTCACTGAGTGTGTGTGCATCAGTGAATATGTATGTGTGCCTGTCAGTTAGCGTGTGTGCGTGTCTGTCTGTAAGTGTCTGTGTGTGAATGATGATAAAGGGTGCACTCACAAGACTTCAAATTTACTCAAGGTTTAATAAATAAATAAAATTGGGATATTGAAAAAGACTCCCCCCTCATCACCTGGCAGAGAAACATTGATATATTGACGCGGTTATATATATATACAGTTTTAATTGTAGATTATGCTAGCTTTAGTGTACCTATAATCTTAATTTTATTAATGACAGGAGGCGAGTATTTGCTTAAGTCTCGCTTTAGTAGAACTCCACAGCAGCACAGAAAAAACAACCAATCAGAAAAAAGTTAGGTACTATAAAACTCCCCTGCCCATACATCAGTTCCTCTTTCAAGATGCGACAAAACAGAACAAAAGGCAGAAAATATAATGGGGAAGAAACGAAGTCCTAGATACAATGAATACAACAATGTCCACCATCCGAGAAGAACAGCCAAACCAGATAGCGTTGATGGACTGTATACTGAAACGAGAGAAAAAACAGCATCGAACAGGTTGGTTAGCCAATGAAATGTACTCTGAACAAACATGTAGGTACCCCCTATAGCAACCAAAATACCTTAATATGTAGAGATCCCAACCCTACTTATGAAAAACAGACATAAGAACAAGTGACAGGTAGCAGAGACAACAAGCAGAGTTGCATACATACCTGATGAACCCAAACTTCTAAAATTAAACAAGGGAGGGATAAGAATGGGCGGGAAATATTTGCCTCCTGTCATTAATAAAATTAAGATTATAGGTACACTAAAGCTAGCATAATCTACAATTTTATAACAGGAGGCTTCGTATTTGCTGTTTTAATGCTCAGCCAACAAATCCAATGCTGTTTGTTTCACTGGTACCTATTCCAAGAGATAACTAGAGCAATCCCCAATGGACCCTCCAACTGCGAGAAGTGACCGTAGACGGATCAATGAAGATGCCAGCTGTTGATGTACCCCAACATACAGGCAAACTCCATCCACTGTTACATTCCACTGTGCGTGGGGTTACGACCTGTTTTCTAGCAGATGTCCATGAACTGCAAATCTGACCTATTAGCCATTTTCCCATAGGTGTAAAACACCAAAGGTCCTTCGTGGAGTTAGGATCGCGAGAAAACTGCCACCAAGTCTCGACCTTTGATGTGGAAGATGGCTTCTTCGATCATGCCAGAATCACCAGGTGATGAGGCCTTGTAGACAAAATTCCAACCTCAGGTAAAGCGTCTGAGTCTACCACCAATTCCGTAACCGAACTGAAGAGAGTCTTATCGTTCCCTCATGACCTACCCGGTGAGCGGTCTCGTCCGAGAATGAACCTATTATTCAGGTAACAGTGTCTCCAGTACTCCAAATGCACTGTGTAACCCGCAACTGTGGTAGAACGAGGTACTCCCAAGGGACGTCCAATCATAGTCCCAACACTGAACTTGTGTAGCAAAATGGTGATCGACTACTATGGGGAAAGTAGTCCTGGATATACCCAAATGAGGGGAACGTAACTAGAGGTTGAGGTTACCATCCAAATGTATCATCGTTGAGGAGTGATAAGTGGTCCGGATCCAAGAGTAATTGGGACCTGCACAAACGAAGAAGAGTCGTAGCGTGCTGTAGATGCGTGGCAGGCCGCAAAGGATTCGAAAGTGATTCAAAGAGTAGGCAGGCAAAATAATCCGAAAAATGTTTGTACGATACTTCTCCCGTCCAGGACTGCCAAAATACGTGGAGGAACTCATGGTCTGTATGCCAAATAAGATATAATCTAGTGAGACCTTTAGGTCCCTGTATCCCTGACTGTCCGGGTATGTATCTCTTTAGGCCAAGAGACCCAGGCATAGAATTCAAGGTCCGAAGTCTAGGTATCCCCATAGAGAAATATCTCCCATCATGGCCTGGAGACCCATGAGCTCACAGCGTCCTCTAATATGCAGGTAAGACGTAAAATCCCTCATAAATGACCGGTGACTCCCGAGAACAGAACAAGGGCCTAGCTGCAATCGTCTGAAGCAGGGGCCATCCAGATTGAGAGCGTCGGCAGTCTTATCCGAGCCTGATACCAATCCTGAGCATTACTCCAGCGGTAGGTTGTGTCTCGACTTTCTTGGCGTCTGTTTGGGAGTGCGGACACCCCGGGTTCTCCCATAGAGTCCAAGTAGGCCTCCTTGTCAGTAGTTGAATAGGTGAGTAGCGAAAACCAAAACCCAGGACGGTACCCGTGAGGGATAGTGCATAGAAGGAGGGCTCTTCATATCCGAATCGTGTTCTGGAGGAGTGGAGGTAATCTTATCCTCCATCCCAAGACCAGGGAACCCAAAGTCGACCGGGGATTCCAGTCTTTCCATGAGATCCATATGTATGGTGTATCTGCAGACCGGGTTTTGGGACTTCCCCAGCCTTGTTACCTGCGTAAGGCAGTGCACGTTTGCTCTATGAAGGCCTCAGAATCTCCTGCCACCTAGACATGGGAAAAACTGTCTGAGCAGTGTGCTCGCAATGGTCTGTATAACCTAACAGAGTGCTTGTTTGATATAGTGCAGATTATGCCAAAACCTACATTCTTGTAATAGTTGAGGCTCATCCATTAGCCGTACAATCTCCAGGAGTACATCCAATAGGGAGGTCTAGCGTCACCAACAAAGTGGGCCAATCCTGGGAGCTGTACCCAAGATAGTCAGTTCAATCAGGCTCTAAACCTCAGGGCAGGGCCACGTGGAAATTAGTTGTGGATCTTCCCCAGTAATACATCAGTGAGTATCTCCTGAGTGGGATACAGTGGCACATATCAAATAGATCCATTATAGGAGATCAAATAGAGAAATCCAGTCTAAACGTGAATACCATGCACGATCAGGTAGCCCTCTCTAGCAAAATCACTAGCACGGTCACTAGACCTAATGGAGGGGTTCTCTCCTCTTATACCGTCATTACGAAGCATCGTCTCCCCTGTATACCGGTGAGGTACTAACCCCTGTTACAAGAGCTTAAGCATCGGTGGTAAACCCGGTATGTGGTATGTCCCTCCATCTTGAATAGACTGTAGGAGGGACGCCCCTAAATGAAGTCATCTGTGTGAGGAGCAAAGGGTGTGTTAAGTGTATGAGAGAGCTGCACTCTCTAATAATGTAATCGAATTCCGTGTCAGCATCAGGCTGATAGCCTGAGCGGGCCGTACCTGCTAGTAACTAAATTAGTATCCACATCCGTATCCGGCTCCTTCCATGAGGGTGGGCCATACTCAAAACCTGTCATCTGCATCCATATCAGCATCGGTTGAGGGAGGGTCGTGTTCTCTAATAACAATTCAGTGTCTGGTTCAGTATATGAGAGGCGCTCGCTCGCTACTCGTGTAGATTAAAATCAGTCTCGGGCCGAGGTTATGGAGGGCCGCACCCTCTTACCATCCAAACTAGAGTCCGTACCAGACTCAGGCTGACCGAATGTGGGGTTCATCCCTTAATAATATCAGCGTAGGACTGAGGTCCTGAGAAGGGTCCCTCTCTCACCACGAGATTTCTCTCTGAACCACTCATCTGAGAGGTGGGATCAACTGGGAAAAAAAACAGACCAATGGTAGACAGTAGCATTCAATCTCTGGCTGTGCCCATTGATAGTAACAGAAAGGGGAAAATCTGGGGAAAAAAACTGAATCTACCAATGGACCGCCTGGATCCCGCCCATGCGTGTGGGTCCAGGTTGACCGCCGGTAGCCTGAGGGAAGCTGGAGACGTACTCCGCAATCCACGAGAGCCCGGCATGTCGGAAGAGGTCATGTCAGGCCTCTCGATGTCCCGGCGAGAGGAAACGGAAGATATGAAAGAAAGAAAAGGTGACAGAACCAAACTAAAGTTCAGATAGAGTAAAAATACGTACCTCAGAGGGACAGAAATATAACGGACAGGAAAGGCAAAATATAGGGAAAAACCAGCAGAAATAGCCAAGAACTTGCGTGACCTAGATAAACTACCTAGATATAAAAGGACATAGGACTGGCAGTAAGGGAATAGGATTTTAAAGGCAATGAAATCCTGTCTTCGTGCGTGGATGCCTGAGCACTGGGCATTGTATGTGTTTCCTCATGAAACTCACCCAGGGGATACGCCTCTGCCGGATTGGTGAAACCTAGACTGTCCGTGACAGTGAGAAGCACGCAAGCACCTCTAGCGGCTGTCAATGAGACAGCCACTAGAGGCTCTAGAGGCTGGATTAACCCTATTATAAACATAGCAGTTTCTCTGAAACTGGTTTGTTTATAAAAAAAAGGGTTAACCCTAGCTGGACCAGGCACCCAGACCACTTCATTAAGCTGAAGTGGTCTGGGTGCCTATAGTGGTCCTTTAAGCAAATACGAAGCCTCATGTCATGTTATAAAATTAAAATTATTCCACCCCCATTGAAAATCATTTTTATTGTCAAAACGTAACATACTTTTAGCTGTCTGCAATGAACAAATCAAACAATAGCAATTGCAATAGCTCAACACAATGAATGCTTCAAGTGGTTTGTCCCCAAATTCAAATGGTGTGTGTGTGTATCTATTAGTATTTTGCATTAATATATATGCAGATACTTGTACCTTGTACTAAAATCATTGTGTACTCTCTTTTGTTTTTGATGTTACCAGATGCTTTTTCTTTACGAGAAGTATTTTGATCAACCTATTTTCCCCTGAGGAAATATGAATAGTTCAGCTATGCTCCTCCGTAATCTATGCTTTGTCTCAGTATTAGTCATCATTTTATATATTTTATCTTTCTTTTGTACATGCTTTTACATGTACAATTCAAATAAGAAACAGATAATAATGCATTGGTAATCTCCATGCAGTCACAGTATCCTGAGATTAGTGGGAGTTGATGACATCAGTTGAAATAGCCACTGCCCATTACTGTAACTCCAACTAATCTCAGGCAGCACTGGGACATACGCAGCAATGGAATATGTTACAGTTTTGCCCTTACTCTAAAGTCCATGCCTACATTAACCTGACATCAGTGGCGGCTCCAGGGTGGGTGGGGTGGTGAGACAATGAGGCAATTGCTCTCCCTTTCCCCTCCACCCCCCACCCCCCCCCGCCCCGAGAAAATAGTGCTGGCCTGCCGGCCCATGCAGGGCTTGCGCTATCCAAGCGCCGGCCTTGCTGTTTGCCTTCACGGACTGGAGGGGAGATTCCCGGCAGGGTAGGGAGAGCTAACCCGGGTGCCTGCTTACCTGCAGCTCCGCCTGGTTCTCCTCTCGCGTGCATGGAGCAATGCCGCAGTTACCATGGCCACGCTCGGTTCTCGCGAGAGTGAACTCTAGCCTGAGCTGCAGGCTAGCGTTTACTCTCACCACTAGGACCACCAGGGATTGAAAGCACTGTCCCCCCTCCCAGGCCTCAGGTAAGAAGGGAGGGGGGACATTAACTATTTATTTAATAAATTAATTATTTAATAATTAAAAAAGACTTACAAAACATATATTATATTTAATCTGCCCCCTTACACCCTCACACAAACTACAACCCCGTACACACTGCACCACTCACAAACACACAGCCCCCAATAGATTTACTGCCCTCCTTACGCACACAGCCCTTCTTACACACACAGCCCCCCATACACACACTCCCCCCCATACACACACTGCCCCGCTTAAACACACACTGCATCCCTCACACAAAAACACACTGTCCCCTTTATACACACTCTGCGCCCCTTACACATACTACCCCATATACACACACACTGACCCCTCATACACACTGACCCCTCATAAACACACACTGCATCCCTCACACAAAAACACACTGTCCCCTTCATACACACACTGCGCCAGTCTCACACAAACACACTGCTCCCAATACACACACTGCTCCAATACACACAATGCCCTTCCATATACACACTGCTCCAATATACACATTGCTCCCCCATACATAAACTGCACCCCTCTGACAAACGCACTGCCCCCCCCATTCACACACACTACCCCTTCATACACATACTGCGACCCTCACACACACTGCCCCCCATACACACTGCACCACTCACCTATACATACCCAACATTGCACAGAAAGAGGGAAGCAGAATGGCGCCCCTGCTTCCCCAACAACCAACTGCATCCACTACCCCTTGCAGCCATAATGGAAAGAGGTAAGTCTGTGTGTGTGACTGTCTGCATGTGACTGTGTGCCTGTCTGCCTTTAACTCTGTGTTTGGCTCTGTGACTGTGACTGTCTGCCTGTAACTGAGCGTGTGTGACTGTCTGCCTGTAACTGTGTGTGTGTGTGTGTGACTGTCTGCCTGTAACTGAGCGTGTCTGATTCTGCTTTTAACAGTTTGTGTGACTATTCCGGCAGACCCCAGGTAACCCCTGGATTGTTTCTTTTAATGATCTGCCAGTACCCCTACCGAGATTAGGTTCTGGATCCAACCCTGCCACACATTAACCTCTACATTTCCCTACATAATCACTAAACATTAACCTTAACACTAAACATTAACCCTAATACACCTGGGCCAGACTGGGATGAAAATTCAACCCGTGCAGTTAAGAGCAGAGCAGACCACTATGAGTGTTGGGGCCAGAATGGGATCGTGTTTATGTTAGTGGAATGCAGTGCTCTGGGTGGAGTAAAATATCCTATGTTTTGTTTTTTGTGCAGCGTATGTGTGGATGCTCTTTATGGTGCTGTATCTGTTTGGAGGTTGCTAGTATGATTGCATGTGTGTAGAGGAGACTGTTTGTGTTGTAGTGTGTGTAAAAGAGTCTGTTTGTGGTGTATTATGTGTGGCTAGGGGCAGGGCCGGCCTTAGGGGTATGCGAGCTGTGCGGCCGCACAGGGCGCCAGAGACCAGGGGGCGCCCTGACAGCCGACACAGCTCGCACATGTCCGGCTGACAGGGGAGCTAAAACAGATACCCGGGTGGAGGATTAATTATTCTCCACCCGGGTATATTTAATTTTTTTTTTACAAAATTCTCGAAGGCGGGACTTAATGAGCGGCAGGGGTGGGGCTTAATGAGCAGCAGGGCGGGGCCTATACATACCCAACATTGCACAGAAAGAGGGAAGCAGAAAGGCGCCCCTGCTTCCCCAACAACCAACTGCATCCACTACCCCTTGCACCCATAATGGAAAGAGGTAAGTCTGTGTGTGTGACTGTCTGCATGTGACTGTGTGCCTGTCTGCCTTTAACTCTGTGTTTGGCTCTGTGACTGTGACTGTCTGCCTGTAACTGAGCGTGTGTGACTGTCTGCCTGTAACTGTGTGTGTGTGTGTGTGTGACTGTCTGCCTGTAACTGAGCGTGTCTGATTCTGCTTTTAACAGTTTGTGTGACTGTCTGCTTGTGCCTGTGTGTGTGACTGTATACAAGCATCTTGGTGGGGGGCGCCATGAAGACTTTTCACACAGGGCACTTAATGGCCTAAGGCCGGCCCTGGCTAGGGTCTGTAATGTGGATGTGTTTTGGGGCTGTAAAGTATGTGTGTGTGTGTTTATAGGGCCTGTAGAGTGTGTGGGCCTAGGCGGTGTTGTATGTGCATGTACTGTGCATGTGTATATCTGTATTGTGTGTGTATCTAGGAACTTTAGTGTGTGTATGCATGTAGGGTTTGTAGTACACGTGTGTATAGGGTGTGTGGTATGTGTACGGATATATAAACAAATATAGATAGTGCTGCACTCTATCACACAATGGTGCAGGTATTAGAGGTTCATCCCCAATCGATAATAAAATATACAAAAAACATAAATATTAATACCGCACTCAAACATATAGGTATGCAAGAAACAATTTTTTTATTGTACACCAGTTGTGTGTAATTGAAGTGAATAGAACACGATCTATTATAGCAAATTAATGATCTCTCAATAAATTCATGTATAATACACTTTATAGAAATTCATAGTATATACAAAAATCTTCAACTATTTACAGCTATATACAGTCCATATATCCCATGTATCTGGGACAGAAATTTCAAAGATGGATCCACTGAGTACTAGTGATGTAAAGTCTGCACTGTAGACTTCAATTACTGATTTTAGAAAAAATAAATCCTTAAAAAATAAAAAATGAAAGAAGAAAAAAGAGGAAAAATATTTGTAGATTTAACTGCCATGTCATTAATTAGATGTCTGAAAATATATTTGAAATTACATTTCATCTTTAATGTTGCTATCCAATAAGGACTGAGCATGCACTCCAGTTCAGACTGAAAAATGCATGAATGAACAGAAAATATTAAATAAAACAAAGAGAATACATTAAAGTGGTTTATTTTCACCATTTGGGCTACAGTCCATAATTTCAGAAAAAGGCAAATTCCATGAATTGAGTCTTATGAATTATATTAGCATTCCATTTGCTTTCACCTAAATTATAATAACTATGAATACACAAATATATTTATTAGTTATGGAATAAGAAATATGTGTAGGGATGTTCAAAAATACATCCCATCTCTGTTTTATTGAACTTCTTAAAAAAAAATCTCCATGATTTTGTTACAGTCTAAATGAGTATCCATAAAGTGCAAACATTTTGGATTACCAATATGCACTTCTGCAATGTGTACGGATACTGAATGATTTTGGATTTTGTTCTTAATATGCTCACTAATCCTTATCTTTAGGGGCCTTGTAGTCCTCCCTACATACTGCAATCCACTACCGCATGTTAAGAAGTAGATCACATTATTTGTATTGCTTGAATTTAATGAATTAATATTATATTTATTTCCCGTGTTTTGGGAAATAAAAGCCACAGATTTGTTACTCCTTATTGATGTTTCCCCACATGCCTCGCGTGTACCACAATTAACTTTTTAACTTAACATCAAACAGATTTCTATCACTATATTCTTTTAAAGCACAATGTTTAGTTAAAATCTGTTAAAAAATTTTTGCTCCACTGTATATAACTCTTTTTCTCATATGTATTAATGTAGGTCTTCATTTTGCTTTAAAATATGCCATTGTTTTTTTCTTTTTAAATTGTAGTAAAAACCTGACGCTGAGCATTGTAATTGAACACAAATGTAACCTGTTCACTTTTGTTCTTATATGATACCAATTTGCTTCTGGGTTTTTCCAAGACTTCTTTAAATTGTTTCTCCACATTTAATTTATTACATGCTTTTTCATATAATTGCTTTTTTAAAAGGTCTGATTGTTCTAAAAATGTGTTATCTATACAATTTTATGTAAGTCCCTTTGGTATATTGGTTAACCAAGAGGTAAAATTACATCTATTACAATTGATGTAAGTCTTTAAAATATCATCTTTAATAAAACATTTCAGATTAAAAAAAAAAAAATCTCTTCTTTGCTAATCTCTTGAGTTAACTTGATTCCCCATGTGTTAGAATTAAGAAAATAAAAAAATAGTTCCAATGTGGCAAAGTCACCATTCTAAATAAAAAAAGATATCATCAATATATCTCTGGTACAGCACCAAGTTTGTCACCCAGTTATGTACTGAAAAGATAAAATATATTTTCCAAAATTACATAAAAAAATTTAAAAAAACATTTGGCATGTTTTAAAGCAAAATAAGGACCTACATCAATGCATAGGAGAGAAATCAAAAGTTGTATACAGGGGTGCAAGAAATATATTTGGTGTTAAAAGGTTTTTTGATTGTGGTACATGCAGGCGTGTAGGGAACCTACAATACAGAGTAAAAAAAAAATGTAGAATGATAATATTAATTCATTAATTTCGTGCAATACAAATAATGTGATCTACCTCTTAACTTGTGATTGCGGATTGAGTATATATGGAAGAGTACAAGCCCTCTAAAGATAAGGATTAGTGAGCATATACGCTGTAACGGATCACCTGGCACCCCGACTGGGTACCTCCGTTGATGGATGCTCCTAGCGCTTCTTGAGGATTCCAAGCACTCTAGCTGACACCACAACCACCGCAGGCCGAACCTCTCTTCCTTCATAGTGAAACAGGAACGAGCTCTTATAAGAGCTTAGGAGTGCTTATAGCAAGGGAATATGCAGAGCATAGCAATCCCTTGTAACAGATTCCCCCAATAAGAGACAGGACTCCAAATTGAGGGTGAAGTAGAACTGTCTAAAACTTTATTTTACTTGGGACTAGCCTATATGGTCATTACATTAACATTGCTGTGAAAACTCAATAAAATTACAAACAGTCAAATCATAGCAGGCAACATACAGTGACTTATTATAACATAATTACATATTTATAAATGGGTGGGGAAGACCATAATTAACACAAAATGTCTCTCCTGCAGTCTTGATATTCACGTAGTGCATATTACTGTTGCTACCAACAGAGGGCACTACACAAGCTCCATAGCCAAATCCACCTAGTTGGTAGCAATCCTCAGCAGTACAGGAGAGCAGGCAATACATCCCAGGGGCCATAGTCAAATGGCAGGAGGCTGGCAATCAGTCTTCTCCAATGCCCAGTGGCGAGGCTGGTTCCGCCACATACGCAATATTAAGAATAAAATCCAAAATCATTCAGTATCCGCACACTTTGTGGAAGTGTATAATGGTAATCCAAAATGTTGTAATTACGTAATTGGTAAGTACAGGTCACATTTAAAATTTGGCACTGAAATTACACCATTAAGTGGTGCTGGAAGTGATGTCCAAATGGGAATTTATACTTTTTTAATAGATAAATATTCTGGTCCTGGTACCCTCCTATACAACAGAAGCAACAATACAGAATCTCAAAATTTTTCATCTCCCTGCAACTTCCAGCAACCTCCAGACCTCACACTCCCAGAAACAAAAATACAGAATCTCAAAGGTTTTCCAGCATAATTTAGTTTTCACTGACCTCCACTGGTTGATCCCTGTAGCAAGGTTGTATACCTGACCAAGGTTCTGTTCCACTGCTCTTGTGCCATTAATTGGATCATTATCTCCTGGGATGGGTTGGGCCCAAGATACTAAGTCTTCATCGTATGTTGTTTTGGAACTCCAATCTTCGGAGCTCCCTGCTGATAAGGTGTTGGATCTAGAGCTCTCCATAAACTCAACAATGAGGGTGGTTTTTGGTTTATTGCTTACCACCCATCCTCGAGCTGCCAACAGATTCTTTAGTGTCTTTCTTTTGAGTACATGGTTTTGCTGGTCCATTCATTCCAACTTTGTCCGGGATATTTGTCGCAGGGAGAGCATGCCGCAAGTTTACTGTACTCCAGCTGAGTACCTCTGCTTTCCCTGATCCCACAAAAGTAGTTAAAGATTATGGCTCTTACCCAAATCATCAGTTAAGACGTGGTAAAGGGTGAAAATAGTGAACACTATATTGAACAGATAAACCTGCCTCTGTGTCTGGAAGAGTATTGCAACACACACACACACCGCTTAATTCAATTAACTCCCAGACACACATGTACTAATCCAATTATTACAGGAGAAACATGCATTGCAACACATATCACTTAATTCAATTAACTCTCAGACACACCGTCGCTAATACAATCATCACCCAAACACATGCAAACCTGAAAAATCGTATAACAAAAACAGCGGTAAACCCCACACATGTGGTATCCCCAGATGGCATGTCCCTGAGAGCCCAATCTTGCAAAATAATGATCTGATCTGAGGTCTGTAGTGGAAATGTTATAGTTATTGTTTTTACCATCCACGGTTAAGGCCGGCCTGGAAATAGTGCTAGATCCCCTCTAGTCTTGGTTGGCATACCTAAACTGTAGGGTGGGTTGCGGTCAGAACACTCTCACTGGAAGTACCTGCCAAAGTGAAAGGGAAGTAATTTTAATTATTTACTCTGGTTGTGCATAAAGGTAACAGATATATACTTGCTATGTCCGATAGCAGTAGCAAGGACATTGACATTCTGATCATATGAATAATATCAGCTACTAGGCATGTGAGGTAACTGCACATTTTTTTTTGGGGGGGGGTAAATAGCGTCAATCATAAGCATGGGAACAAGTCAATAGATAGAGATACAGCTTGGAAATTAAATAAGTCGTCTTGATGTATAATAAAATATGCTTTAAAGGTTGCAAGTGGAGAATTTCCACTGGGACCAGTAGTGTAGCTATGTTTATGCATCATATAGGATGAACTTCAAAATGTGAAAAACTTAAAACATAAGCAAAGAGAAGAGGAAAAAAGAAAAAGAACAGCAGAAAAATAAAGCAATATGTCATCCACCAGTATCAGGGGGTGCTCAGAGCTTATGTTGCAGGCCAATGTTGATCAGAGTGATTCCAAACAGCTGATTCCCAGATTCGGGAAGCACCAGGTGCATGCAGAAACCCAGTTATCTTCCTCTTTCTCCTTCATGAGATGTGTCAGGATTAGTAATTGACTTGTTGCCCGTAGGTAGTAAGTTGGTAGCACCACCAGTCTCTGTATTTTTGGCCTGAGGTCTTGAGGGGCTCAATGCTCCAAGCCCATGGCTCCTCTGATGCTGATGATGCAGCCCTCTGGTTGTGCATACCTGATGTCGTGTGGAATAGACTTCTTGGATCAGGCCAACTGTGCCAGGGATGGAGTGGTGTGTTTCTCCGTAGGCAGGGTGAGTCTCTGCTAACATGGAGGGCTGTGCAGCTTGGAGTTGGTTGTTGCTGTGATAGCTTGGTGCGCCACCTTTTCTGCACTATCCATGTGGGGAAATGCTGGATACATTTGGAAAAGCGAGGTCTTTTAACTGGATGGTTCTGTGGGGTCACGACTTGTCCAGCAGGAGTAGAGGTAAGTCTCTGAGCCCAGAGTCTCTCCCAAAAACGCTGAGATATGAGGTCAAAAGTCAGGAGGAATCTAGTTACAAGATTAGACGGTCTCAGGGTGCCATCAGCGGCTGTAGGCCTCAGTGGGGTGGCCCTTTTAACTGTCGGGCTCCAAGTTGCCAGTTGGCTGGTAAGTTGCATCATGAGGATTGCAGTAGTGCCCCAGTGCGGACCGTTATAAACTCCACCGGTCCAAAGTTGGTTGCAGATAGGTTATAGCAAGCTAACCAGTGTCAGTGAATGGAGAGAAACCGTCTCTCCCTTGCTGTCCATGCTCGTAGGCCGCAAGGGACAAATCAAGTGATCCGGACAAATGTATATCCAGGTCTGGTTTCGATCTGCTTACCAAGGATTCCCATACACAATCCAATCGATTTCAAGGGCACAGTATCAGCCTGACTGCAGTAAACTATGAAAATATTGTGACAAGTGCAAGAGCACACTCAGCACACGCCTGCACTGCTTGGCAGTCAGGCTCCGCCCCTCAGGGAAGTCATTTTAAGTGAATGCAGGTATTTTTACGTGAAAATAATGCCACTTCTTCACCAGGTTATAAGAATTATACCATGTAATCCTATTACAGAGTAATTGTGGAAAAAGCTGTTTGGTTCTCAAGTATTGAGTCTAACAGATATACATTAGTTTGGAACAGCCACAGAGACAAATTGGAAGAGTATCCAGAGCCGGCCTTAGGAGTGTGCAAGCTGTGCAGTCACACAGGGCGCCATGGCAGCAGGGGTGCCGGGCGGCCCACACAGCTCACACACTTAGGGTCCGGTGGTGAAGAGGTGAAGCTAAACCGAAAGAAGAGGCAGGGCTAAATCTGCAGTGGAGGCCGGGCTAAATCAACCATGGGGGTTGGGCTACGTGTGACCTCTACCCGCTGCCCTGTTATGCTGCACACTGAGGGGGAAGCAGGAAGGAGTTTTTGCTCCCACAACTGCTAGACAGGGACTACAGTGCTTCCACTAATTCCCCTCCAGAGCATAATGGAGAGAGATACATGTCTGTGTGTGTGTCTGTAACTATATGTGTGTGTGTCTGTCTGTAACTGTGTGTGTTACTATCTGTAACTGTGTGTAACTGTCTGCCTTTGACTGTGTATGTAACTGTTTGCCTGTAGCTGTGTCTGTCTGTCTGTAACTGTGTGTGGCTGTCTGTAACTGTGAGTGTGTGTGTGTGTGTGTGAATGGCTGAATGTAAGTGTGTGTGTATGTGTGACTGTAACTGTGTGTGATTGTCTGTAACTGTGTGCATGTGACTGGTTGTGTCAGTGTGTGTGACTAGCTGCCTGTAACATTGTGTGTGTGTGTGTGTGTGACTGTCTGCCTATTTGACAGTATATGTATATAACTATGTGCATCTGACTGTATGTCTTACTGTGGGACTGTGTGCATGTGACACTGCAAAAATACACACTAGCATTCACACATGGCCCTACATGCATTTTTTAAAATTTGAATTAAGTACCCCTATACAAACACTACATCCTTATACATATACGATACATGGATGAGTGTGTGTGACCAGGGAGGGGCGCTGTGAAAATGTTTCACACCGGGCGCCTAAAGACTTAAGTCCGACCCTGAGAGTATCCTAGCTTGTGAACTGACTTGATTTATAATTAAAAGACATCCACTTGTAAGAAATTATGACCCACTTACAAAGCTATTCTTTAGGGAATGTGAACAAATAAAAAACACAGGCAAGTGTATGTAAAAATAAAACATATATTGGTTATTAAATTAGGTTACCATCACAGTTTTGCCATAAGTATAAACATTAAAACATTGTATTAATGCATAGGTCTTGAACACAATATACACCCTGTTCCAAATTGTTATGCAAATTATAGTTTTCTCATTTACCTAAATAATTGATGTAAATAAGTCAGCATAATTCTCAACTATTAAGAGTACAATTCAAATTTTAAATTCAAGTGTTTTTTTTAAACATAAAAAATTTACCATGCACTGTTCCAAATTATTACGCACAGTAAGTTTCAAAACACGTTATAGGTTGTAAAGAAGTGAAAATTGTCATTTGTTGTGTTAGCAGCATATTTTATCAAAAGCTATTTCAATCAAACTTATAACAACATTTTAACTTTTTAAACATTTTAACAGGTCACGTTACATTTTAACATAGGACCCCTTATTTGATAGCAGCTTCACAAGTCTTGCATCCATTGAACTTGTGAGTTTTTGGACAGTTTCTGCTTGAATTTGTTTGCAAGATGTCAGAATAGCCTCACAGAGCTGCTGTTTGGATGTAAATGCCTCCCACCCTCATAGATCTTTTGTTTGAGGATGCTTCAAAGGTTCTCAATAGGATTGAGGTCAGGGGAGGATGGAGGTTACACCATTACTTTCTCTCCTTTTATCCCCATAGAAGCCATTGATGCAGAGGTATTCTTTGCAGCATGAGATGATGCATTGTCATGCATGAAGATGATTTTATTACGGAAAGCATAGTTCTTACTTCTGTACCATGGAAGAAAGTGGTCAGTCAGAAACTCGACATACTTTGCAGAGGTCATCTTTACACCTTTGGGGGCCCTAAGTGGGCCGACCAGCTCTCTTCCCATGATTCCAGCCCAAAACATGACTCCACCACCGCCTTGCTGACGTCGCAGCCTTGTTGGAACAGGGTGGCCATCCACCAACCATCCACTACTCCATCCATCTGGACCATCCAGGGTTGCATGGCACTCATCAGTGAACAGGACTGGCTGAATATAAGGTTTATGCACAGTTGCAAGACTCTGGAGGACTCTACACTTTGATGTTCATGGGACTCCAGAGGCACCAGCAGCTTCAAATATTGGTTTGCTGCTGTAATGGTATTTTAGCAGCTGCTCTCTTGATCTGATGCATGGATCTGGCAGAAATCTTCCTCAATATGCCTTTATCTGCACAAACCCGTCTGAGCTCTGAATCAGCCACAAATCTCTTAATAGTGCGATGATCACGCTTAAGTTTTCGTGAAATATCTAATGTTTTCATACCTCATCCAAGGCATTGAACTATTTCACTCTTTTCGGCAGCAGAGAGATCCTTTTTCTTCCCCATATTGCATGAAAATGGTGCTCTGCTTCATAATGTGGAACACCCTCCTTTAGTAGTTTTTCCTTCAATTGGGCTCACCTGGTAATCTAATTATCACAGGTATCTGAGATTGTTTTCAGTGATCAAAAGAGCCCTGAGACACAATGCCATCCATGAGTTAAACTGAAAAATAAAATATTTAATCTTTGTGACACTTAAATAGAATTTGCATAATAATTTGGAACAGGCTGTAATACAATACAATATTTATACTTATGTATATATGACTTGGTTCCCTCTGTCCTCCATGATGGTTTACACAGCAGCCTCCTCTGACATAGTCTGATGAAAAGAAAAACGTCCAGTGTCTCCTTGAAACTGAGGGAAAAGTTTTACCCTTTCCCCTCAGCTAAACTAGAACAATCTGTAAGAATTTAACATTTTTGGGGAGGAGGGTAGGTTAAGTATTCATCAACTTTAGAGACAGGATGGCTTGGGAAAACAAATACTTGCATGGTTACACCTACATGTTAATTACTCTAACATTCTGATCTTGTGATAATTTGACCCGTGTAACCTCTGTACACCTCTCCTGTGTATATATTTCATGTTAAGGCCCAAAGGTCAATGATTGTTATGACCATGCTTACCTGGGAGTCCCTTGCCGTGTCTCTGTCCACAGGACTCTGGTGTGTTCGACCGCAAGAACAGACAGCCGGCATCCATGTGACACGTGAATGCAGTGCCGCGGCTTCCCACAGCACGCCGCGACCCGCTGGAAGCTCCAACCGAATCGACGTGTAAACTCTGCATACTCTAGGAGCGCGAGTGCCTGAAATCTGGCCTCTTAAAGAGACAGAACACCTTAAATAGTTTAAAGGGACTAATCATTGTTTAACCAATAGTATATGAGAGATGGATACCTCTCCCCTAAATAAACCCAGACTACCCTTACCTCAGTGCTCAGTTATACTGTGCTCTTCGGTGTATACACTTCTATGAATCCTGTCTTCAGCTGACCCTTGACCTATCTGCCTGCTATACCATTCCTGAACCTGCGCTACTGGTCTCCGACCTTGGCTTACCCTGACTAGGAGGTCGTTTTATCCCTATTCGGTACCTCGCTTTTGGCTCACTACTGCCTCCTGGACTCCACCCATGAAAAACCCTACAATGATACAGATGTAAACTCTAATATTTCTTAAACACTGATATTTGAGAAATACTCATGGTTACAAACTGTATACATTAAAATAGCAGTTGTGCTTTACCCATGCTACTGTTGCCATACATCCTTTGTTTATTGCACCCTAAGTAAAATACAGCATTTTTTTTTGCATACTCATAGTAGAGATGACACATAGGCCTGTGCAAGGCTTTAGTGGAGGTGTAGGCCTTTGCATGGCTATAGTACTATTGGTTAGTTTAAGTGAGTCTGTATCTTTGTAACAGTAATAACTCATAGCCTGTGTAGCCCTAGAAATAGAAGCATATGCTGGACCTATACAAAGATTGATGTATATTGTGACAGAGCTCCCAAGCTCCTACTGAATACCTCTATCAGGTCAGCTTCCTAGTGCCACTGGAGTACTTCAGGCCCAATCACTGAAGCTTGAATGGTTTCTTTAAGGACCTCTTCATCGGACCAGTCTGCAGTGAATATAGCTCATGACACCTCCTCTCCTGTAAAGCAGATATTATAGCTTTTCCACCACACATTAGATAAGTCTGAATGCAGGGGTAGAATGATATTTATTGCACAGTACACAGCTATTTATACATAGCAATGTTTACTCTTCCTGCAGGGGATCATCCATTCAAAGCAATGTACAGTACAACTGTCCCTCCCTGGTCTCACTTTCTCTGGGGACTTAACTACATTATCTCTAGCTAGCACAATCTGCCCTTTGCTTTGACCTTAAATGCCCAGAAGAAAAGCACACAAGAAGAAAGAACCTTATTTTTCTGGAAATACAGTCACCAATCACTCTCAATGTCCAAATAGCACCCTGATTGCAGATTCCACCCCCGAGTTAAAGCATGTTAAAGATTTACTGGGTTGTGATTATTCTGTGATCCAGCGATAAGGTACAGGTGTGCGTTTGATTATGTCCTTTCTCACAACAGGGGTTCTTGGACCAAAGTCCATGCTTTGTCTCTGTATATCTATTGACTTGGTTTGAATTTCTGTGAAATTCCAACACAGTCACAATGAGTATTTCATAAAAACTAATTTGTCAGGGAATATGGGGGTAACAGTGCTTTTAAGATAAAGTACTTTTGGTATCTATATTATCCCTTCAACTTTATATTTTTAGAGAATTAACACCGAGATTAAATGATGGCTGACATTACACCCCGTTTTAAGTCTTTCTTCAGTAGTATTACTAAAAGAAAAATATTGTGATATTTTTGGAAGCCACAATCAGTCAGTTAAGAAATTGCTCATTAGTGTTTACAAAGAAATTTTGGTGTAGTTATATATTTCAGTATAAGTGTACAAATTATTTTCAAAGGATAATTTTGTGTAGTATACTTACTTGCAATATTTGTTTTAGCATCTTTACTTACAACATGTGTAAATAAACAAATATTAGAAAATACCGTATTCAGTGTATGCAAAAAAATATAGTAGAATGCAGAAAAAAACACATCCTGTTTATTTCACATGTAATTATTTCAGTTTCCAAAAACTATTTTTTTGGGGAAATATAGCGAACATCTAAATGGTATTAGAGAAAACACTAACAAATTACAAATGTCCTAAAATTAACAGCTTACTACATTCTCAATGTGTCAAATCCAGCACAAATTTATATAAGCATACTCTCCAGAAATAATTGACTTGAAAAAAATGTTTTTATTTGTGTCCTCAGAATAGAAAAAGTATGTAATTTATTCAATTTTTAAATCAAAATATAAAAACAATCTGATTTATCTCATTTATAAATCATTAATAGAAAATATAATATGCTAACCACAAAACAGAGGTGAAACACTATTTTAGTAGCACCATTAATTTGAGGTTGTGTTTGGGGACTGGATTTACACAAGGAACAGTCCAACCCGCAGAAGTCACAAGAAGAAATCTTTTTCATTTTCTCAGAATTATAAGATCTTGTTGCTGTGTTTCCTGGAAGAAATTATTATTTAGTGTGCAATGTAATATAAAATTGAATTTTATATTTATGTATGTAGACAGATAAATAGAAAGACATTTGCAGAATAATTTGTCAAAACATATCTTAATCGTTAATTTGAATTGCTGTATTTTCTTTATCTCAAAAAAAGGGTCTCTTAGTACAATGGTTCTTCCAAAGGTAAGATTAAGATATTATAGTCACTATTGTTTTTTAAAAAGCTTTTAAAATTCTTAAAATAATTAGTGATATTGTGTCTGACATTATAAGATTACTCCAAGCACCATGACCACTTCAGTGATTTAAAGTGATCATCGTACCTGGAGTCTTTATGAGCAGCATTTTGCTGTGAAATACTGCACATACCGAGCTTAACCCCTTGGCTGTATTGAAATTGCAACTCAATTCTATGCATATTATGTGCACACTCAGTCAATGAATGCAAATGGAATGTCTTCGGGCATCTGCAGCTCAGTGTGGACCCAGATAAGAGGGTAAACTGTTACTATATGGTTTACACTAATACTGGGAGAACCGGGCTAGGATGCACCTGGCATCATGACCACTACAGGAAGTTGTACTGATTATGATGCTTGGAGTAACCATTTAAATTGGATCTGTCAGTTTTCCCAAATAACACATACTGGGTTATATACTAAAGTGAGATTTGTCAGGAACACATATTTCAAATTTAAGGTCAAAGAAGCCAAATTGGAAGATTGGCTGACATGGAGAATTTTTTCCATTTCAACAACTTTTTACTTAAATTTGAAATTCACTTTGAATTTACTTTTTTGCCTATAAATACTCACCTTAGTAAATAACCATAATAGTGTCATACAGTTACATTATGCAATTCACTACCACATTTTTCATGTAAAGAATATAATGTAATTTGTTTAGAAACTTAAAAAGTTTCATATAGTTTACAAAGGATACATAAAAAGATTAAAATATGCACATTTAAGTTTTTTAAGTTTTTCATTCATCCTTTACAAAAATAATTGGACAGTAACACATTTTTAGGGACTCTCATCATCATCTTTTCTCAAAGCGTTAAGTAGCTGCACTGCTGTTAAAATCAGTTACACTTGTAAGTCAGTTTAAAGGAATTGTAACTGCTTCATCTCATGAAAGTAGTTTTAGTGTCTGGATTCCCCTGGTACTGTCCTTCTGATGAGTGTTAATCATGTTTCAATGCTAAATGAGATTCCATGGCTTCAAAGGGCACTTTTTCTGGTGGATATTTTACATCAGTGAAACCAGTGTAAGGTCTCACCAGGTGCACTACATCAGGAAAATCAACTTTCAGTGCCACAAAGGAGATTAATGCAATGTGTATGTAATGTAAGATATCTCCAATTTAAAATAAATAAAATTAAGTGGTTTCTAATAATCACAATAAAATCAGGAGAGGCTCGACAAGTAGCCTCTCCTCTCTCTTCACACCTTGCACTTCTAGTCGACAGGCTAATTATTATTATTATTATTATTATTATTATTATTGTGGGTCCAGGAAATGGCTAGTCTTCTGGACCCTTACTTATTTGGTTCTCTAAGGGTCAAGTAGATTCTTAGTTACTTATTTGGGTCTCTACCATCCAACACCAGATGGCATAGCTGAAAAACAAATGTTGTTTGAGGACAGCTTATCACCTCTCTCATCCAGCTCTTCCAGTAACCTCTGCCTAGCAGCTCTGCTGCCTGGAGCCAATTGTGAGAGGGCCGAGCCTAATGAAAGGGGTAAGACCTAATGCTAGGGGGCAGAGCGTATTGCTGCACACCCTGCTGATGGCCTCTATCTACAGAGTGCCTGGAAGCTGTGCACCCATCCACGATGAGCTCTGCCTTATCCTATGCATGCACCAATACAACCTTATATCTACCCTAACTCTAACTTTAACCCTACACTATTCTTAACCTTAAAATAGTATTAACCCTAGCGCTAACCCTAGACCTAATCTGACCCTACAACTAACCTTCTCCAACACTAACCCTAAGGAAACCCTCTGATATCAGCAGATAGGTTACCTAGTTAAATCAGTAAAACAAGTAGTATGTTGCCACCATCTACTAGCTGTTTTCTGTATTACAGGGAGATCTTTCCTAGTTGATTATGTTTAGATGCAGTGTGTCCAGTGTGTTTGAACGGTCAGTCTAGGGGCTACTAAACATGACGCTAGCTGACAGAGGGGAGCCCTAAGTATCGATTGATACCAGAGTCTCCTTGGTGTGAGCAGGGGTTTAACCATTTAATTATAGCAGCACTCATTTTGAGAGCTTCATATATTGCATCTGTCAGTCTGGTGCCACTAAAAATGGCCTCCCAGGTGTAAGCAGCTCTGCTAACACCAAAACGTTAGGATGGGTCAATACGCTATAACAGCATTAAAGCCAAGTACAGTTAGGACACAATAAAACATTCTAATGTTGTGAAGTGGTTAAGAAGAAATTGATTTTTTAAAGACCATATTTCACAAATAGCACACTTTTTCAAATACTTAATAATTAGATTTCAACGACATATATGATATTTCAACTTCTTTAACTTACTTGGGTTGTAGTAATCAGTTATTTTTACCATTGAATCTTGAGAAGCAGCTACATTTGCAGTGCGAATCATTGCAACAGAAACACAAGTCTGATTTTTGTTTATCTGAAAAGTCATGAAAAAGTATTAATTGGAAAGACATTCATTAAGCTTTTTCATTGTAAATTTTCAAGGTCAGCAGGAATGTTGTTTTTCTTTTGTAGTTTTTTTTAATATTTTCAGAATTGCTCAGTTACACCATTTTTCTGTGGAGGACAAATGTCATGGTTGGCAATACCTTACATGATTTGTATTTTGGCAAATTAAAGAACAGAATGGTAAAATCAGCACTCACCATTGTTTTCAATATAATAATTCGAAACAGTAATAAAAAAATAAATATTTATATTTAAAAAGCATAGAACACATTATTTTATGCAATGGTTGTTCACTAATACTATAGTGCTTGGTGAACAATATGATAACACAAAATTGCAAAAGCACTAAGGAAACAACTGGCTAGACTTAGTGCAGTTTATATTTGAAAAAGCCTTTATTGGTGAAACGTGTGGTGTAATATTGTAACATTTATGTTTTATTTCTTTTAAGCATTAAAGTATATTTGTTTTTAATTCACTTTGTTGTGACAGACCAGTTATTACACTTTTTATGCAATTTTAAATTTTATTTGTTCCTGGCACACCTAACTTCAGATCTGGACAACTATTTACCAACATATCCCTGGTGGGGACTATACCACCCATGCGCTGACATTTGAGCGACTTAACGCTCTACCAAATGTGAGTATAATAAATTTTTGTACTGCGTCACATATTTATGTTTATAGTGAGCACTATTGGATATTTACTTTTTCTTTCATATACCTACCTGCATATCGAGATATTCGCCTCATAAGTTATATCCACCAGTGGGGATTGTACCGCTGCAAGCAATCTTACTTAGAGCTAGTGTAAGCTCCATAACATGTGAGTGCTACCTCATATACCCATGGTGTGAGTCCTATTTTCCTGACAAAACAGTCTGCACTATTATTTGTCACTTTGTGTCTCCCTACATATATTTGCAAGCACCTTAACCAAGAACCAACATTCCCCAAGAATCCAGGAGCAGCTGGGATTGCGATATTTGGACTGAATATTTGGACTTTTTATATATATATTTTTTTAAATTATTATATTATTTTATATTATTTTATTGTTTTACACCTTTTGGCACAACCTGTTTTCTTGTATTTAGTGCACAATATACCTGCTACTACGCGTGCATAGGTTTATTTATATGTTCATCTCTACATTTTAGAAAAACTCTGCATTATAGGTTTTTAAATTTATGTTGGTGGAAATCAAATCAAACACATTGCAGATTTTTATTGTAACCTTTTTTTATATATTGTGATGTAGTATTACAATGAATACCAGAATTAACAAAGGCAGTAATTTAATGGTTAATATTTTATACATTAATTTTTTACATATGTATTTACATGCATAAGTAGAAAAGTATGTTGCAATGAAATTATCTCCTAATGTGATAGAAGAATTGTGGTCAATTACATCAACCTGAAACACTTGATGTCTACTAAACGATGGATCTCAATAAGGATAATAACAAAAA
Organism: Pelobates cultripes; assembly: GCA_933207985.1. Taxonomy (NCBI): domain Eukaryota; kingdom Metazoa; phylum Chordata; class Amphibia; order Anura; family Pelobatidae; genus Pelobates; species Pelobates cultripes. The sequence goes on along the minus strand of OW240913.1, from coordinate 157,310,361 downwards.
ATTTGTGGAGTAAAGAGAGGTGGCTGACAAAATATGTAAATGGGTATTTAACCCCTTAAGGACTGAGGCAGTTGTACAAGTTGTGATCAAAACAAAACATAAACAAAACCTTGAATTTGTGCACATGTCTGTTTAGGCATAATTCACATCTTTCATATTATGTGCACCCAGACTTATCATATAAAAATAGAAACAGGTCTATTATACTGACTGCTTTGCTTTCAACATATCTGTCCACCGCACCGCTATTACAACGGTACCCCAGCAGAATTTAACACTGCATATCCCAATTGTCTTTATCTACTATATGATCGTTTCTTTGATCGTGGGGACCACTATACTTTAACATTCACCCAGATATTCCCAATCTAGCCCTATCCCGAGCACGATATACATAGTGCTCAGTACTACTAGTCCTCACACAGCCGGCAACACACGATCGGCTCCCAGCACTATACACACGCCCCCTTGTGTTCCAACTTGTAACCATGCCAACCTGTGGAACACAAACAAATCATTCTAGCTTGTTTCACCAGCGGTTTCAGCTGAACAGGATAAATTTTAATTGCGATCTTCACATACCAGCTGATTACATTCCAGGGGTCAATTGTAAGAACACAGGCTGTATACGATGTATTCATTACTGTTATGTTATTTAAGCACTGTTTATTGTACAGCACTGTATCCTGACGAAAGTTCCATTAGTGAACTGAAACGTTGATCCACGTAGGCTGATGCCTGAATAAAGATAAGGTTTTTCACCATATTTCTGAAGTCCTTGAAGTGCTATCTTTACACTACTTATTATATATATATATATATATATATATATATATATACATACATATATATAATTAACATCATTCTAAGTGTATTTTAATATTAATATATATAATTATATATGTATTAATATTAAAATGCACTTTTATTAATGATGCGTGTATGTGTATAGAAAAGTACTTAGATCATACATATATATATGATCCAAGTACTTTTTATTTAATTTAAAAACTGTGACGGTACAGTCCTTTACTCCGTCAAGCATTCCCTTCTTCCCATAAAATAAAATCACCAAGTAATCCACAGAGTAATAAATCGCTGGTATCGCCAAATAATCCACACATGAGCCAAAGCTTAATGCTGGAACAAGACTGATTTACTGGAAGCAACAGGCATTCAATTTATACAGTACAAGCTCCTCCTCTGGGCCAGGCTAGATAATTGAGTTTCAGCAACATACTAAACTCAATTATCTGCTGGCCAGAAACATTAACAATTTTCCACATTTTTAAAAATATACTTTCTACATTTCATAAAAATATAGAATCCCTGGGTAGCTGAGGATACTAGGAGTAACATATCCAAATTGCCCCGAAAATCCGTTTGGTAGTTTTCGTGTCGCATCGTGTGGAAGTTCGACTGGCTCGCCATGTGGTAGTATTCGAGTTAGAGTTCCATGAAATTGGTAGCAAGAGCCGGTCCTGTTCATGCGGAATTACACAAAAACTACAACAGTTATACAGCATCTGGTTCTATATGAATGCTCCCCTCATTCGGTTGATTGAAACTCCCGATGCCGGTTTTATACTGTAAGTGGAAATCGGTCAGACGGGACTTCCATAGAGACCGGGTGTTCATGTGTTTGTCATGCCGTAAATGGTTCCATGGAACCCACGAGTAAGTCCCGCTGACCGCGTTCGGGAGATCTAAGATGGCCGCCATCCTTTGTTCTCGCCACGTGTTCGAATGCCGAATGGCGGCCACCTAGAAGCACTCAATTACCTTGCGGTTTTCGTAGTTACTTGGTGTTCTAAGTTCTGATTGCTACCCAGTGTGGTCTCCGTTCAGTAGAACGAATAAATGTCCCGAACACAGAAATAACAATGAATACTTTAAAGTCACTTAACTAGCAGGGAGAGGAAATAACCGAATGGGTACAGTTAAACACCAGGAAATCCTTTACAAAAACTTTTTAACTTTTGAAAACTTTTTTACAGGCATGAGGAGGACCGCCTGAGAGCTCAGGCAGGCCCCCTGCAGGCACTGCATAAGCCGGCTATTCCAGCCATGTGATCACGAAGACCCCGCTTTCACATGGCTGGGGAAGGGGGGCCGGATCGGGCAGAGGGGGTCTATCTGAGCTCCCGGCAGACCCCAGGATTGCAACAACTGGCGTGGGAACGGCGAGGACCCGGTAAGTAGTAAGGGTGGCGGGGATGTTCTATGCTGCCCGCCGGCATTTAGGACCGCCCCAAAAAGGATGGCATAGAACATCCACCGTCCTTAAGGGGTTAAATGCTTTGCTTTGTGTTATATGTATGTATTCCAAGAATTTATATAAAAATATATAAAATAAAAAGAGAAGATGACCAGTCAGGGATGAATAAAAGGCTCTCTGTTCAAATTGGGAGAGGCAATGTTTTGACAGTGGATAATAGTTATCTGTATCTGTTTGTCTATGAAAAGGGAAAGGTGAGGAGTTGAAGAGTAACATGATAAAAAGCAAGTGATAACAAAACAAAATAAATATGCACAATTGTCAACAGACTATTCACACCCTTATTCTATCTGTGAATAAAGCCAACGTAGCTTTGCAGGAAAGCTGTTTGTCACAGACACTTCTCTGTCCCTAGTGGCATCTTAGCTTTCTGCAAATTAAAAAGTAAAACTATACTCACTGAATCATAGTAAAGGTATACTTTGTCATCTTTTTTTTCAACCAGTTTCAGGGATCCACTGGCTGGAATTCCTTCTTTGCCCAATGTAAATCCGCTAAGAAATCCAACCTCTAATAGGGCCATTCCAGTCTCATTCCCTATGCCTTTGTAGCTAGGAAAGAATGCACAGTATAAATGAGAATAATGTTTAGTCAAAATATCTGTAGGTGATAGATAACACAATAAAATTACGAGAACACTCCAAGCAACAAAACAACTAAAACATGATGTAGTGGTTATGGTGCCAGGAGTGCCCTACTGCTCCAAGTGTATTTGTAAGTTATCATTTTATATAAATAGAGGTAAAACATCAGTTTTGTTTTTAGATCACATTTCAGAATCACCTACCTCCCCCCCTTTTTTAGTGTGTTTGTCCGTTACGGAAATATTGGGCTTTACATATTTGATTTACTCCAGTGGTTCCCAAACTTTTCAGGTTCAAGGCACCCTTAATATTTCAATATTTTTCCAAAGCACCCCCAGTCAAAATGTCTAGGTTGTATATCTGTACAGCAACATGGTATTTACTGGCGCTATAGTGTAATGTACAGTGTTGGTGTTTGAATGGGTGCTTGCATATAGTTTCAATGTTTTAATAAAGGGGTGTGTTTGTATGTAATGTTTGTGTTTGATTGCATGGGAGTGTTTGAATGTAATGTTCACTTTTAAATGCTGATGTATATTTGTGTGAAGTATTTATATTTGAGTGAACGGGTGTGTTTGTATGTAATTTTTGTATTAGATTGTAGTGTTTGCAGAGTCTGTTTGTATGTTGTGCTTTTGTTTGACTGCTCGGATGCATGCACATACACTACCACATACATACATACTTAAACAGATATACATGCACATTAACACAGACACATATAAATACACTGACACATACACACAAATCCATATAGACACTGACACATACACACACACACACCGACACATATACACACACTATAACACATGCATGCACTGACATTTTCACACACACGCGCACCCTAACACACACAAACATTGATACATGCTGGCTGGTGTGAGTGAGGGGGTCTGGAGCAGCTCTGAAGTGCTCCTGTCCACTCATGCTGCGGCTGCCTTCTCTCCCTCCCACGCTGTCTACCTGCACAAAGCTGAAAGGAAATGACAAGCTGTCACTTCCTCCAAGCTGGCAGACACTACACTCGCCGTTCCCGGTCTTAAAGGGCGGTGGCACCCCCCGGGCCCCTGATCAGCCGTTATGTTGCCCGGTACTATAATTATAGCACAAGGGAAACATTCACATAGTTTGGGAACCGCTGATTTACTCTATATATTCTGTTATTTTGTATCAATGAATACATTTTTCTGTGTTTTGTAAAAAATGTAAAACTTTATTTCAATAAAAAAATATTTTAAAATAAATATTGAATGGATATATAATATTCTTGACTGTAAAGTAATTTTTTAAGGAATCCTTCTTGCGTTTGACAGTGAGTGATATACATAAGCAAAGATATTGCATTATAACACTCTAGATATATTGCATGTGTACTTGGAATAACCTAAGCCTTTTTTTTTTTTAAAGTAATACTAGTTCTAGAAGCTCCTGTATGATCATGTAGTTTAGCCTTTGGGTGAAACCATAAGCCCAAGACAGGGATACGTACACTACAGCGTGGGACAGTTTTTAATAAAGAAGATATTGAGTGCTTTAGGGAAGGTTTTTTTATCTTCATTTTATTTTCAGCTTGAGGTTGAGTTAGATTTCTGCAACCCATATTTGCATGAGGTTGGTAGGAAACTAGTAATATATTACACAGAATGAATATATGTAAATTGTTTGTGTCTTCAAAAATTAGGCATAAAATATATCATTAAATTATGCAAATTGGGAAACAATTTTTATGATCTGTTAATTAAGGTACACGTAGGAAATTGTATTGTTGATAGACAAAAATATATAGTTAAAGTTACATAACAAATATATGGTTCTCTAATCTACTACTGTAATATATGTACTGTGTATACATGTGTGTGTCTATGTTTTCTACGTATACTTCTCTTTTATTTTGCTGCAAATGAATTGTATACACACTCTTTCTAAATCTCACTGCAACTGCAAATTTATTTTTGCAAATTTAGGCACCTGTTCTAAAGAAGGATATTATGAAAAAGTGCACTTGCAGACTACACAATTATTAAAGTGAAAGGGAGATTTTTGTTATTAGGAAAGGCTAACACATTTAAATCTTTTTAGTTTAGAAAAAAACAGCTCACTTGATATAGTGAGGGGTCACATGCAGGGGCGTATTAGCCTTGGGCAGCATTTTTCAGGGGGCGGCAAAACGCCGCCCCCCAAATGCCCAGGGCAAATGCCTAGTTAGCCTTGCGGCTAACAGACATCCTGAGCGGGCGGGCGGCGCTGGCAGGCGGGCGGTTGGCGAGGGAGCACTTCCTCTGAGCTGTCTGCTCAGCTCCCTCGCGCACCGCAGAGTGAGGCTAGGAGCCGGAAGATGACGTCATCTTCCGGTTCCCAGCCTCACTCTGCAGCCGGCGCGCGAGGGAGCTGAGCAGTCAGCTCATAGGAAGTGCTCCCTCGCCAGCCGCCCGCCTGCCAGCGCCGCCCAGCCCGACCTGCAGCCACTGGACCACCAGGGAGAGAGAGACCCCCCCCCCCAGCACTCCCAAACTCCCAAAGGTAAGGAGGTTGGGGGGGGATTTAAATTAAAAAAAAAAGTTAATGTGTGTGTGTGTGTGTGTGTGACTGTGTGTGTGTTTGTGTCTGACTGTGTGTTTGTGTCTGACTGTGTGTGTGTATGTGTGTGTGACTGTGTGTGTGTGTTTGTGTCTGACTGTGTGTGTGTATGTGTCTGACTGTGTGTATGTGTGTATGTGTGTGACTGTGTGTCTGACTGTGTGTGTGTGTGTCTGTGTGTGTGTGACTGTGTTGTGTGCGTGTGTGTTTGTGTCTGACTGTGTTTGTGTCTGTGTGTGTGTGTCTGACTGTGTGTGTGTTTGTGTCTGTGTGTGTTGTGTCTGTGTGTGTCTTGTGTGTGTGTGTGTGTGTGTTTGTGTTTGTGTCTGACTGTGTGTGTGTGTGTGTGTGTGTGTGTGTATGTGTCTGTGTGTGTGTGTGTGACTGTGTTTTGTGTCTGACTGTGTTTGTGTGAGTGTGTGTGTGTGTGTGTGTGTGTGTGTGTGTGTGTGTCTGACTGTGTGTGTGTTTGTGTCTGTGTGTGTGTCTGTGTCTGTGTGTGTGTCTGTGTCTGAGTGTGTGTCTGTGTCTGAGTGTGTGTGTTTGTGTCTGACTGTGTTTGTGAGTGTGTGTGTGTCTCTGACTGTGTATGTGTGTGTGTTTGTGTATGTGTGTGTGTCTGACTGTGTGTGTGTGTATTTAGAAGGTGGGGCGGGGGGAAGGGTTGGGTGGGGGTGGCGCGGGGGGAGGGGGGGCGCCTGAGTTTTGTCCTGCCTAGGGCAGCACAAAACCAAGATACACCACTGGTCACATGGCCTGCTGGCTCATGGAGGGTCCCTTTCACAGCCAGAGTTTAAAGCACAGAAAGGTGTTCACTAGGACCCTGTAAGAGTCTGGGTCCTAGACACTATACTGCCTTGTAATCCAGCTCTGTTTAGTTGGAAGATCCCTAAGTGTCCCTATTTAGGAGTGATAGTCCCTATTTTGATACAAAATCCTGCTGTCTCTATTTTCTATCCTTATATCACTTTTTACTAAGATCCATATTGTTGGTTTGTTTGAGTGCATAACAGAGCTCCACAGCAACTAACCTTGTGCATACTTCCACAGAAAGTCCATCAAAGTTATCTTCATTATCCATTACTGTAACATCCAAACTGAATGCTTCTGGGATTAGTGAATTTCTTTGCTGCCTTGAGGATATCTTCTGATTATACATAATATTGAGCTGTGATATAAAAGAAATACATGTCAGAACATATACCAAGTCTCTGAAATATGAGTATAATTGCTGAAAGCAATCATACAACTTAACTGAAATAGCATAGGTAATACATTTTTAAATATATACATATTTTTGTACCATCTATTACATTTGATAAATTGTACACACTACAATTGTTTCATAATTAAAATACATTAACTTTAAAATGAGATTCAATTAACAGTATACCATGAGGTGTTATGCCTTAGATATATTGCTCTAAATTTTGCAAAAAATTATAAATTTATCCTGATTTTAGCACCATTCATATACTAAGTTTTGGCTTAGATATTTGCATAATTGTAGTCCTCACTTAATGGCATTCAAGGCTTTTAGGAAACCCAATAGCACGGTTTATTCAATAAATGTAAAATTTTCTATGAAACCCGTGAAACATGTGCTTATCATAACACACTTAGGGTTTAATAACTAAAGAGGGAGAAAGGAAAGAAAAATAGAATATATAAACATACATATAAAGTGCATACTTAAATAAATCCCAATATAATCAGGCTTACATATGTTCTGTGAGCATACAAAACTTATGAAAAATAATAAAAAGGAAACAAATCTCTTCATATAATATAATTGCACACGACAAGAAGACAACTGTTAACAGAAAGTGTCACATGCAAGAATATCAATTATTGTTACTTTATAGATCAGATCATCTAAACATTTAATAGAGAAATTAGTATACTTTCCCCTTTTAATCTGAAAGCTGTTGGACTTCTTGTATCTGATTTTCAAAGAAGTACAATGTTTTTAGAATGTTACATTTATCAGTTTCAGCCATTTTTCCATTTTCATTTGCAACAAATTTTGCTTCTTTAATTTTAACCAGTTAAGCACTATAACTTTTTTCCAAATTTCATGCAATTAATATTGTGGCAACATTTTTGCCAAAGTATAAATAGTTAGTATTTTTTGGTCTATATTAATGTTTGGACAATCCCAATTAGAAGTGACTTTTCAGGAGTGTTTCTAATTTTTAATTTAGCTATTTTTTCCAGAAGATGTAGTCCTTAATACCTTCACAGCTTCACCAAATATGTAGATACGTGTCTCCTCAACTTCCACCCTTTCTATAAAGACTGTTATTGCTATGGACTAACCCTGGAACCCATGTCTCCCAGCACTCCTTGTTTGCAGCTCCAGAGTCACCTTTTACCATCCAAGGGGCCGCTGAGACATGGCGGTACACGAGTACAGGAGATAATTAGTTTAACTAAGAGCTTAGTCAGTTATCTCCCATACATAAAGGCGACAGCGAGGGCTTGTGTTATTCTGAATGCAGTACCCATGCTGGGGGTCTGGGTATACATTTCTGTGCTTTGTCCCAATAAACTCAGTTCTTCTTTACCCTTCACTCAGTCTCAAATAGTGAGACAGCAATATACCCCGGCAAAAGGCTATAATCACTCTGAGCTATAAACACACAAGATAAAGGGGACTTGGTGATGACAACCCAGCGATTGTTGGTATACTGCCACATCTGGTGGCAGCAGTGGAAATGTCCATTTCTCTGGAGCCACAGTGAAGCCAACAGCTGGTGTTGCAGCATTATGAGCAGCTGAAGCGGACGACCCTGAAAAACTTGCTAAAAGTATAAAGGAGACCCGCTAGCAATAAATCAAAGGCTACCCGGATAGCAGAATTGATGGAACTTGATGAAGCTGGCTCAGCATCCTCGGAGGTCAATAAGTACATCCGAGATATCAACACCAGACTGGTCCTGCTTGGCTCCAACCCCTCGCAGGAAGTAATTCTCCAAGTGATTGCCAGCGTGGATGCCATAGCCCCAGTGAAGAGGCACCATGAGGTCAAGATGGCAGAGGCTCAGCGACAGGCCCCCTTTGTGGAGGTGTCTCCTCCACCCCAGCCTGCAAAATTCTAAATACCCTTCTATATCTTTCAAAACACCAAATTTGTATTTATATTATAAGTGAAAACTGTTAAAATTCCATTTTCATTATTATTATTAAGTGAGATCAAAAAGGTTCTCAAATTGATTATCTTTTGGGGATAATTTCTTGCAATGTTTTTCTATTTTCTGTTTGACATAGAAGTTTACAAACTTGATTATCACATCTCTTGGTTTATCAGTTGGTATAAAGCTAGGTTTAAATCTTCTGTGAGCCCATTCTCTAATCACTTGGTTATTAGCCTCTTGTATCTTCATATCTTTAAAAAGGTCAGATAGTCTTGTATTTTGCTTTGGTCAATCCTCTCGGTGATTCCCCATATTTGTTTGTGGAGATAGGCAATTTAAGGTAGCCTTAAAGAAATTAGAATTGTATTTTTATGTGTGCGCTGTTCCTTAACCTGTATTATGATCTATATGAATGAACAATGGCAGACAAACCTGTAACTGCAAGGCCAAAATATTTGAAAAAAGTTTTAGATCAACATTCCGAAGTGATATTGACCCATAGCATTTACAAAACTCTAGATCCTTCCCATCATTGGATAGGATGGGAATGTGCTGCTAAAGTATGCCTTTGAAAGGACCCACCGTCAACCAAAGAATTCAAGGTCCTTAAAAGATGTGGTAATGATTCTGAACTTAAAGTCTTATATTTTTAATAAGAAGCCTATCAGGGTCAGCTTTTTGTCAGCTTAAAGGGACACTTTAACCCCTTAAGGACACATGTCATGATTCCCTTTTATTCCAGAAGTTTGGTCCTTAATGGGTTAAATAAGTAAACCCAGAAATAATCATCACTATTTAGTAGATATACCCCAAAATAAAACATGTATGCATTTCATTAAGGATTATTTTCATTAGGGATATATGAAAAATAGCTTGCAAAAGTTGCAATTCTCTTATCAGCTGTCTTTGCAAGCCTCCCTCTTCTTCCCCCGGCCAGAGTCTCTTTGGCTTTCCAATCACAGATTTATCAATTCAGCTCAATGAGAAGTCTTTGCAAGGCAGATGTTCTAAGCAATTGCTGCCTCTTGAGTTTAGCTCAATTGAGCTAAACAAACCAGTAAATAACAGGACATGTCTGCTTGAAACAAAATTAATTTCTAAAAGTGCCAATTTCTATTGAAATCTGCCCTTTTAGTAAAATGAAAAAAGAGGACACAATCTTCACGCATAAAGCATTTCAGCAAGCTAAAGTGATTTAGGAGACCAGAGTGTCCCTTTATTGACCTGATGCAACTACTAAATTGTGATAAGAGAATCCAATTCCCACACTACTTCCACTGTTACAGAACATGACACAGGAGTCTGCAAATAGTCCACAATGGTGGTGCCCCAATTCCTCAAAGAAAGGATCTTATTTCAATCAGCTTCTATGCCAATAGCATATATATTATTATTATTAAACATAAACACTTCGGTAAATACTGAGGAACTGTGGCTGTCAGAGTAGAATCAGTTGTGCTTTAAGCTTTAATTAAGGGAATGTACGGCAACCATGTCATTGCTGGACGTCCAATGAGATTTGAAAGAATGTTGAACTTACCTGCACAATAACTAATCCATTTCCAAATACAGAAATATTCAGTGTCAACGGCTGAGAAACAGGAACCTGTTTAAAAAAAAAAAATCAAAAAAAAAAAAATCATTGATTAACTTTTCATACTATCTGGATGGACATTTGTACATTCCAATCAACTCAGATATATCTATATAATGTTTCCCAAAATAAAAGTCATCTCTAGTTTAACACCATATGAGAATTTACATGGTTTACAACATTTTCTTAGAGACACATACAGGGTTATTCACAAAAATGAGAATTTAGAGTGAATTTCAAATATATGGTTTAATTAGCCCGAACTGGAAGCATAGCTGGCGTAGAGAATGTTTCCAGTTTTGATATTTATACTTTGAATTTGAAATTCACTTTGAATTCACCTTAAATTCTCACTTCAGTGAATAACCCTGTAACCAAAAAACAAATGTGGGAGTAGATGCAATTATACCAATCTAAATTAAGACATAACTTTTATTGTAAATTCATAATGAAATCTATTTACATAAAACAATAGATCTATCAAACACTGGTGAGTGTAAAACCACTATAGTTTAAAAAATAAGGATACATATACTTAATAATAAATAAACAAATCCTTTAAGTATCAGTGTAAGTAGCTTAGTTTATCCGTCAATGTATAATATATGTATATATATATAAAGAAAAAAAATATTAATATTGCCGCTCTCAGTAAAAATAAGTAATTCTATTAATTCCCTCTGATATCCTGAGTAGGTCCATGGGAACAAGTGCCTATGGTTATTCATAGAAGGTAGCACAAAGTAGAGGCATGAAAAATAATAGTAAATGTATACATAGACGGACTCAGTAGAATGTATCTATTTTACTGTCAGTATATAATGTTACAATTTGAGTGCAGCTGTAATATAAAGTGCCCACTAGATGTCGCTGATGAAATACACATTTTAGTGAAATAATCCGGACGGACGGAAAGATTAGTTCCCAGCAGAAGCGATACGTTCATAAATAATTGACAAACCCAATAAAGAAACATAATGAATGAAAATAAATAAAAGATCAAAAGAAAATCAAATAATCAATAATGCTGATATCTAATCCAATTATAGTCTCCAAAAGTATGACAAGAACCCACAATAACCGTGGTTCACAGAGTTTCCTAGTTTCATTTATACCAGGTTGATAGTAGTTAATCCCTACATATTTGTCAGCCAGTCCATGTTACCTCTGTTAGAGTTTACCACAATTAGTATTAAAAAGAAACATCAAAAAAGAAATCAATACTTCTATAGAACAATTGCTGTATAGTATCGAGGGAAGGGCAAAAAATAGTGAATGCACTCAACGCATATTTCAACTGGTCCAAATTGCTGAGATCATAAGCACTCTTGATGATCCAGCAAAATGGACCGGATGAAATCTTGGTCCTTTGTCAGATGGTTGAAATTTCATTGTATTTAGCAGCCTGATATACAGTGTTAGACAAGATCAATTGTCACAAATAACCCTATTACTTTCATATTTCTAACAGAAAAAATAACATGTGCTTACCTGTTGGCTTTGTAATACCAATAGATTTTCATCATCGATATGAAATGTTTTTGGCACTAACACATGAGGACCATCAACTTTTACATTTAAAGATGTTCCACTGTTTGGTGCCACAACCATAAACTGTGATAAAGCTTGCAGGGCCATTATTGTATCCTGGGGAAATATGGCATGTGTTACATAACCTTTCAAAATAAATTTCTAATCACTTCTAATGGCATAAAAAGGCATAATAGTTGCAGAGTTCATTTTCTTAATACACTTAATTGATTCCAGTGACAAACCAAGTGAGTCCCACGGTTGACATCCTTTTTTGTAACATGGTGATTGAGAATCTTTATTATTCTCTGCCCAATCTGACAGGCAGCTAATTGTAATGAGTAAAGAGTATAGAGAATTTATATCAATCCCTCTGACCAATCACTACAGCCCCGTCAGACAAGGCAAAGAATAATAAAGATTTCTACTGTAGGTCTGCAAGAAGTAGGGTAAAAGATGAGACACCCACTTGGGAAAAAAATGTATAGGAGACATAGAAGGGGCAAAAGAGGGGCTAAGTGACACATAAAGGATGGCAAGGATGGTAAGATACTAAACATGTGCATTTGTTTTCGTACAAATACAATTTCGTCAGAAAATTTGTGTTTTTTCATATTTGTTTACTAAACCATAAACGAAAGCCCTACAAATAAAATATAAACAAAATGAAAGGGCAAATGCCAAATGCATTGCCTTTTCGTTTTGTTTTGTTCGTTTAATAGACTCTGTGCTGCAGGGGAATTAACCCCCACAGCATGGAGAAAATAACACTGCGCATGCGGGAACAAAATCAAACAAAAAAACAAGAAGGGAGCCGAAAGCTCACTATGACCCCCATTTTAATAAAGGGGAGGTTAAATCCTCCTGCATGCCCCTACTGCCTAAACAAATGTAAAACAACTAGTCACTAGGCAGCTATTGCTGCCCAGTCACTAGTGCAATAAGGGGGGAAGTGGCACAGGTTAAATCCTGCCGCATTGCCCCTACCCGTGCCAGGTCCCCCTGTGTAGTAGGGGCATGTTGCCTAAATATCGCTGTCATTTAAAACTTAATATAAAAATAAATATCTTATATAGAAGTAAAATAGAGCTATGGTAAAAGTATGTGTAACCAATAGTTATAGCACAAACTATAACAGTGTTGCAATGAAAAAGTAGCTATTTAGATCAGTAACACAATAAGGCGGTGCTACTGATCTAAATAGCTACTTTTTACTACTCTTATTGTTCTCTTTACACTTCTATACAAGATACATTTATATCCAGTTTTATTTATATACAGTGGCTGCTTGCTGTCATTCCAAACTAAATATAAATCAGTATGGGGGTCCTCCCTTAACAGCGAGTAGTCAGTGCTCGCTCACAGTCATTTAAAACTACTAGTGATTGGGCAGCTATTGCTGCCCAGTCGCTAGTGCAATAAGGGGGGACCTGGCACAGCCCCCCCCCCATGGTGGGAAACATAAATAACTAAAATGAGGGGGACATAGTGCCCCCCTGCACCTCCACCTGTGACCTGCAGGTGGAGGCTATTAATATAAACAGGGGGACTTAATGTCCCCTCTGGCCCCACCCATAATCAGTGGGTGGGGTCCACAAATAATAAAGTGACTAGGGATCCCAAAGCCCCTAGTCACTCCCTCCCCCCCTAAAATACCCCACCTACCCCCCTGACCCTAATAGTGAGGGGGGGTAGCAATAAACTAACCCTGTAAAATAAAATTTCATACCTACCATTTGATGTCTTCTTTCTTCTTTTCTTTCTTGAGCCACAAAAAAGGCCAAATAAAAATTCATAATACGCGTCGCAACTGTTAAATAAACAAAAACAAAACAGAGCGCAAAAAAATAATACAACCAGTCATGGTGTTATGTGTCAAATTACACAGCATGGGAAAATTCCAAAGAAAATTCCCACGCTGTGTAAAATGACACAGAGCACTCTGATTGGTTGGATTTCAAGCCAACCAATCAGCGTGCTGTGACAGGTAAATGTAAACACTTACCTGTCAGTTTCTTCATCTACCTGTTAGAGCACTCTGATTGGTTGGCTTAAACCAACCAATCTGAGCACTTTGAGCCTAATTGCTGGGCAGGGGAAAGCTTTATGAGCCTTCCCCTGCCCTGCAGAGCTCATTCTGAGCCGTGCCCTCCATGGGTGACATTAGGTCCCCCCATGATTTATTTATTTTGGGTCCCCACCTGCCGCTCATGGGTGGAGACCAGGGGGACATTAGGTCCCCCCTTTAATTAATTAGGGTCCCCACCCACCGCTTATGGGTGGGAACCAGGGGGACAGTAGGTTCCCCATATATATTAATAGCCCCCCCATTTTAGTTATATTCTGTTCCCCACCATGGCTCCCTACTTACTTTTTTTTTTGCCGCATGCGCAGTGCTGTTTTAATCCTAATGGACAAAAACTATTTTTTATTTTTTTTAATTCTTTATTTCTTTTTATTCCAGAAATCCAGACAGGCACAGGACACAATAGACAGTACAATCGAACAGTGTATAGGCACTATGTTTTGTTACAGTGATTGCATATATTCTTTACAGTAACATTACGTTATTATGTGGGTAGCATGTTGTGCATTTGTGGTCTTAGGGGCTTAGGTACCCAAAATAAACAAGAGACCCCCTCTACTAGGGACCAATAGGACTCAATCTCCACCCATGGTGGTTGGTGTTTTGTGTCTTGGGCTGTGATGGTGTGGCTGAGTATTGTGGCTGAGTAGTATGCTAGAATATCTGGTCTGCCTAGTCCCCCCTCTCCTAATTTTCTAGTGGCTGTGGCCTTTGGGATGTGGGATTTACGTCGGTCATTGATAAATCTGTCTATGTGTCTTTGCAATTTGGTAAAGTATGTCTTTGGGACTTCCACTGGTATGGAGCAGAACAGGAACTGCAGCTTTGGGAGCAGCATCATTTTAAAGACCGCTATTCGGCCCAGCCAGGACAGGAATTTACCTTTCCATTTGTCCATTTTGTGCGGATGTCAGAGGCCACTTTAAGGTAGTTGGCTTTGATTAGGTCTAGTGGGCTTTTAGTTAGCTTTATGCCCAGGTATACTATGTGGTCATTCCTCCAGTCAAAGTTGTAGTGTGTCTTGAGGTCGTGTGTGATCTTGTGGTCTAGGTTAATTGGCATTATTCAGTCAATAACAAGCTGAACTATTTGGCCATTTTCCATGTTTGAGTTCATGTGCACTTCCCACAGGCTAGAGCACAGACACCTATCTGTGATGTACAGTTTGTGACATCAAATCCACTTGCACATGTTCCTAGCTGTTACTAAAAGCTGGATAAAAGAACCACATAATTCATCAGCTAATGTTGCCACTCAGGTAAACAATTATAAAATGTTATCTAGATGGCATATACCATTTTCCCATTTACAGGGGCTTTTTCCCTCATACATCAGATAAGTGCTGGCAATGTTTAAAAGCTAAGGGTATATCAACACATATATGGTGATCTTGTCCCATAACTGAAAATGTCTGGAGGTGTATTTTAGCCTTCATTAAACTTATATCAGTTACCTATGTTGTTCTTTCTGCTTCTATTCTCTCTCCGCAAATTTAAATTCTTCTTAGTAGTTTTTTTTTTTTAACGATTGCCAATCAATTATTTCTAACTTTTTGGAAAAGAGCTAATGCACATCTGAGGGACTGGATTTGTAGATTTGAGCCACATTTATGTTTTAGATGAGATGTATTTCTCTGTATCTAATCTTTTCCAAACATGTTTGGATACTTGATCTGACTGGCTATTCCTCCTTACGCAAACCAAGCAGCAAAACTCTTCACATGCTGTTTTACCTGCATTTCTATTATTATTATTTTTTTTTTATCATCTCATGAGTCAGTGATGGCTAGTCTCTCTCCCATGAGAGATTATTAAACTGTTATTTTACTTTTGATTTATTTAGATCTATTATTGCCTTTTTTTGTATGCAATTTATTATGTAACATTGGTACAGCAAAAAAAATGTTTTTGGTGGGGTTGGGTATTGTAACCATATATCCATCCTTTGACATATTTATAAGGCACATTGTATTGCAAGTACTGAAGATTCAAAACTCTGGGCTATTATTTAGTCTTCAATAAATTTGAAATTGAAATAAAGAGAGAGTGGATTAAAGACACAAAAACGGAATAGGAGACACACATTGTGATTAGAGACACAAGATAAAGGAAGGTTACAAGACACACAATTGGGTGAAGGAGGGTTAAAAGAAATGAATAGGTGGTAATAAGAGGGAATTGGAAAATACATGCAAAGAGGGACAAGAGATACACACTTGGGGTTGACGAGAGTCGCTAAGTAACACACATCTTTTTACCCCAGGTTCCTAGTAATATAACATTAGGGATACTTAGCTGGTAAAAATCCCTTACTAAGTACTGATGGCTAGATAAAAGAAGAGAAACATTGAGACAGTGTACAATGTCTTCACGTAATGATTCACCTGAGTAGAAAAATACCCTCCAAGATGGTTTCTCTGTTGACTGAGCCACTTCATGATAGGAATTCCATCTGAAATACGATTCTGTATGGTGTGGGAAAGTAGCGCATAGGCTGCTGTCTCAATGTCAGTTGACTGGGGTTGCCAGTAGTATTTATTTTCAGAAGGTGAATACCAGTACTTTAACCCTCCTGAGGACATGAATAACAGAAGGAATATGCATAGGTCATGGTTGCAATAGGTTTTTGCCCCTCAGACTGAGAGGCATTATTATATTTATGATACATTGCATTCTACTGATTGTACTTTACATATACATACCAATGTTGTTTGCTCTTGAGTTGAGTTGTGTAAGTGCTGCATATGCTTTAGTACTGTTAGCCAATGATAGAGCATATGTAACTAAAGATAATGTGTAGTTACTGGAAATCCCTCCATTAAACTCGCTCTCAAGATATTGAACAGCTTTTTGAACTCTGGATTCATAAAGTTTCTATAATAAAGATATGTATTTAAAATGTAAATAAAAGCATACTAAATAGGAAGTCTAAACTACAACTAATTGATTGACAAGACTGAATTAAATATAAATGATATAAAAGCAAAAGACACTAGCACATTTTCATTTGTCTATACATTATAGAAGGAACATGTTAATTAACCACTAAGACATCATTTTGTTGTTGTTTTTTTTAAGTCTAGGCACCATGACCATTACATGTAGATGCAGTATTTATGGTGCCATTAGGTTGTGGGTGTCATAATTTTGTTCTTGGTCAAAGTGTTCTCTAGTGTTTTTACCAAAAACTAGATAACGCTTGACCCAGCCCCGCTTGCCAAAATTGCTAATGTAGAAGTTCCACCTTTTACATATTAATTTCACCAACACTTTAAAGCCATTAATTGGCTGAATGAGTTAGGTGAACTAGTGGGTATTACAACCGTACTGCCCCTTTAACATAGAAGTTTACATCTTAATCTTGGTAAGAATCAAGTACTTACGCTGTAGGCTTCATCTTCAAGCAGAGAGGTGAGGATATAGGCAGTGAGTGTGATGGGCCCATTTAATCCACCTTGGAGCTCGGAATGAATAACACGCCCAGGTTCTGAGAAGATGCCAGTGCTTATATCCTGGTACTCCACCAACCACTGTATTGTTTGGTCTAGAACATCTGGGCTTATGAAAATAAATGGTCGAGCCTGAAGGAAACATCTAAGGACAAATGCTGAGAGCCTAGAAAAAATGTTTACATGTTAAGTTGTTTATTTTTCTACTTGTTCCTGCTCTCTATCTAAGCCTTCATTTATATATAGTACAGTTAAATGTAATCTAGTTTAAAGGTCTTGAATTTAAGTTTCAAAATTGTCTCAATGGAGTTACAAAATGGTCTGAATGCAGAGAAAACTTTGCTTGCCAGCAGCCAATTACCAAGCACCTGCTCCAAGTGGGTATTTTCTACAAGTGAGTGAAATGAACCAGTGTAGTTGGCTACTATTCTGACACAGCTGGGTGTTCATAGGAGTGGTCTGAACAAAAAGTTCAAGATGAAATTCAACTCCTGAGGTATATCAGAAGCATAATTTATCCCATTAATAGCAACAGCAGTCACTTAATCTTGAAAGTCACATGTAGATCTCCTATATACACAGAATTCATAACTACCTGTTTTTCTCGCTTGTCTTGTTTCTTGTTTGTTAAACAATATTCAACTGACATATACAAGCTGTATATTGTTTATTGGTATGGTTGTCCACCAAATACCTGATTTGCCTTAGATATAGGTCTTACCTTGTTAGCCAAAAAGCTATAATACTCCCTGCACCCTCCCTAATTTGCTGTACTATCCTGTACCATTGAACTGTCTACTTCGGTGATATGGTGCCATTATTATACCCTTCAGATTAAAATTCAGATTACCAATCTGTTGAGATTACTCTTTGAGAGTTGCTTTGTCATTTCTATTTATATGGGCTCATTAACAACCTTGTTGCTACTTTTTACTGGCCAGCTGCTAGCATGCCTGTAGCTACTGTTAGCAGACTGCAGCTGGATGCCAACTGCAAAATTTTAACAGCAGTCACATTAGTAGTTACTAATAGTCGTCACTAAGTAGCATTATTATTATTATTTTCTGTGGGAGCCGATAACTTCTACCTAGTGATTAGTTTCAAACCAGTTTGCAATCCCATTACTACTTATCGTCAGCCATTGACAGAAAAAGCCCTCTGCCTATGGCCTGGTATAAAGAGGTTAACAATAGCTAAATCCTTATATCCTTGTAAAACAAAGAGTCTTGTTCCAATCATGTCTCTACATTTTACTTACATTTTACCTGCCTGACAGAAGGTGCCTGTTGCCTGACAGGCATGCTTTAGTGCATATTTATCTGCTTTACCTTTAAGCAGTCAATATGTGATTGATTGGTATCTGCCATTAAAATGTAGCAAAATGGTGGTAATTTGTGGCTGCTACAAACTGCCAGCTGCTGTTAATAGGGACAGCGGATGGCAGCTATTTATCGACAAGTTTGTAAATGAACCCTAATATGTATTATTCTCAATTTTTTCTTTCCTTGGTTAATATTTTATTTTCACAAACCATTATACATTACATTACTAATCCTAATTATTTTTCAGTGAGTTATATGTGCAATTATCACATCATTAGGATGTTTTTCTTCTTTATTACCATGTGTCCTTTTGAGTTTTGAGTAAGTGTTTTCATGCTAACTGCAATTTGATGTATTATTTTTGTTGGCTTTGTGTGTTATGTCTGTGGTGCACAACCTACGTTTGCTTCTCTTTGTAATTTGTTAATTAATTTTTGCAATTAAAAAATAAAAGGGCAAACATTATCTTACCATGTACTTCCAGAAGTATCACCCATACCAAAGGCACTGAAAGAACCATCATTTCTTTTGTAATTTAATTCTGTTTGATAACCTGAATAAAAAGGCAAAACGTTTATCAGAATAAACCCTCCTCTGTCAGACTATACAGAAGGGACTCCTGCGGCAGTCATTTGTGTCTATGTAATCCAGGAAGAACTTCCAAGTGTGGAAACTGCTGGGGCCTTGATAGCCATCTTACGTTAAAAAAAAAAAATCGATATTTTGCACACAAGATGCATACAAAAACTATATGCCTGAATTTGCAGTAGTATAACATATAAAGATTTTCACACTTTATGCTGGTGTGCACTGAAAATATGCATGCATGTGTCACACGTATTCATAAACTCACAACTACATGCACACATTCTGATGTAATGGCAAGAGTGCAGCTTAATACAATAAATATATGTTGAATTTTTCAAGTGTCTTACAAATATATTTATTTCAATGAAAAAGTGCACTGTAACGCTTACATATGTAACTAGACATTTTCCTATAAACACTATAATTCATAATTAAATAGACACTCAGACATATACTCAGTTTTATATACAGGCACATAGTCACACACATGGTCACAGACATAGACACAGAATCTTACATGCACACACAGTCACATGACTACACAAACAGACAATTATTAGAAATGTACATTGACAACATTTTTAGTGTATTCACTTAAACCTATATCCCATAGGAGTAAATTCAAAGTACTAACCCATACCTATAAAGCATTGAACAATTCTAGCCCCTGTTATATCTCTTTACAGATCCACAGGTATGCCCCTTCTCAGTCTCTCTGCTTTACCCATGACCTTATCCTGTCCGCTGCTCACACACGTACGACCAACTCATGCTTGCAGGACTTCGCGCAGGTGGCTCACTTCCTATGGAATAGCCTGTCTACCACCATCAGACTCTCCCCTAGTCTTCACTCATTTAACAAGTGCCTTAAAACCCATCTCTTTAGGAAAGCTTATGACCTCCCAAAGTAACCTCTACTTCAGATATCTGTCCCTTGCACTCTCCTAAAGGGCAGCACTCTACTCTCTCCTCCAGCTCTGCTTCACTCCCACCTTATTAGATTGCTATCTTCTGTCCTATTGTGTTTTATACCCCACCTCCGAGACTGTAAGCTCGTTTTAACAGGGTCCTCTTCAACCTATCATTCCTGTGTTATGGGCAAATGCCAATATTGTATTTCTCAAACTGTGTACTTTGTCTTTAAGAGATATTGCAAGCTGACAAGGTGTTAGAAATGGAACATATTGTTTTTCATACATGTTTCTTTAAGCAATAATCTTTTACCTACTTTCACTTGCATAATATGTTTACACCATTTTGTCCCAGACGAATTACAATAACAGTAATGCATAAACAAGCTTCAAGGTTATGCTACAACACTTTTAGTACATAATATACTGCGGTAACCCTAAATAGATAAAGATGTTCAGACTTTAAAATGCCATCTTGTCCTAAGTCAGGAAAATTTCCATGACGTGTACACCCTTTAGTTATGGCCTTGTATTTTTGCCAAGTTAAGGGAGGTCCTAAAATGAATAAAGTAAAATAAGTGTTACTTTTTCACATATGAACTATGGTAACCCTAAAATGAAGACACCTAAGGTATAAATAGGTGTAGTTTTAAATGTTAAGGGACAGAGGAGAGATTTGGAGACAGAGACACTGGCGCTCCATATAATGACTGAGAGATGTTGACATGTTCAAGAGGGTATGTTATTCTATTTATAATTATATTTAATCTTAAATAGTTTAATCTTATAAACTCAGCTATAAATTATTGTAATGGATTTTATATGTCTATATTTATATTTTTATATAATAAATATCTAAAAGACAAAACTTTATTGCTTCCAAGACAATCCTTATTTTATATTGTATTCTCAATTATTTATATATTTTAAATAGAGAATCTTTTGCTAACTATATAATATTATGGCTAAAGATAGACCTGCTGTTCTGTGCTTTAAGACATTATAGTGGTAAATAAGGGAACCAGCCGCGGTTAGACCTGTAAGTTTTTTTTGTAATTGTCCCATTTATAGCTAAATCCCCCCTCTTATAATATTGTAAAGTGCTATGCAATTTGTTGGTGCTATATAAATGCCAATAATAATTATAATAAACTGATATTTTTCAGTTTAGCCAACTTTTAGCCACATGTCTATTCATCTTCAAAATTATGTGAAAAGTGTAATTGTTTACTGAATTTGAGCTTTAAAGTAATTCAATTATAGGTACTGGACAGATCACTTTCCACCCTATGCCTACACCTGGGGGCTATTAGAAAAAACATAGGGCAATGACATCCTAATGTCCTCTGCTGCCCTACTTACAAAGCAAGGGGTGGTCTATTTTTCCCACTCCACTCCCCATTTATTGTTGGCAGGTTGGGGCTCCAATAATTATACAGGGGGGGACCTAATATACCCTCCCCAGCCTTCACTGATTGATAGGGGGGTTTAATAATGATATAAGGGAGGGATCTAGAGTTCCACCGACTGGTGGCTGGAGGGGGGTCTAAAATTTACATAAAGTGGCAACCTAGTGTCTCCTACCCCAGCTCCCACCCATGGGTAGCAAGTGTCCCCTATTAGTAGCTTTGTGTGTTTTTAATTATTTTGTTTGCTTTTTTTTAGCTATTTTTTTTTACATTTTTATTAGTAACGTTGGGATTTATGGATTTTTATTTTGCTTTTTTGTGGCTGAAGATAGTAAGAGTGAGAAAAAAAGACTTCAGATGGGTAAATATAATTTTTATTTTTACAAGTATTAGTTTATTTGGTCCTCCGCTCATTATTATTAGGGTGAGAGGGGGTAGGTAGGGAAATGTATGTCTTAATTCCTGTACCCAATGGGCATGGGTAATACTATGTGTCCCCCATTATTTCACAAGCCCATCCCCAGAGGATGAGGCCTTTCAAGTGACTGGACAACAATGTCCAGTTGCTAGTTTAGACAGTTAGTAGATATACAGTTAGTAGATATGTCCCCACCTTACCTCTCATTGTATTATGGGGGTCTTATTGACCCCCATAAGCTTTTTATTTACTTAAACATTATTTATCTATCTATTTAATACAGTGGGGGGACCAGAGGGCACTATTGTAACCCTTTAACTTTGCAGGGCCAATGTCTACAAGCCTCTCTCTATATATCAGATGCAGAGTGAGTGAGAGGAGACATAGAGCTAACAGCCATGCACTTCTTGCTCCAAGATTGATTATGCTGCTCCCACTTCCTTCTTCCATTGCTAACATGCCCAGCCTCCTTTGTGAGTCTTGGCTCGGAGTTGAAGCATGCTCCATGTGTTTCTATGTACCATGTGATAGTGTGTTACTTCTGCTCCAGGGCTGAGACTCAACAAGAAGACTGGGCAGGAGAGTGGCAAATAAAATAAGGGCTCTGCAATATCACCTCTGCTCTCTTCCTTTGAGACGCACCTTTTGGGAATGTCATTTTTTCTTAGTATATAGCCGAATTGGCAAGCTGAACTCCAAGGCCTGCTATTTCTGCCACTGATTTTTTTTTTTTTTTTTAAGTCCTCAATAAATAAATACATGATGACTATGGCCAATCTAGCACTCATTCATTTTGCCTTATGGGGTAAAACCATTCGCTGCACTATACAGCCATTCCGACTGCAAATTGCAGACATTGTTCACAGTACGATGAAGAAAGAAGGTCGCAGTGCCTTGTGAGTGTCTTTTGATCCAGATAGTGCTCAGTGCATGTAAAAGAGCAGGAGATACAATATAGTGTAGTAGGTGTATTCTGCTCTTTTACATGCACTGAGCACCATCTGTATCAGAAGGCGCTACAACCCTCTTTCTTTGTGTTGCATCTTACCTACTACCAGAAAGAAGAGACTCTGGCTTGGGTTGTCCTAGCTGCCTACTAACATTATTGGAAGTGCTAGAAATCCTTTTTTTATTCATTGTTTACAGTACGTAACAATGTTCAGATTTTGCAGAACAGGCTCTGGAATGAGCCTGAATTTGATACAGATTTAATTTGATATCCACAATTAGATGGTTAAAATATGGGACCTTTTACCTAAAATCAGTTTATGGATTTTATAAGGGTTAATGGGGTGGCTAGCCATTGCTCGCCAGATATGTCAATATAACAAAATTGCAGATAAAATGATTATATTACAGAATGGTTACACCGTAAAATATAATTTAAGACACACATTTCAAAGACACTCACCTTTTTCCATGTATGATATGGCATTTGCTCTAATATTTTCTGTTATCTGTTGAGTTGCTGTTAAGTATTCAAGAACATATATGTTTGGTGCAAAGTTAATCATATTCTGTTCCCCGCAACCATATGGCATTTGGATCAGACACTCAAGGCCATTTATTGAAGGGCCAAGAAAATCTCCTGTTAAAATATAAAGAAAATATTTTAAATAAAATGCACACCTCATATTAACAGTACTTCTGCTAAAACGTTTGTACATAGCAATTATGAACATTACACAAATATAAAGAACAGTTATCTATATAGTAACAAAATAAATAATTCTATCAAAAAAGTTCTTAACTGTACTGTGTCATATTGTTTAACTTAAAAAATGTTTATGTTTTTTTTATTAACCAGCTCAGCTTATAGTAACTGCATTTTTTTCATGTATATGCAAGCTGGTGATTTAATCGCTTGTAACACGCTATTGATTTGTAAAACAAAGGGTACGAAGGCTAGAATTGAATATGCTACTCATGTTTTTTTCTGCCTCTTTCAAGAAATAAAGAACTGAAAAAAAAAAAAGAGAGCGAACTGAATTATTGCTATTGTATGTCAGGATAATAGTAACACTACTTACCAATAACTGTTACAAGTGCTTCCTCACTACCTTCTACCAAATCTTCAGGAAAAGTGAATGTAAAGTTCTTTGACAGCGGACTCTGAACAGAATTTCCAGTGCTTGCAACTTCAAAAACCTCAGCCTTAGAATAATATTGCCTCACTCCTTCTGCCTTTAAGAAAATATACAAAATATAACAGTTTTATTCTGTATAAACTTCATCATTTTTAGAGTTTATACTCCAACTACTTGTGAATATTATATATATTTTTTATTTATTTTTTGGAAAAGTAGTAAAACATATCAAGAAGACTCCAGTTAAAAGAAAACTGCAAATTATCTTTCATTCAAGGGGTAGTGGGGTAAAGTGACACATTAGGAAAATGTAAGTTGTTACAAGAGTTTACCGTATATACTCGAGTATAAGCCGAGGCCCCTAATTTTACCACAAAAAACTGGGAAAACTTATTGACTCGAGTAGAAGCCTAGGGTGGGAAATGCAGCAGCTACTGGTAAATTTCTAAATAAAATTAGATCCCAATAAAATTACATTAATTGAATATTTATTTACAGTGTGTGTATAGAATGAATGCAGAGTGTGTGTTTGTGTGTGTATATATAATTAATGCAGTGTGTGTGTTTGTGCAGTGTGTGTAAACTGGGTGAGGGGAGGGTATTTTTATTTTAATATATTATTTTAATAATATTATTTTATTATTATATTATTATTATTTTAATATTAGATTATTTCAATAATATTATTATTATTTTAATATTTGCATTATTTTTTTTAAATGGTTTTTTGTCCCCCCTCCCTGCTTGTTGCCTGGTCAGGGAGGGGGGACAAAAAACATTTAAAAAAAATAATGCAAATATTAAAATAATAATAATATAATAATATTATTAAAATAATATAATATTAAAATAATAATATTATTTTATTATTATATTATTATTATTATATTATTATTATTTTAATATTTGCATTATTTTTTTAAAATGTTTTTTGTCCCCCCTCCCTGGCCAGGCAACAAGCAGGGAGGGGGGACAAAAAACCATTTAAAAAAAAATAATGCAAATATTAAAATAATAATATAATAATAAAATAATATTGTTTTACAGTACAGCTATGTCTATCCTCCTCCCTTCCCCGTCCTGACGTCCCGACGGTTGACAATCGGGGGGGATCGCACGGGTATAGGTTTATGAATTCTCCGACTCCCTAACCAAGCTCACGGATCAATTTGAAGCGCAGGGAGGGAGATATAAGGCTAGGGCAGGCAATAAGACGGACGTGCACTTGAAGGGGATGAGGCTATGTGGTTATAGATCTTGGTAGGGATGGGTGAGAGGCCCACACCAAGGAAGGTATTTGGCCCGCGGGCAGGAGGTCGGTTGCGCCTTCATGGGGTCGGGGCTCTGTAGGGGGGTACGCAGCCAAATGGACTACCCAGGCAATAGACGCCCGAATTGCTCTATAGGGGCATCCAGCAATACGGGGGTGGGGGGGGAGCTGTCGGGCCGGAGGCCATCCTGATGTTAAATTATATATTAAGCACATTGGTACACCAGGTGGGCAGTAGAGGGGGGCTAACGGGGTTAAGGAACATGAGCGGGCGCATCAATTGGCCCATGGGGACGTAGCGGTAGACACACGTGGTGGATACGTATCACAGCTTTACGACGCCAACGGGATAGCTGCAATTACCATGTCCTACTCTCTACTCGCCTCACGTGACCCCCGAAGGGGTACTGAGAGGCTGGCCATTCTTGGGGTTCGGGAGGGTGTTTACGGTTGTGGTTTTCGATGTGTTTTTGCTTAGATGCTACCATCTCGCTGTACTTTTTCGATAACAATGATTCTCTAGGCCCGATGTTATAGGCCTTTATCTAAGATTGTAATTGTATTGTCTTTCCGCATTGATGAGAAAAAAAAGAAAAGATAAAATAATAAATAAAGATTGTCAAAAAAAAAATAATAATATTGTTTTAATATTATATTATTTTAATAATATTAAATCCCTGGTGGTCCAGTGGCATTGGCTGTTCAGTGGGGGGGCTGACAGGTAGCTGTTACTTACCTTCCTGCAGCTCCTGTCAGCTCCCTTCTCCTCTGTGCAGCTCCTCTGTCAGCTCCGTTCTGCTTACAGTGTAAGTCTCGCGAGTTGCCATAATACAGATTGACTCGAGTATAAGCCGAGTAGGGGTTTTTCAGCACAAAAAAAATGGTCAGAAAAACTCAGCTTATACTCGAGTATATACGGTATATATATTTTTTGGATGACATAGCAGCAGGAGAAGTGAGTTTTCAGTTATTTTTTTGAAGGGATGGAGACTAGGTGAGAGTCTAACGGAGTAGGGAAGGTTCAGCCATAGAGAAGTGTTGAAGGTGGGTGTCAAAGGCAGTGGCGGATTCGAGGAGGGCAATGGGGCAATTGTCCACTTGCGGACGGCAGGGGAGGAAGAGGTGACCCGTGAGCTCTTGCTTGTAGTTCTGCTGGGTCTCCTCTCGTGAGCTTGGAGCGTTGCCGCATTTACCACAGCAACGCTCAACTCTTGCGAGAGTGAACTCTAGCCTTAGGAGCTGCAGGATAGAGGGCACTCCCCCCTAGAACCACCAAGAATTCTCCACCGGACCACCAGGGATTCACAATCAGTATCCCCCCTCTCTGTGCAAAGATAAGATATTTTTTTAAGTTAAAAAACAACAACACTTATTTGTTTTAATCAGCCCCTCCCCCATCTAGACACACACTGCCCCCACTGCACCCCATACACACACTGTACCCCCACACACACACTGCACACCCATACACACAAACAGCAACCACTGTACCTCCATACACACATTGCACCCCCATACACACACTGCCCACACTGCACCCTCATACACACACTGCCCCCACTGCACCCTCATACACACACAGACCCCACTGCACCCTCATACACACATGGACCCCACTGCACCCCCATATACACACTGAACCTGCATACACACACTGCACCCCTATACACACACACTTCCCTCTGCACCCTCATACACACACTGTCCCCACTGTACCCAAATACACACAGTGCACCCCCCACCCACACGGCATACACACAGTGCACCCCCATACACACACTGCAACCACTGTACCTCCATACACACACTACACCCCCATATACACACTACTCCCACTGCACCCTTATACACACACACTGCACCCTCATACACACAGTGCTCACCCATACAAACACTACACCCCCATACACACACTGCCCCACACATACTGTCTCCAATGCACCCTCATACACACAGTGTTCCCACTGTACCCCCATACAGACACTGCCTACACTGCACCCCCATATATTCACTGCACTCCCATGTACAGACTACACCTCTCACACAAACACACACTGTCCCACATACACACACTGCCCCCCTACACACAGTGCTCCCACTGCCCCATACGCAAACTGCTCCCCAATACACACACTGTCCCACTGTAGTGGATATTGTACCTGGATTGTTTCTTTAAATAACCTATGAGAGTTCCTCCCAAGATTAGGCTCTGGATCTGCCCCTGGTCAGAGGTGGAAATACAAACAGAGAACAGATACAGAGCGTAGGGGCCTAGATGGGGCATATTTATGTATTTGTGAGGAGAGGGAGGTAGGAGCAGTGTTATGTAGGGATTAATAAACAACAACAAGAATTGAAAGTAAACATTATATCTTACAGGAGGTGCGGGAGGACAGGAATATGAGCCTTGCTGCAGCATTCATTATAGACAAATATGGGGCAAGCTGGGAATACATAAGACCAATGAGAAGCAGATTGCTGTAGCCAAGACAAGAGAAGATAGCGGCATGGTCTGGCACTTTAGCTGCCTTTATCATTTAAATACTATCATACTGAGCTTTGCAAGTAAACAGTGGAGTTAATTAAAGGTGTTCTCTAACATTATAAATATATAATGGTTTAATAACATTAGCATGTTCTTGACATTTTAGAGCAGGGGTGCTCAAAAGGCAGATCCATAGATGTTGCAGAACTACGACTCCCATGATGTATTGCATGCCTTTATAATGCCTTTAGAATGTAAAAGCATCATGGAAAACATCTAGGGATCTATCTATTGAGCACCCCCGTGTTAGATTATTTGACCCCTCTTTTACAAAGTAAAAAAAATTAAATATACCTCACATTTTATCCACTATGTTCCCACCACTCTGCTTTCTTCTGAGATCATCACTACTCAATGCTTCCCTGAGAGCTTTAATATCCCTTTTTGGATATTGCTGCACTGTGCCAATAGGATTTTCCTCATAGAGAAGCATTGTAATGCTTCTCTATTGGAGATTCAACTGTGTTGAATATGAAGAGTTAACAGTCTCTAGATGCTGTGATTGACATCCACTAGAGTAACACTGACAGACTCAGAAATAGCAATATTATCTACACCAAAATTATCTAGGTGGCAAGACTACTACATTAAAGGGACACTATAAGAACCCATTTCATCTCATTGGTCTGTGTGCAGTGCCTCTGGCATTTTGCTCCCGCAGCGCAAAACATTGCAATTTTGGCGATGTGGTAATGTTTACATTACAGAGTTAAAACATCTACAGTGGCTGTCAATCGGAGAGAGGTGCCTGCCATGTGCTTTTCTTCCACATTGTGGGGAAAGATTAAGTAAAAAAAGGAGAGTGCATTTGTACACTATAGATTCCCTTTTATGTCATACTGGTTTTGGTGCTTATTGTGTCCCCTTAACAACAAGTTAAAACAAGAATAATGCTGTCACACAGATACAACAGTTGAAGAAAGCCCAGTTTGAATTGAACTTATATTTAAATGCTTGCTACGATTTTGCTCTGTAGTAATGGGATCATCATTATTTGTAGTAGTACAGATAATTTAATTTAGATATATATCTTCAAAAAGAGAATATGCAGAATACCACAAAGGGCATATGTTCATTTGATAGATTTGAAAACTGTCACCATACTTTAAGATGTTTTCGAAAATGAAAATAACTTACCTTTACATGAATTGTTTCTGTTACGACATCAGAAGCTGTAGGTGAAGTTGCTTGCACTGTGATTGGGATTTCACCCAATTTGTGTGGTTTTAGTGGAAACAGAACAGTCACTCCATCTTGACTGGAAACAGTCACATGCTTTTGGTTTGCGGTAAAACTGATATTAGTGTTGATATCTCCTTGTGGTACAATTACCTCAAATAGGTCACTGGCTTTCAATGTTAAAGTGACCTGTAAAAAAACATTACCAAAACATGCCATAAAGTAAAAAAAAAATAGATATTTATATATCTTCTTATTTATTTCCTCATGCTATGGGATACTAAAGGATACTTAAAACCCAATTTCTCACAGAACACTAAAATGATCTTGTGATAATTATTTATTTATAAAATATTTTACCAGGAAGGATACATTGAGATTTCTCTCATTTTCAAGTATGTCCTGGGTCTACAAAACATTGCATTGATACATTAGGGTACAATAAAATACAAAAACAATATTAATACACAATATATACAAAATGTAACATAGAACAGGTAGGAAATATATAATCACCCATGACAGGTGCATTCTGTTTTGAGGTATGTAGAGAGAGATTTCTTAAAGGACTTTAGGCTTGGGGAACATTTGAAAGTGTGCGGGAGGTCGTTCCATAATTGTGGTGCTCTGTAGGGAAAGGAGGATCGGGCCACTTTTTTTTTGTATTGAGGTAGACTAAATAAAGTGCTGGTACTGGATCGAAGGTTATAGGAGGTGGGAACAGCCAGGGAGAGCTTTCTGCTCAGGTAGAGCGGGAGCTTCCCAGAAAAGCTCTTAAATACAAGGCTGGA
The DNA here is from genome assembly GCA_933207985.1 of Pelobates cultripes. NCBI lineage: Eukaryota > Metazoa > Chordata > Amphibia > Anura > Pelobatidae > Pelobates > Pelobates cultripes. The sequence goes on along the minus strand of OW240913.1, from coordinate 157,280,607 downwards.
AAGATGAAGGATGCGTCTGGATTCCAGCGACAGACAGTTTAATGATAATGATGCTTGGAGTAACCCTTTAACAAAGTAATATTTTATTTTTATTTTTTTTCAAAAGGGTTCTAGTTGCTGGGCATCACTTTCAGCATATCAAATATGTAACTATTATTTGGATCCATTATCACCCTCTTGTGAATCTCAGTTTCCAAACAAATGATAAAGCATCCATGCTCAGTGTTTCCTATTATGTACATTGACTAAATCTAGCTTAAAAACTGACCATGAAAATCTCTAAAAACCTGTTTGTATTCAGTCATCACAAGGTGTATAGAATGATGCGGTTGATTCCCTCTGCAGTTGATTCCCTTATAGTTAAAGCAACACTATAGTGTAAGGAATACAAATCTGTACTCCTGACACTATAGTGTCCCTGTCACGACTCCTTTATAGGTATTGCCAGGGTGCCATAAAAATGTAATAAAATAAAGATTTACTAAGCTAAATGTTATATCATGTAATGAAAATTATACGAAGAATAAACAAGTTTATATGAGTATATTTTAATTTTTAAATTAAACATATTTAGTATTTTTTTTTAGGAAAAAACTTAAGATTTTCTAATCTGTTTCCAGCGCCATGACCTAATGCAAGTGCTGCGCGCACATTAAAAATTTCCCATAGGAAAGCATTGAGACAATGCTTCTATATCGAGCTTCTGCATCATATGACCAAGTTTTACTCGATCTGTTCCATGAAAGTGTCTCTGTTGGCTGTCATACTGATAGTCACTAGAGGAGGACATAACCCTGCAATGTAAACAATGTTTAACATTGCAGGGTTAACTAGGATAAGGACAGCACCCAGATCACTTAATTGAGATGAAATGCTCTATGTGACTATAGTGTAGCAGAGCTGCAATCCTGAGACGGAATATCTCAGCTGAAGTTCTCTCGAGCTGGAATAAATCGCTGCTTAGTACCTGGGAGTCAACTGAGGTTTATTGAGCCACAACCGGCTTTTTATGCACAAATCCCCAGCATGGGGTCTGCATTGAACATAGCACAAACCCCTCCCAGGTGTCTGTGTCTGGGAGAAAAATGAGTCAAAAGAAAGATAACTCAAGTATCACAAAATACAGCCAAAACATCTCTAAAAAATACAGGAACCCCACAAATCTTACATGCCCAAATAGCCCGGAACTGAGCACCCAAGTTGTCCAAATAGTGCTCAGATCCATTCGGTAGAACGAACAGTCAAATAGAATGACTATGTGTTATACAGTGGACCTAGGCTGTTACACGAGGATATGTTCAAGAACTTCAGAATATGTAGGGCAAACAAATAGTATAAGGTCCGCCACATGTAGTGTTCCTCTAAGTTCTGTGTGTAAGTTGTGGGAATAAAGCTACATTTCACATCATGTAATATAAATTATATGTGGAATAAACAGGGGCATAAGAGTTTATTGTTATATATAAAAAAATAGTATTTTTTTTTAAGAAAGCAAATTGTGACAATATATTTATATATGTTTTCAGCTAGTTTCTGTTTGCTTTTTGTTTTTATATAAATATACACATTTGAGACCTAACATTGATGGCTGAATGATAAAGAATTTAAACATGTATACTTTGTATATATAATACCCAATTTATATTTTGATCATCTATTTTTTTAAACAAGTATAAAACATCCTAATTATGTACAGAATCCAAGAGTGGAACACAATTATTTATACGCCATATAATAGTCAGTTTTTTGTCATGAAAGTATCTCCTATAACAAAGCACACAAAGTACACAATTGATAGCATACCTTCACATCTTCTGACAAATAGTTGAACAGGATAACTTCCAAAATGAACTGCTCACCTCTCGTTACAGAGTAAGGAAGATTTAGTTTAATAAGGATAAACTGTAAAACTTGTAGCTGTAAAAGAAAAAAAAGACATACATGAATAGCCAAGCAACTCCAGCAACATGACATAAACGTCATATGACTGAGAAGCAGGAAGGGAAGTTATAAGAAAGGAGGTAGAATTAACTGCATAAAAGAGAACAAATTATGATGGAATTGGAGCAAAAGGTGGTAAATAGGACAGAATTGTGAGTATATAAAAATTTTACAGAGCATGAAAAACTAATTCAAATTGAACGAAATCTGGAAAAACTACTTTTGAGAGGAAATACTACAATTATGATAGCCCATTGCTCAAAAAGCTTTCAATATTATTTAGGTTGTATTAAAATGATGGACATCCTTACTATGGGATCATAACTACATGTACATGACATATGCACTTATTTTTTAATTCACTAACAACATTAAAGAAATGTTACCTTAGCAGGCTGTTCCGTCAGTGCAAATCCAAGGTCCTCAGAAATAACAAAAGCACTGGCATCCCAAGAATGACCTATGCTTGGAGCTACTAATTTAATATTGGTGCTGTTTCTGTAAAATAATTTATGAAATATATTAAATTGTTTGATTAATGCAGTTGGAAAGCTTTTATTAATCATGACCTATCTCCTCTAACATGGTACGTATTTACAACATAGTAATATAGGTGGAAAAAGGCTCAAGTCCATCATGTTCAGCCTTCTGTGTTACTGCTGTTGATCCAAAAATGACTATTGAATCCAATTTGAACACAACATGGAAAAACCCAGGGTTAACATTAAATAAAAGGGACACTAAGGTCACCAAGGCCACCTCATCTGAATGAAGTGGGCTGGGTACAGTGGTCCTTTCAATTTAACTACTGAAGGTAAAACATTGAGAGGTTAAACACACCTTTAGTGACTGTTACACTGACAGTTGCTGTTAGGAATACATTCTTGTGTTAGAGTTAAATCCCCACTCACACAAGGGAGTTCCAGGTATCAATCCATACCTGGGACTCCCGCACCCCTCTATCGGCTGACCCCAGACTAATAGATGCACTGTGTGCAGTGCTCAAATTGAACTCTGCTGCAGTCATTTCAATTGGCATTTAAATTCCTATTGCTGCAACGCAGCGTGAACAGGGATAAATCTGGGGATGGAAATTTTTGTTTAATTTATAGTTAGTGTTAGTGAAAGCATAGGAAAAGAGGATAATAGGGTAATTTAGAGAGAGAGGGAGAGAGAGAGAGAAAAAGAGAGAGAGATTATTGTTCTAGCGCCTTGAATTTTGTATTGCTACTATAATGAGTATATTTATATCAGGTAATGCATTATTCATAACTTATCATAACTTTATCTATGTAATACATGTTGCCCAGTTTATGAGATTTTGGTGCTTTTTCATGTATTTTGGAGTCCTCTTTGGTTATCTTTTGATCGTCATCACAGTTATCTTTTGATCACCATCACAGGTTCCCTTATAAGTCGTCTTGCCATTTTTGTAAGTCTTCTAACATTGATTTAACATTGATTTACTACTATGGTAGTTCTAATAAATTCCAAATTAATTCTTACAGGATGACGATGATGATGACGACGATGAAGAGCAAGAGGGAGAGAAAAAATAGAACATAACTTTAACTTACCTTACATCAATTTCCATCCAAATCCAAGTTTCAGGATACAATGTTCTTACAGGTGTATACACTTCGTTTTCTACATTTGAGTTAATTAATTCGATTTCTAAAATATGTTAATATTCAATTTTAGATTAAATCACAGTTGATTACTTTAAAACACATTTTTCCATATATTGACTTACTCATGGTACATCTTTTGCACCAATACTCAAGTTAAAGCAAAATGATCTGAGCTAGACAGTGAACAAATTTGATTGGGTGTGCTATGTGTACAGTTCCTGATAGTAAAAGATGCTGTAGGTGGTGCATTCTCACAGTATATAAGCAATTGAACAGCTTATTAAGATGTTCAAATGGGGTATCAGCAGGGGCATGCTGGGCCGGGAGGCAATTGCTCCCCAGGCTGCCTTAAATCCAGGGCCGCCACTTTAATTCTTGCACAGGGGCCCAGCGGTCCCCAGTTACGACCCTGGTTCCCCCTCATGGGCCCTGGTGCTGGTACTGTGGTTGCACTGGGGCCCACACACTAAGGGGGACCACCAGGTGGCCCATACACAGCAAGAAGAGCCAGACCCCAACTCCCAAGCACCCTAGCCAGCACACTAGACCTCAGGAAAAGGTACCAGCAAAGGTAGAAAACTGACTTTAAAAGTGTAAAGTTTGTGTGTGTGTGTATGTGTGTGTATGAGTATGTCTGTGTGTGTGTGTCAATATGTCTGTGTGTCAGTATGTGTGTGTGTGTGTGCAAGTATGTCTCTGTGTGTTTGTTAGTGTGTGTCAAATCAGCAAGTGTGTGTGCCTGTCAGTGAGTGTGTCTGTTTAGATGACTGCCCCCCCTTTCAATCACATGGGAAACGTGTTTTTTTTCTCTTCTCTTGGTGTGATGGGCCACTTGACTGTATTTGCTCCCCAGGCCTAACGCTGCCAGCCCTCCCCTGGGTATCAGTGAAGGCTGGATGAGTTTTGCTTCCAACAATTAAAAATAAAATATTGAAAAAACAAAAAGACCACTTCATTAAGCTAAAATGACACAATACTGCCTAGACCTTTAACTTAATGTAGTGAGTTTTCTGTATAGGGCATTCCCCTGCCGTCTAACTAATGAATTATTTGCTATTTAGCTGTAAAATCACTTAGTTTATGCATCCCTAGGCACACATCCCTACATGTGACCTACACAGTCTTACGCTACACATTTCCTTTAAAGAGACCTAATAATAATAACAAAGTATTTAACCAGGATAGGTACATTCAGATTACTCTGGTTTTCAAGTACGTCCTGGGGATGTTACCTTAGCCCTACATCCAGGGGTTGTTACTAATGTTTTAACTTCTTTTAATGCACAGTCTGTTTAATTTGGGATTTCTTATCTCATACTTTGTGTGTGATCAAAGTTCAATTAACACAGCAGGAGATTACACTTCTACACACACTGTGCTGTCACATCTGATAGAAGGGCATGAGCCATTTCAGGGGTAGGCAACCTTCAGTACTCCAGATGGACTATATTTCCCATGATGCTCTTACGCATAATTAGCTATACTTCTGGCAAAGCATCAGAGGAGATGTAGTCCATCTGGAGTGCCATAGGTTGCCTACATCTGATCTATACACTAAAACTGCCTCATTAAAGGAATACTATAGTGCTAGGAGTACAAAAATGTATTCATGACACTAGCTGTTAAAACAAAGTTTACGGCCCCAGCTTGGCTAAGATCATCAGAATTGAAAATCTCAGCCAATCCAATGTTTCCTATGGGAAACCATTTGGAGGCTATTGCGCATGTGCAGAAGAACACAGAATTGCGCCAATCAGCATCTCCTCATAATAATGCATTAATGCAGAGATTGGATACACTGAACGTCAGAGAGACTGCCACTAGAGATGTTCGTAGGCAGTAATGTAAACACCTTTTCTCAGAAAGGTAGTGTTTACATTAAAATGCCTGCAGGGACATACTATACACACCAGTACAATTACATTAAGCTACAGTTGTTCTGGTATATGCCCCTTTAAGCAAAGATTTTTTTGGTGCTTAGAATATCTCTTTAAAATGTATGTTTACTGAACAAATTCATAGCACACGTACTATAATAAGCTATGGTGACTCTGGTTTTTGAGTGTAAATCGATTTCAAAACTAAACATGAATGCTGTATCGAAGTCTGCCCATTTCATAAAACAAAAATGTATCTATGTTATGCAAAGTTTACAAACGACACACACATTTCAATCAGAGTTGTGGATGAATAATCATGAATTTGAAAATATACTGTACATATTTAATACTTTATGACTCACCCCCACTTGTGCTCAATAAAGCATCCGTTAATGTATTATGTCCGTGCTAGGGATAGAAAAATATGGATAATTAGTCTGTTATAATATAATAAACTGAGGTATTTTTAATAATTTGAATCAAATGGATATTGGGGACTTGGCACACACTTTACACACACATCCACTTTTGCATCAAGTAAAAGGTTAGTACATATTCACCCAAACCATGTGCATCATACAGTGATCATAGTACCACTCTGTATACAGTATTTAATGGTGGCCTGTTCTCACTCTGCACTTAGCAGCCTACGACCATGAGGTATTGGGGAATATAAGTCTGATAGCTCATTCTGGATAATTTAGCAAAAACTCCTCTAAGTACATGCTAAAAGGTGCAGAATTGGATAAAAAAAAGTAAAACTGCAGTAATTAGATGGGTAAGTATGTCAATATCGTAATGAATCATTGTTAAGAAATGTAAATTAAATTTAAATACATCTAGGGACCATGAAGTGGTGGTGACAACCCACAAGCGGCTAGACACCTTGGTTTAACAAAAACAGTTCAAACATAAGGTACATACATAGCATGAAGTGCAGCAGTAAGTTGTTAGACTAGACTGTTTAGTTAATGCATTATTTATATGTTATGGAAAGCATATATACTAGGATTAGCATGCTATGCAGTACTTTGATCGAGTTTAACATAACCTAACATGACAGCAAGTCACTAGTTTTTTTTTTAAGCATAACAACATCTCTCATTACGACGCTTGTTTAATTTTATATACTTAACCCGAATCTACTGTTTAATCTTATTATTATATCTATAAAAAAGGTGCCTTGTCATAGATTTACTAATGCACACCTATTATTATTATTATTATTATTATTATTATTATTATTATTATTATGTTATTTATAGAGCGCTGTCTAATTCTGCAGCGCTTTACAATGGGTGGACGAACAGACACAAACATAGACGTGTGCAGCCTATTGCATTAGGGTGTGCACCCTAAAGCACAAACACACGCCGCATGTATATGTGTGTGTGTGTGTATAAATATATATATATATATATATATATATATTTATACACACACACACATACACTGCTGTGTGTGCTGTAAGTGTGCTGTGTGAGGGTGCTGTGTGTGCTGTTAGTGTGATGTGTGTGTGAGGGTGCTGTTAGTGTGATGTGAGGGTGTTTGTGTGTGTGTGTGTGTGTTTGTGACGGTGCTGTTTGTGTGTGAGGGTGTTTGTGTGTGTGTGTTTGTCCTGTGAGGGTGCTGTTTGTGTGAGTGTCGTGTATTTGTGAGGGTGCTGTTTGTGTGTGTGTGTTTGTGAGGGTGCTGTTAGTGTGCTGTGTGTGAGGGTGTTGTATTTTTTTTAAAGGTGCTGTGTGTGTTTGTGAGGGTGCGGTTAGTGTACTGTGTGTGTGAGCTGTATGTGTGTAGGTGCTCTATGTGTGTGTGTGCTGTATGTTTGGAGGGATTGTGAAGGTGGGGGCAGATTAGTAAATATCCCCCCTCCCATTTGACCTTATGTAGGGAAGGGGGATCCTTGCTGCCATGTGCCATCCCTGGTGGTCCAGTGGAGAGTGAACTCTAGCCTGCGGGGCTAGAGTTAACTCTCACGAGATCTGAGCACGCTCAGATATCGCGAGAGGAACCTGGCAGAGCTGCTGTCTAGAGCTCCCTGGGTCCTCTCCTGCCTCCCTCCATGCTGCTGTGGGCCGGTGAGGTAGATCTTTGGTCTCCCCGCCAGCCCATGGAGGCTTAGAGCAGAGCTGGCACTTAGATAGCGCCGGCTCTGTGTGAGTCGACAGGGGAGATACAAGTCCTATGGAATAATGTGTGGGAACTCTCCCAAGATTCCCATCCCCTCCAAAAAATAATATACGTGTGTGTGTGTGTGTGTGTGTATATATATATATATATATATATATATATATGCGTACACACACACACTCACAGACACATTCAGACACACACACACACATACACTCACAGACACACACTCATACATTCACAAACACACATACACTCACAGACACACACACATTCACAGACACACACACACAGACACACAAATTCACAGACACACACACACACATACAGAGACACACACACATACAGACACACACACACATTCACAGACACAAACACATACAAATTATTATTTTTTAATAAAAAAATGTCCACCCAGCCTCCCTACCTGGAGTGCTGGCGTGGACTTGTCCCTGGGGTCCAGTGGGGCGGGCGCCTGTCTGCATCTCAGCCGCGGCGAGGGAGCTGTGTGCTCTCTGCTTCCTCTCGCCGCGCGGGCTGTCTAGATTAGCTCCCGGCATCAGCAAACGGTGCGCGGCGAGAGGAAGCAGAGAGCACACAGCTCAGCCGCGGCTGAGATGGAGAGGGGGGGGGATCCATCACCTCTTGCCCCCCCCCATGACAGGGGCAACACGGGGGGAGGAAGGGGGGCATTTGGGGGTGCTGAGTTCCTGCTCAAAAAAAAGTGCAAGAACGCTGTTCCTGCAGGATGCAATCCATAGGCGTGCCGCAGGGATTAGGGTGTGCCCAGGCACACCGGCACACCCCGTGCGCACGCCTATGTACACAAAAAGGTAAGGATAGTATTAGACTAGTGACAGTTGCAGAAGAGGAATCAGTCAGGAGCTATTAACAGTTTAATTGATACGCTTTTATGAAGAAGTGGGTTTTTAAACGATTTTTTGAAGGAGTGGAGACTGGGTGAGCATCTAACGGAGGAGGGAAGCGAGTTCCACAGGAACGGTGCAGCTCTCGAAAAATCTTGAAGGCAAGCATCAGAGGTTATTATGGCCAATGTACGGCTAAACTGTAATGTAATGCCTTGTCCTTGCTTTGCACCATCAAAATAAAAAATTTAAAAATAAATAAATAAATAATTTGCCTTGGAGATGGAGTGTCTTGAATCAGACAGGTCATGACATCAAGGGTTTTATAGTTCACAACCACAAAGTATTAGTTTTTGCAGGTGACATAATGCTCTCACTTACATCTTAGTCCTGAAGTTGAGTTAACTTTTGACTCAGTTCTTTTTTGGGATTTAAAATAAACCAGGACAAATGTTGCCCACTTAATCTCACCCTCCTCCAAGATTGAGAGCAACTAGCTGTCAATTTCATATTTAAATGGTGTGCAATTGCATCATATCGCTTGTGATTAACATAACATCTACTGTGGCAATTTAAATACACTTGATTAACAGAAAAATAGACAGTAATTTGGTGACGCTTGATCTTCCTGGGAAGGAATTTTTCAGTAAAGATGACCCTGTTGCTTAAAGGGACACCAAAGTCACCTGAACAACTTTAGCTTAATGAAGCAGTTTTGGTGTATAGAACATGCCCCCTGCTCAATCCTCTGCCATTTAGGAGTTAAATCCCTTTGTTTATGAACCCTAGTCACACCTCCCTGCATGTGACTTGCACAGCCTTCCATAAACACTTTCTGTAAAGAGTGCCCTATTTAGGCTTTCTTTATTGCAAGTTCTGTTTAATTAATATTTTCTTATCCCCTGCTATGTTAATAGCTTGTTAGACCCTGCAAGAGCCTCCTGTATGTGATTAAAGTTCAATTTAGAGATTGAGATACAATTATTTAAGGTAAATTACATCTGTTTGAAAGTGAAACCAGTTTTTTTTCATGCAGGCTCTGTCAATCATAGCCAGGGGAGGTGTGGCTAGGGCTGCATAAACAGAAACAAAGTGATTTAACTCCTAAATGACAGTGAATTGAGCAGTGAAATTGCAAGGGAATGATCTATACACTAAAACTGCTTTATTTAGCTAAAGAAATTTAGGTGACTATAGTATTTCTTTCACTGTTATATTTATTTCTGTCCATTTACCTCCTGGTACAAAAATAAATTAAAGTATTATAAAACTTCGCAACTTGCATTTAATAAAAAAAAAAAAAAATCATAGTTTTTTTCCCCAAATTAATCATATTAATTTCATACCTGAGTATCCATATTAAGTGCATTTTCCACCTGAAAAAATAAAGACACTTATTAAAGACACATGAAGAACTTTTTTTTAACTGTCCTTTACAACTCATTTGAACATTTTATTTGTTTTTTGTGTAATTCATGATGATGACGATGAACCATCTGACTTTGTTTTATATAACAGCAATATTCAGATTTAAGCAACAACATTATACATTCTATGTATTATAAATGACATAATGGTATTATCAGCAGGCAAGGCCCTGGAGAGATAGCGCAGCTAAGCGGACAAGGGCACATGTAGGAGTGTGGGGATAGATGCGTGGGATTGGTTGGGAAAGAATGTGTGGGTGGGATTATGTTCTGTGGGAGTTAGTGGGGGTGGTCTTACCTCAGTGCCACTTGGGATTCGGGCCAGCAAACAGCTTCCCTCCCGCCCGCCCCATTAGTATATTTAGTCGCAGCTAGCCGGGGGTATGTCCTTGCCAATTGAGTTTGAGGGGTTACAATTAAGTATATGGAATGAGATGAACAAGTTTTCAGGTCTCAACCTCTCCTGCTCTAAAGGGTTAACCTTAGGTTACCTGGTATGTCGTGCCCACAGAGCGTGGATAAGGTTGGTTGGTGGCAGGCATTGGAAGGAAATTAGTTTATGCCGAGGGGGGAGGTGAGAGGAAGTGGTCCATAGGCGCATGGTCAGTTTATTGGCAAGGATGGTTGGGTTCACTGTAAGATACTATGTGTTAAGTTATATGTTAAGTTATGGTTATTTATGTTTAACGTTTTGGTTACAGAAAATAAGAGAAATTATTAAATAAATTATGGATGTGTTATACAGTATTTATCATATGTTATAATAAATGTTGTGGCTTGTTTCATCCATACTACGTTGTCTGTCATTATTTTGGAGGGTTGATTTGGGTTGGTTTATGTATTATGCTGCATCGTGATTCCCCACTGCGTACATACATGCTGATTGCAATAGTCTTAATTAAATATAAATAGTCCTATGACATAATTCTATATTAAATATCTGTTATTAAAAGAAGTATAAGCATGGATGATATGGTGATGGATTGCTTACGCTGCAATATTGTTTCAATCCCATTATTCATATATTAATAACCAGTTGTGATTTTCTATATTTATCTATTTATATAAACACAAAATAAAGCACCGCGCTTACAGCAGCAATGGCTTAGTATCCAACAGCTCAAAATACATAGTAAAAACAAAGAGAAAGTTACCTGCGCTCTGGCCCAAATCCCTATGTACATTTAAACAAAATGGAGGCTCTTTAGATTCATTCCAATGGGCATTTGAATATAAGCTCACCTGCCCCGTCAAGGCAAGCCCCAAAAGGTGAGTGCTACTCTAGCCATTAGATTTGCTGATATCAGCCAAGAATCTCCAATAAGACAGGAATGGGTATTTTATAAACCCTTTCACATTTAACCATTTATAAGGCTTCTACACATACAATAAACTTTGCTGGTATTAGACAAAGGTAAACGTCTCTAATGAGACATGGGGTGTTTTATAAACCCTTACATACTTATTAACCCTAAATAGGGCTATAACACATACAAATCACCTTGCTGGTATCAGCTAAAAGGCAAATTTCTCTGCTGATGCATACTTACAAATTTCTCTGTTGAGTTAGATACTTATAACTCTTAATAGAGCAAACATGGGGCTGGCGTCAATGTAACGTTTTTTAAAAATGTAAATAGGGATTTGGGCCAGAGCGCAAGTAACTTTCTCTCTGTTTTATATATATTTATTTGCTGGAATCTTAGCATGCACAAATCCCTATTTTTTACTGTCATTCAGAGGTTTTGTCTCAAGTAAGTATTAATGTTTTTTTTTTTTAAATCATTATTTTTCAAAAATAAGTAAAACATGACATTCAAGAACAAAGTGTATATGGACTCCCAACAGTTGGTAATAATGTGGCCCACGCAGGGTCCTTTGTTCAATTTGCTTACTACCCCAATCAGGGATGTGTCTATCGTGAGGGGGCAATTTCTAGGGAGCGGCGAAAAACGCCGGCCCCAAATGCCCAGGCTAATGCCTTGTTTGCCTCGTTTTGTGGCCGACTGGCCAGCTTTGGGCTCCCTCAGGGCAGGCGGCCAGTTGTTTCACGGGAGGGCGGCGACCCGCAGTGATGCCGGGAGCAAGAATATGATGTCACTCCAGCTCCCGGCATCACAGCTCCCTCACTGACAACTTAGAGCGCACGTCCGCCTGCACGTCAGACCGCCTTCCTGCCCAGCAGCCCCAATGGACCCCAGGTGAAAAATCCACCCAGCTATCCCAAAAGTAGGGAGGCTGGGTGGATTTAAATTTAAAAAAAATAACAATAATTGTGTGTGTGTGTCAATGAATGTGAGGAAGTGAGTGAGTGTGTGTGTCAGTGAATGTGACTGAGTGTGTGTCAATGAATGTGAGTGAGTGTGTGTGTCAGTGAATGTGAGTGTGTGTGCCAGTGAATGTGAGTGAGTGAGTGTGTCAGTGTATGTGTGTGTGTCTGTCAGTGAGTGTCTGTGTCCAGTGAATGTGTGTGTCTGAGTGATTGTGCGTGTCTGTCAATAAGCGTATGCATCTGTCAGTGAGTGTATGCGTCTGTCAGTGAGTGTATGTGTCTGTCAGTGTGTGTCTAAATGTTTGTATGTGTGTCAGATTGTGTCAAATCAGTGAGTGTATGTGTGTGTATGTCAGGGTATCTGAGAGTGTGTGCTGGTCTGTGATTGTGTGTCTGTCAGTCAAAATGTGTGTATGTTAAAAAGAAGAGGTGTGGCCTTGGCAGGAAGGGGTGGGTACATTTAAATTAGGGGGTGCCCGAGATCTGTCATGCCTAGGGCAGCACCATTTCAAAATACACCACTGCCACCAATACAAAGGTCGGGATCAAGTAAGTATCAATGTTGTGACATTTTAAACCATGCCAAAAATGTATATCAAAAGCTAGATTTGCAATGCAAATATAGTACTAACTAATCCTAGTTTAAAATTGCCTAAACTCTATATGTGTTATTGTATAAATCTTGTTTTTTATTTTAATTTGATTGTCAATTAAATATTGAGGGTTATTCACTAAACTATGAATTCTCAGGAATTTAAAATGAACTCAAAGTGAAGTTCACATAATTTTTTTTTTTTTTAACTTATTTTGATTTGATTTGATTTTGGCCTAAAATGGGATGTTCTCTTTTAATTAGCTGAATTCATGTTTTCGTAGTGAATAAAATCCCGAATGTTTTCTAGAACACTATGGTGAAAGCATAAGGCATTTATTTAATAAAATCTGGAGTCTTTTCTAGAACATTATGGTGAAACCATAAGGCATTTTTGCTGTTTGACATTTTAAGAACAATTTAAACATATTAATTCTAGTGCAATTAGTATTTAGAGTAGAAATGTATGTTTTTGCTTTCATAAAATGCATGCACATTTAGTACTCACTTTTTTTGCTATTGAAACATTTCCATTTTCCAAATGTTTTCCACTGCTAGCTATTTGTAATCCTACCAAAGAATTTGAATCTTTCACATTGATAGCCAAAGTTACATTTTCTGCTGACTGTACCTTGGATTTACTCCAAGATAAGGTGACCTAGACAGAAAAAAAATCATACAAAAATACAATGATGTTGCTGGGACATTACTAAGGACATGTCTATTATGAAATAAAACAATTTGATAATGGAGCAAAAATGTAATGAGTATTTTATGTTGTATTAGCTTTTTTGTTCAAATGGTTCTAACCATTAAAGGTTCCAAAATGGTTCAGCTTGAATATTATTTGTAGTGCATAGTACACCATAAAGTATGTAGGATTCAACATGTTCAATTTGAAGTAAACATTTAATCTTTTTTTTCTTCCACGTGTCAAGGTATAATACCACTCTACACAGAGTACAACCTTGGTAATTAAGCGTGTTTCTGGTCCTTAGACAGACAGAATAGTTAGGACTAGCGAGAGTCAAGGGAAACCAGAAATTAGATAGACGATAAGACAAACTCAGGTCAGGGATACCAGAATACACAATAGTCAAGTGGATAGCTGGGTCAGTAACAGTAATTCAAAATAGTATAAATGCACTATTGGGTCACCACCGGAACCACCATTTGACAGGAGCACAAAAAATAATTGTAAAATCTTGTTGCAATTTTCAATGCCTTATTTCAGCCACAAAGCAGTAACTTGGAAAAATTTCAAGAGAAACTTGTCCAGAGTCAGAACATTGCCAGGTCACCGCTTAGTCTCTTAACAATGGCACACTGAACATTGCAACAAGTCTTACACATTTGTTGTGTGAGATGATGAAGAAATGCTTTCGTAAAAATACTTTATTTATGTTGCACGCATTGTTTTGCTTATATTTCATGCTGGCTATTTATACTGCAATTTAAAAATAATGTAGATGGTTCTTCCCACAACATTTTGTTTCTCTATTCTTTATACGAAAATAAAACCAGCAAAAAGGTTCTCTGATGCAGAATATTTACCTTGTTCTTAAATACTCCTTTGATGTTTATCTGAATCTGGTTTTTCACAACTTGACTGTTACTGTCATTGGAGTTAAGGAAATACACAATCAGGATTGCATGTGGAGCCCACGATTGTTCTGGTGTAAGGGTGAATGATGTATTTGTTTTCATTCCAGTGTCAACTATGATTCCTTTTGCCATCACCTAGGTGATAATGATTGTAAAAGGTGATTGACTACCCACCATTAGTGGTTCATGTTACATACAATATCGAAGTGAAACTTGTATCAACAAAATATACATGCTTTCTTAATCTATAATAAATGTTAAAACTTAGAAATGTGCGTTAGCTGTGATGCTTAATGTAGCTACAAAACCAATGTTTTATTCATTATACATCATACATTGTATACATTTGCTAGATTCTTTGACATTGGACATAACCATCATCATCATTTTTGCAGCTCATCTCTGTTACGTAATGCACCCTTGATTATTAAAAACATTTATTCATAACCAAATCATAAGGCACATTTATTTTTCTTCAACAATCTAAAACATGACTGTTCATCAAATGTCTGTCTTCTTTTTTTGTCCTCCTGGGTAGTCACATTTTTTTCTATTATCAAACTACTTTTCCTTGTGTTACCTGCAACTTTACAAAAGTTGAGAAAGGGTGGAATTTTAGGCAAACTCCACTTCCTTTCTCAATTTTGTCATGGGCTGGCTATTTAGTCAGTACTCACCTCCCGCCATCATCGCATCACCAGTTTTCTGTGTCAGGGCTGGATTTCCCCTTAGCATAGACATCTGTCTACAGGCACCTGACCACTAGGTGGCGCCTGTTTTCAGAAATGTGCCTTTTTGAGCTTAAGTAGGCTGAGGGAGAGATAAATGCTAGGAATTTTGGCCAATGTTCTCTGTAGCCCTGCCATCTCTACAAACTGCACACAGGAAATGCCTTGCAGAAGAAGCTCTTAGCGATGCACACAGTGTAACCACTACTGCAGCTCGAATATAGTCACTCTGACTAGTCTACAGGAGACAAATGAGAGTGTGTACTTTGCAAATAACCCTTCAAACGTTTACCTTTTCTTTAACTCCGCTTTCTCCTAAAAACTATACACTTTGTTTACCTCAACTCTGAATTTAACCCAACTCTAGCCTTTAACCCACTAATCCTAAATAGTCCTTATACCCAGGGCTATCTGAACAGCATTATAGGCTCCTCGGCAAAGCCCTGCCTACACAACCACTCACAGGAATAAAAATGTAAATTATCAATAAAATTAAGCTCATATTTATTAGTACCTCCAACAAAATCAGTGTTTAAATATTAGAAAACATGGTGTACATGATAGATTAATCCACACAAATGTTTAGTAGGTAACAGGGGGAGGCAACTGACATGGACTCCCAGGGGGAGGAGCGATGACGTAGGTGCACGTAGCCGGCGTCCTCGAGGTGTGTGGCTGGGAAACGTCTGAGTCGAGGAGAAATGGTAGCTCATGCTGGTGGCTTGCCCAAGGCTGGAGGAAGGGAAAGGACGGCGTGTATTTCGAGTGAGAGGTCCCGCTGAATGCAGCTGTGCCCTTAGGGAGCAAAACGATCGGGAGCCCAGGAAAACATAAAAGAACACTGAGCACCTCATGATGCATTCTGGATTTTAGATCTCAACAAAAACTGAGGCAAGATCCACATCACATATAATTAGAGATTCAGCAGGTTGTTGGGATATATTTAGAAAAAAAGGCAGACTAAAGAATAGAATAATAGATGCACTACCAATCTTAGTGATTAATGATATGCTAGATAATATTAAGATCAACTCCTGGAAGAGCAAGGGAATAAATAAAATCATTGAAATAATAGAGGATTATAAAATCAAGCTCTTTCAACAACTAAGTGAGGAATTCTGTATTACACATAAGAAAGTGAGACTAAATGAGTTGTAATAGGGATAATTAGGATAGGGATGGGGTAGGGGGCGAGAGGGAAGTAACAGGAACAAACGATGAATGAAAGGTTATTCCCATGACGTTTTACTATAGTTAAGAAAAGAAGAAGTATTGTATTGATGATGATAGAGAGACCTCAAAGCTGATTGTTTTATGTAATAGTTTTAATAACTATAAATTGGTAAGGTATCTATTTGTAATACATTAAAATAAAAAATTAAAATTGTGTTTGGTGAAAAAATGGTCTAAAGCAGTAATGGCAAACATTTTTGAGCCCGAGTGCCCAAACTGCAATACAAACCAACTTTTTTTCCTCAAAGTGTCAACACGGCAATTAAACACGGCAATTAAACACGGCAATTATACACACTGAAAATCACAGATAAACACACACTGACAAAGACATACTCACAGATACACAGATACTCACAGATACACAGACACCTTAGTGCTCTCCCTTCAAAAAAAAAACAAAATATTTGAAGAACTTTATTATACTAGCTTTACGGCTTCAAAATTATTTTTTGTTGATTTTGTCTTGCTTATGTACAATTATTTATTTATAAAATGTTTTTTTAAATAAAAGAAAAAAAAACCTTATCCCTATGCACCCTCCCCCCCCCACACACACACAGCACCCCTCACACATGCAGAACACCCCTCACACACAACACACCTCTCACACAGAACACCCTTCACACACCCACAGCACCCCTCACACACACACAGCACCCCTCACACACACACATAGCACTCCTCACACAAACAGAACACCCCTCACACACACAGCACTCCTCACACACAAATAGCATCCCACACACACACACAAACACTCAATCCCTCACATACACACAGAGCACCCCTCACACACAGCATGCCACACACACACACAGAGCACCCCTTGCATACACACTGAACCCTTCACACACACACACTGCACCACTCGCACACACACACACACACACACAGCATACCTCACATACACACACTGCACCCCTCACTGCTGTCTTTGTGCAGTCTGTGTGTCCAGCAGTCTTTGTGTGTATGTGTGTTTGATCAGCAGTCTGTGTGTGTGTGTTCAACAGTCTGTGTGTGCATGTGTGTGTATTCAGCAGTATGTGTTTGTATTCAACAGTATGTGCATGTATTCAGTGGTCTGTGTGCACATATTCAGTGGTCTGTGTGCATGTATGCACCCTTCCTATTGTGTTTTTATACCCCACCTCCTCTAGACTGTGAGCTTGTTTGAGCAGGGTCCTCAACTAACCTTTTGTTCCTGTTACATGTTGTTATTGTCTCATTTGGTAAATTCCCCTTTTATTGTAAAGCACTGCAGAATAAGCTGGTGCTATATAAATACTACTACTACTACTACCAATAATAATAATAATGTATTCAGCAGTCAGTGTGCATGTATTCAGCAGTCAGTGTGCATGTATTCAGCAGTCAGTGTGTGTATATTAAGCAGTCCGTGTATGCATTTAGCAGTCTATATGTGTACTTAGAAGTCTGTGTGTGTACTCAGCAGTCTCTGTGTATGTATTCTGCAGCCTGTATGTGTATTCAGCGGCCCTTGTGTGTATTCAGCGGCCCATGTGTATTCAGAAGCCTGTGTGTTTGTAATGTATGAATGTATTGCACTTGTTGGAGGTACCAAGAAATATGAGCTTAATTTTATCGATATCATACATTTTTATTGATGTGAGTGGTTGTGTAGACAGGGCCTCAGTGTACTGCTTTGCCCGGGGGGGCCATATTGTTGTTAAGATGGCACTGCTGTTAGCATTTGTAACCCTGCATGCATTTACACAGCTGCATACACTCACTGTAATCACAGATTCACACACAATACAGCAGAATTATATACATACATACATTTATACATAGGCAGTTGTTAAATATTTAATTTTAAAGGTTTTTAGGCCTGCAATGTGCAGTTAATAAATTCATTATACTTTATTTGCCTTATTTTGGGATTGGGAAGCAAAAGGAGCCTTAGAATGGTGTACATACAGGCACCTGACATGTAAATCAGGCCCTGAACACAATGCTGTAAACCACCAGAGACATGTGCACTATTTAATGCAATACTAGGAGATTTCCATCTTGGAAATGCTAAAATGGCGGCACCTTGAATAAAAACCATGTGGTAGTGGCATAACATGAATAGTAAAATGTAGTACTAGTTTTAAGGCCACTAATTGTTATTGGTGGTGTGAGGGGAGCCATAGAAATTCTGGCGGGAGGGGGAGGCATCTAGTGTAAAATAACAAAATTAAAAAAAAATAGTTAAAATAAAAGTATACCGGTATTATTTTTTTTCAGTAAAGAAATCAAAGCCACTGACTCCACTGGGCCACCAATGAATAGGGAAATCTGACCCAACACCCAAGATAATCAAGGGAGAGGGTAAAAACTGCATTTGTAAAAAATATTTTTTGATTTATTGTAGTTGGTTTTGATTCCAGTCTCCCCATACTTATTCACTCATCTACCCACACACAAATACAAGTTTTTCTCACTGTTGCACATAGTCACACACACCACTCACATCACACACATCCACACACATACATCACTTCTAGCAACTCACACACAGCAGCACATCATCCACAGGTACCCACAGACATTAGTCACAGTTACCCAAAACAACCACACCTACCACTAATATCTAAGCAACACACATCCCCACACCACACAAACTCACATTGTATATGCTGTCACCCCACACACATGCAGTAGTACCCTGCAGTACTGGTTATGGTGCTAGGTGCACCATAGAATTCAGGGTCCAGGGAAATGACTTGATGACTTGTTTTACCTATGCAATGCTTAGTGAATATTCCCCTAGACATACAGAGCTATATATATATATATATATATATATATATATTTTAACCTAAGGATGTATTGCATAATGAGACATGGATTTAATAACAAGTATTATCCTGTATCTACAAATATCTGGACAGGTCTTTCTTGATGGTTCTGTGGTTGTGAGATGAAAAGATGCGCTAATTAAAGTCCCACAGGTGTAATTAGTACATCTGGATATACCTTGCCTCACCCTTTCTCCTCCAGTGCCATAGATACATTGATAAATAAAGGGTTAAAAGCCTTTGTCCTAGTTAAGTCTTCCTACGTCTGCAGGGGTAAAAAGCAAGAATTTTCTCTCAGTCTGCTATCTGTTGCAAGCAGCAACTCCCTTTTTATTCTCATAGGTCAAACTCACACAGAGAAACTCAGACTGCATATTTCAGATAAGACATGCTATACATGCGCAGTAGACTAACAGCAATACGTAATGTTATATGAAAAATTTAACTTTTTGCACTGAAAGTTCAATGGTTGGTTGATTTTATCTTCTGTTGTATACACCCCTAAGAAAAACTGTGTTTCATATAATTTTGATGCACACGCATTAAAAAAAACCGACTACTTTCTTGAACTTCATAATGACTGGTGTGCCTTAATTGTTCCCTGCAGTGAACGTACAAAGAGTTTAAGGAAAGCAGGATGTGTTAACTGCATAAGTCCATGGCAGCGTAAGGGTTTCAGACCCTGTAAAATTTTGCAGCCTAACAGAGTCCCAAGTGGGGTCCTAAAAAGCCCTGCGTTTAATTTTTGCACCAATTAATTGCTAGCCCTGAGTTCCCTGTAATCTTTAGAAAGACAATAACACCTCCAATTAATTATACAGCACTACATCATAATTTGGAGTAATATCACATCAGCATATCATTTAAACGTAACCAATACAAGTATAATAAACTATAATATTTAAAATGTAGTCTATAAAAGGTACTTCATGTATTTAGTCATTTTACCATCAATAATGCAAACCTTCTTGGCATGATATACTCCTATTTACTGCCTAAATACTTTACTTGTCTCTCTGCTAACTCACATTTATTTACATGGGTAATAGTTTTGAATTTATTCTATTGTTATTTGATTTGTTTGATTGATGCATTTTAACTTACCAATCACATAATCAACCCAATTTCAACCCAAATAACTAACCCACATGTGCAAGATTATGGTGGTTTCATTTGACAGGAGCAGGAGGAAGAAAGATGCCATGAAGTACAAGGAAGGGCTTTATATATGTATGTTTCCCTCAGATGATATTGTGCAATGGACACACCAGCTAAGGCATGACAAAATTCAGCGAATCTGTAGGTGACTGCATAATTTTAAGAGGATACATTATGACGAAGAGGTAAATTAACCATCATATATTTCATATCTAGCACTTAGTAGTTCTAAAAAATATCATATCTGGAAATTAAATTGCTTACTTTGATTGTTAAGGGTAGTTTTATACCACACCTCCATCAAAATGATAATGACTGTATGTATGCCTGTAGATAAACATATCCCTTTACATATATGTCTTGCTGCGTTACATGGTGGTGTGTCATGTGCCAATAAAGTGTGAAAGATGAAATCTGTTCTCCCTATGTTGAAAAATGCCTGAATTTCCAACTATATTAAGGCTTGCAAAAGTATGATGGATAGTGCAGTTCTATAACATCTAAAGATCTACGTTTGCCCATATCTGCTCTAAGCCTATTATGTCCAATAGGATAGTGGTACGGGCACAAATTAAATAGAATAAACATATGATATATACATCCAGCTATCATTATGTATACATAAAACATTATTACCAAGAAACTACCACTTTATCATTTACGCACAAGGGGTGTAATTTGAATACCAAGTTGCATCTTGTAAAATACAAAATATATTTTATTGGCACCTAACACAGCACCATAGATTATGGTACATGTGTTTAATTTGTAAAACTACTGCACAGATTCCGGTGCAAATTCTAAATGTGATAAGTTATATTAATTGAAAATCATAATAATTAAAAACCAAAGTAGACTATATATTTTTTTCTATTATTTAACCTCAAACATATTTTGGTTGTATATTGTGTACATTTTAGATGTGTAACTAGAATTAGTTAAATACCATGTAAAATCCATAAATTAAAATGCAACATACCACATAGTAAATTTCTTGGACACTTAGAGAAGTATCTACTTGTATTTTAAATTCTCGTCCAACCTTAAAAATAAAGAGAAAAGTTTCACAGTTTTATTGATTTTTGATCATCACTCTTGAAAAAATGATACAAATTTATTGCATATTTTCACATATTACCTCTATGGGTGATCTAGGTAGTTGAATGTCTATAAATGGAGTCACTGGGTATGATAGGTCAAAGTACCGAATATCTGTAGTATTCTGATACTGAACCTAGGAACATAAAAATAATAATTATTAATCCTATTTAATATAAAGAAGCATTGACATGTATTTTTAATGTAAAAATAATATTGGAATCAATCTTTATAGAACATTGCTCAGGGACAAAAAATGTTCAGTATGGCAAAACCTAAAAAAAAAGTCAGTTTATGTATATACTAGTGAGTATAATCAGTCAACAGTAGACTTTGAGATTTGGTTTGATCTGAATTGTAGTTCGTCCAAAGTTGGGCCAAACGTGTGATTTCCCCTCTATTGGCTGCTTTTTCTCACTTGATATGTGAATCAGTTGGCAGGAAATGTTCTTATCAGTGAACTGCAAAATAGATGCATAATATTTAAATTTATATTATGTATATATTTTGCATCAACACTGGTTGCCCCATTTACATGCCATTTTGTTTGATCCATTTTCTGAATTGCTTCTTGTTACTAGCCGAACCAAACTGCCACATGGCAAACAACTGGCTGACCCAACATTATTTTTAGAAAAAATTATTTGCCTAATATGATTTTTTTTTGCCATGCCCACGTCTAAAAACATATAAGTAAAAGCTTTTTTCATTTTTTCATATATATTATTTTCGTTGTTTACTTACTTCAATCTTCATGGTTTGCAGCAATGTTTTCACAGGAAATTTGATGACGACAATGCCAGATTCAGGAAGAGTGTCCTTTTCAACAATATACTTATCTAAAGAGTTTTCCCCAAACCACCATTGTTTTTCGATCGATTCAGTAATTATTATGGTTATATTTTTTTCCATTTCATCCTTTGATAATAAAGCATTGTCAAGCCGTAATAACTGCACCTATAATATTTCAGAATTACCATTATTGTAAAGTTAAAAAATATTTGCCCCAATTACCCTCTGATATATATATTACTCATTATCACATTTTTATTTTATTCTACTGGGTAGAACTGTGCTATTTTAAATATAATTTAAAATTAAACTTGTTTTTAATGATTCACAAGAGAGTACATTCTTCCAAGCCTATTCTTTGATGCCACCTTTTTCTTAACTGTACGGGAGCATGCTCAGATCAATAGTAGTGGGGTTGCTGGACATGGAGGGTAAGGGGGGAGGTGAGGTGGAGTAATAGATAGGGCTATGAACACATTTAATGGTATATGTATAGGCTGTATTAGCAAAACTGTTATTTTTCAACATGTCTTACATTTATACCCTTTGTTTCAAATAAATAAATAAAAGGTGAGCTTAATTTATTTTGCCAAATTCTCAGTAGTAAAGAGTTAAATTATATAATCTTACCTTTAATGTGCAAATGAGATCAGATGAAACAGACAATTGCTGGTCATTGTTTATTTTAATCCTGTACTCAAAATAGATGTGTTGAACATTTGATGATGTATTCATTACATAACCTATAAAGAGATGTTAGTAATTATCATTCACCTAGGACAAAAGTAATAAAATAAAACATTTGCCAAGAAATCACAATGAAAATATTATTAGGTGTATCATAAGACCAAGAAGAGCACAACTGCCAAAAAAATAATAATCTCAGAATCAGCTCCTGATACGGCAAACAATACATGCTCAAAATATGACAAAACAGTGTATTTAACCTTTAACCCCTTAATGACCAAACTTCTGGAATAAAAGGGAATCATGACATGTCACACATGTCGTGTGTCCTTAAGGGGTTAAATAAAGTGTTCCCTCTAAACACTCAAAACCAGTACTGAAAAAAAAACCACACAAACCAAAAAGGGAAATAAAATACGCACAAATTACACAAAAGTGAATACATACAAAAGCATACAACCTGGTCCTTCACAGAGACAGAATGGGATAAAATGATGACCCTAATACAAATTATCCTGTTATCTGCCCAAATACAAGAAAACTCGTATAAACTATTAACAATGTGGTATCTGACCCTAACAGCTCTGCGTAGATGGGACCCCATGGTGCCAGATCAGAGTTGGTAAAGTGGAGAGGAGAGACATATACTGGTGGTCTTGTAGGTTGCTTAGATGTGGACAGCTGTTTGATAGGCAGGCTGTAGGAAGACCCTTCCCCCCCATGGAACCAGCGACTACTTGCTGCACCACACAGAGTTCATAACGCAGAGTTATAAATCCTTAGTGATCCCGAGACTGCTAAATGTGGTTATTCCCATAACTGGAGACAAACGGGTACACGCTTATTATGCAGATGGGTGGAAGAGTTTGAAGATATAAGAAAATTTGAAGTGCTACTTCAGCCTGGGACAGAGAGAGATACACTCAGCAAAGGACTACTGGTTGGAGATCCTGTCCTCAGACGACTTTACTAGAGTTTCCCAGAAACAGTAAACCCTGCACACTGGTTCCGTGTTGAAGCTCCGGCCATCCTCCAAGGAGGTGCTCCGTGTAGAGGCAGACACCGCTGAATCCACCAACTAGCTATCAAAACAGATGAACACAGGCAACACTCCAGGATCAGGATGGTACATTTTATTGACCGGTAGACCACCTCATAAAAAGTGCAAGGTGCATTATTATGGCTCAGCATGATTAAGGCTCTACTGTGCCGAAACGTCGCACCTTGCACCTTTTATGAGGTGGTCTGAATTCTGCAGTTTAAAACAATACAGGTTAACCAGTGCTAACAGATTGTACAGTTAAGGTGAGTGCAACAGGATTGGGGGGAGTGTGGCAGAGTGAAGGGAGGTGAGTGCGATTTGAGTGGAGGGGGTGAGTGTGACAGGATCAGGAGGGGTTAAAGTGAGTGTGGCAGTGTTAAAGGGGTATTAGTGTGTGTGGGAGTGTTGTGA
>OW240913.1:157192644-157256207 GCA_933207985.1 Pelobates cultripes | reverse complement strand
GGGGTGACAGGGTGAGGTGGCAGGGTGAGGTGGCAGGGTGAGGGGGGGTGACAGGGTGAGGGGGGGTGACAGGGTGAGGTGGGGTGACAGGGTGAGGTGGCAGTGAGGGGGGGTGACAGGTGGGGTGCAGGGTGAGGGGATCAAAATGTACCTTTTTCCCTGGTGGTCCAGTGGGGTCAATCTGTCCCTGGTGGTCCAGTGTCCTGGATGGCTACCTGGTGGTCCAGTGGTCTCTCCGGTCTGCAGCTCCGCCGGATGCAGAGCTGCAGACCACATGGAGAATGTCTCGCGATCTCCAGTCAGAGCGTTGCCGTGGTAACCCGCGGCAACGCTCTGATTGGCTGGAGAGTGCGAGATACCTCAGTCTGCAGCTCACACCCGGCGGAGCTGCAGACTGAGGCCGGCTCTCCCCGGGCGGACTGACAAGAGGGGCCTCGCACCCGGCGGCATACAGGGCAAGCCGCCGGGCCCCCTCCTGTGTCGGGTCCTCGGTCATAGACCGAGGACCCGACATGTCAGTCTGCCCTCAGGCGATTTAGGCGGCCGCGAGGCCCCACACAGCGCGAGGCCTTAGGCGGCCGCCTAAATCGCCTAATTAGAGAGCCGCCTCTGGTGTGTGGAGGGGGGGTGACAGTGTCGAGGAGGGTGATTTTGTGTGTGTGTATGTGTGTGTGAGTGGAGGGGATGACAGAGTGTGAAATGGGGTGACAGAGAGGAGGGTGACAGAGTGTGAAAGGGGGTCACAGGTGGCTGAAGGAGGGATAGGGTGGCAGTGTCAGGGAAGGGGTGGCACTCCACTTCCTGTCACAATCCCTCATCCAACCCTGCCACAATCACCCTGTTGCATTAACACCTCTTATTCTGTCACACACACCCATTACTCTGCGACACTCACCCTGTCAATTAACCCCCTTAATCCTGTCACATTCACCTCCCCTTGTCCTGTTACACTCACTCCAATAATGCCATGTACACCCCAACCCTGTGATACCCACCTCCCCAACCATGCCACATTCACCCTGTCACATAAACAATTAAATCCTGCCACGCATACCTCCACTCACACTGTAACACTCCCTACTCCAAACATGTCACAGTTGCCCTCCCTCATTCTCACACTCAACCCCCAACCCCCAACCCTGTCTCATTGACCCCCTTATCCTGTCATACTCACCCTGCCACAGTTTCCCCTTTTCACCCTGTCACAGTCACCCTTGAAGACAATCATCATACACATAAAGTCATAAAACATAGCTTCACCATAAACAAAGTGCACAAAGGCCACAGGCAGCCCCCCATCCACACAAAACACTGCAAGCAGCCACCACAAACACATAAAGTCCCAGACACAAACATACGCATGCTCACAGAAACATACATTCACATAAAAGGATACTCACTGTCAGACGCACTCTCAGGCACATACATAGGTACACAATGCCAGACACATTCAGAAATACAAACAGCCAGATAATATTGTGACTGTATGTCTGTATTAGTCAATATTTGTGTCTCTGTGCATCAGTGTGTTTGTGTGTGTATGCATGTGCATGTATCAGTGTGTGTATATGTATTTGTGTTTATATGTGTGCATGTATTAGTGTGTGTGTCTGTCTGCAAACTGGTTGTGGTATGGTATGGGCAATGTAAAGATAAAGTTGCAAGCAACATATATATATTTTATATGCATACGTACATACATATATACACACACACACACACACACACATATATATATATATATATATATACACACATAATACATGGGGAAACACATACATGTAAAGGAATTTAGAATATGTGGGGAAATGTCTTTGACATTGTTTACTTATCTGTAACTTTATTATTTGGAACATTATTTTTTAAAAGCCCAATCAAAATGTTCATTTTTCAAATAACCCCTTCACACTGGCACTTATGTATACATGACTGCCAGGCTATACAACCATACCCAGCAATCGTGTATAAATGATTAGCAAATTATGCCATAACTACAGTCAAAGCACTCACAACGCAGAAGATGACAGATATTACATCTCTGTATCCAAAGCTGCAAGCTCACCCTTCAATATATTTACAGCTCCTTATGCACACACAAGGCAACCCCTATTTTTATTTCCCTAATGGTGTTAGTGGGGGGGGCCTCATGTTTGCGTTTTGCCTAAGGCCTTGCAAAGTCTAGAGCCGCCCCTGGTGACAGAGTGAGTGTAACAGGGTTGGGAGTGAGTGTGACATGGGTGGAGGAGTGTGTTGGGAGGTAAAAGTGACATGCTTAGGAGGGTTAATGTGACAGGATGGTGTGGTATGGTGGGGGGTGAATGTTACAGGGTTGGCATTAATGAGGCATGGCTAAAGTAGGAAGTGTGACATGGCGAGGGAAGGTGAATGTGACAACATTAAGGGAGTTTATGTGGCAAGGTAAGTGTGATATGGTTGGGGGTAAATGTGACAGCATTGGAAGGGTTAATGTGATAAGGTGACTGTGGTAGGGTGAAGGGGGGAGTGAGTGTGACAGAGTAATGGAGAATGAGTGTGACAGGGTTGAGGGATGAGTTTGGCACTGCGTGAGAAGGTGAGTGTTAAGGGAGGGTTAATGTAATAAGGGTGTGTGGCATGGCTGCAGTGTGTGAGACAGGATTGGGGGTTAAGTTGAGTGTGGCAGGGTGACGAGGGTTGACAGTGTGTGAGGGGGTTAACAGTGTGTGAAGAGGGTGACTGTGAGGGAGGGTGACAATGCGTATGTGTGGGGGGCTGACAGTTTGTCTGTGAGAGGGTGGTGACAGTGTGTTTGTGGGTGGCAGTGTGTGAGGGTGGGTGACAGTGTGTGAGGCAGGGTAACAGTGGGTACGTATGGGGGGTTGACAGGGTGTGTGGGTGACAGTGTGTTTTGCTGAGTGTGTGAGGGGTTGTGACAGTGTGTGAGGAGGGAGACAGTGTGTGAGAGGGTGACAGTGTGTGTGAGGTGGGTGACTGTGTGGGCCACAGTGTGTGTGGAAGTGTGACAGTGTGTGAGGGATGGTGACAGTGTGTATGTTTGGGGTATGATAGGGTGTGTGGTTTTCAGTGTTTGTGGGTGGATGAGTGTGTAAAGAGGGTGTGTGAGGGGTGTTAAAAGTGTGTGAGGGTCTGTGGCAGTGTGTGAGGAGGGTGACTGTGATGGAGGGTGGCAATGTGTATGTGTGGGGGGCTGACAGTTCCTTGGTGAATGAGAGGGGGTGACAGTGTGTGTGGGTGACAGTGTGAGGGAAAGAAATAGTGGATGACAGTGTGTGAGATATGGGTGACAGTGTGTGTGGATGACAGTGTGTGGGGGGGTGTAACAGTGTGAGGGAGGGTAAAAGTGTGTGAGTGGATCAGTGTGTGATGACAGATGACAGTCTGTGAGGAGGCCGACTGTGAGGGAGGGTGACATTATGTGGAGGGTGACAGTATGTGTGTCTCCCCACACAATACCTCCGGTGGGTGATAGTGTGTGAGAGTAGGTTGACAGTGTGAGTAGATGACAATGTGTGAGAGTTGAGTGACAATGTGAGAGAGGTGGGTTACAGTGTGTGTGGAAGGGTGACAGTGTGAGAGATGGGTAACAGTGTGGTTGGGCAGCTGACAGTGTGTCTGAGTGACAGTGTGTGTGGAAGGTGACATTATGTGGGGGGGTGACAGTATGTGTGTGGGTTAAAAGTGTTACCAGCATCCCCACACAATACATTTTTTAATGCAGTTATCAAGTCCCTGGTGGTCCAGTGGTCTGCTTCACTGGTAGTCCAATGGGCTAATTCTCTGGTCTGCAGCTCCGCCGTGTGCAGAGTGGCAGACCGTGTTGTACGTTCTTGTGAGTTCCGCCACTGAAAGTGTCAGAGTGTAGCTGTGGGTTGCTCTGATTGGCCAGAGCTCACTGACAGCTAATTCAGTCTGCAGCTCTGCACCTGGCTTTGCTAGGCTCACCCTACCCATGCTGACTGTCTTGGGCTATCACTCTACTGCCAATTCTCCTGGGCACTCCCTCCCCGTGCTGACTCTTCTCACCACAGCCATGCCACAGCACAAATAGCACAGTGCCGTGGCACACCGGTTGTGGAGCACTGTTGTACAGTGTAAATATTTTTTTTTCCAGATTTTATAGTTTTGTAGAATCTTTCTGTAACCAAATCCAAAATTAAAAAAAGAAATGAATGCACAAGTAGTCACATCAGGAAATCAAAAAAATATAACTTCAATATAATTAAAAAATTTTAAATTTAATTTATCTTCAGTCTTCAGGCCCTGCATTGGTTAAAAAGGCTAGGGGATGTCCAGATCTTCATTCATTTTCTCTTGTCAGCTATACATGTAAAAATAAAAACCATAATTACCTGATACAAATAAATTGGACGTCAAATTAATATTGTTGGATAAGGTTTCCAGATGATTCAATATTTTTGGATAAACTTTTAAAAATTATTTAATATTAAAAATATATTAATTCAATATTAATTTGACATTTGTTGCTATACTGATGTATTTTTTATATGGAACATATTGTTTGAAATATTTATATTTTGAAAAAAAATATTTTAAAAGTTTATCCCAAAATATTACATAATTTGGAAAGCTTATTCAACAATATTAGGTTAAGGCTAAGACACCAGCCAGTCTTAGTGGTCTTATTATTATTGGTCTAATTGGTCTATTAGTCTAATTATTTTAAAAAGTGGCTTATATAAAGGCCATTCCTGCTATGAATGTCTGCATGGAGTTCTAAAGCTGGGGTGGAGGGGAGAGAGGGGGGTGGAGGGTGAAGATGAGGTTATTATTTTTGTGGGGACAGTGCAGCTTATATTTTTCCATTGAGAGATTTTATGAATAAGTCTGTTTTTATTTTAGCCATTTTCCCTTCCTGGTGTCATGCGACTTGTTAGTGTTACAAGGTCTCAGGTATAAATGGGGAGCAGGTGTGTAAAACTTGGTGTTATCACTCTCACATTCTCTCATACTGGTCAATGAAAGTTCAGCATGGCACCTCGTGGCAAAATACTCTCTGAGGACCTGAAAAAAATAATTTTTGCACTAGATGGCCTAGGCTAAAAGAAGAGTGGTTTCACTGGACAGGTTCCACTCAGAACAGATCTCGCTATGATTGACAAAAGAAGTTGAGTGCACGCGCTCAGCGTCATATACAGAGGTTGTCTTTGGGAAATAGACGTATGAGTGCTGCCAGCATTGCTGCAGAGGTTGAAGGGGTCAGCCTGACAGTGCTCAGACCATACGCCGCACACTGCATCAAATTGGTCTGCATGGAGGTCGTCCCAGAAGGAAGTCTCTTCTAAAGATTATGCACAAGAAAGCCAACAAACAATTTGCTGAAAACAAGCAGACTAAGGACATGGATTACTGGAACCATGTCCTGTGGTCTGATGAGACCAAGATAAACTTATTTGGTTCAGATGGTGTCAAGCGTGTGTGACGGCAACCAGCTGAGTAGTACAAAGACAAGTTTGTCTTGCCTACAGTCAAGCATGGTGGTGGGAGTCTCATGGTCTGGGCCTCCCTGAGTGCTGCCGGCACTGGGGAACTACAGTTCATTGAGGTAACCATAAATGCAACATGTGATATGACATACTGAAGCAGAGCATGATCCCCTCCCTTCGGAGACTGGGCCGCAGGGCAGTATTCCAACATGATAACGACCCCAAACACCACTTTAGCAAGACAACCACTGCCTTGCTAAAGCATCCTCAAATGGAAGGTAGGGGAGCGCAGGGCCTCTAACATCCACCAAATCTGTAATGTTGTCATGGAGGAGTGGAAGAGGACTCCAGTGGCAACCTTAGAAGCACTAGTGAACTCCATGCCCATGGGGGTTAAAGCAGTGCTGGAAAATAATGGTGGCCACACAATTTGGAAATTTCCATTTAGGGATGTACTCACTTTTGTTGCCAACAGTTTAGACAGTAATGGCTGTGTGTTGAGTTATTTTGAGGGGACCGCATATTTACACTGTTATACAAACAGTACACTTACTACTTTACATTGTAGCAGAATGTCAATTCTTCAGTGTTGTCACATGAAAATATATTATAAAATATATACAAAAATGTGAAGTGTGTACTCACTTTTGTGAGATACTGTGTATATATATATATATATTTATTTACACACTGCACACTAAACACGGCACCCCACACCCACTACACCCCCCCACACACACAGCACCCCTCACACACACACAGCACCCCTCACACACACACACTGGACCCTTCACACACACATACACACACACTGGCCCCTCACACGCACACACACTGGACCCCTCACACACACACAAACACACACTGGACTCCGCCCACACACAAACACACACTGGACACCCCCACACACAAACACTGGATCCCTTACACACACACACACACACACACACACACACTGGACCCTTCACACATACACTGGATCCCACATCCACTGCACACACACACTGCACCCCTCCACAAACACACATTGCACCACACACACACCCACTGCACCCTTTAACACACTGCACGATTCACACACACACTGCATCCTTCACACACACTGCACCCTTAACACACACTGAACACTTCACACACAAACTACACACACAGATTGCAACCCTCACACACATTGCATCTTACACACACACACACTACTGCCACTATCCCCTACTAAAAACCCTATTCCCTACTAGAGGCCCTATTCCTGCAGACCCCAGGTAAATTGTCAAACTGTCCTTAAATGGTTTGAGAAGATGAGAAGGTCTGAGAAGGTGCCACAGGACTCCTGGCACCAGAACCCCTACAGAGGGCTGTGGTGGTTATTGTGCCTGGATTGTTCCTTTAAATAATCTACACGTGCCCCTATCGAGATTAGGTTCTGGTCAAGATAATAATCCAAATTCTTGAACTCTGCAAACCCTAGCTAGGAAATCTCCACAAAGTAAAACTAAGTTACAGACAACTTTAGCAGTTTGTTTATTAATTGCAAACAGATCATGGACTATTTTACTTACCTGTGAGGTCTTCAGTCACATAGGCTCTTACAAGTATATCTCCCCAATTTATGACAGATTTGACCTCTTCATAGGTGAAGCTGAAGTTTACGGATCCTGAGATCTTCAAATAAAAATGATAATCAACATTGCAAAGGTGTTTGTTTTATGTTGCCGCAGTTCTACCACATAGTTATTTAAATTATTAATTATAATTAAATTTAGAAAGAGAAAAAAAAAAGTATTCTATACATATTTCTGTGATATTTCAAATTATTTCTACAAATTGCATGCACTTTTATATATATTAAAATATGTAACATTTTAAAGGTACTTATTTAATCTGCTAAAACAACTACATACGGAATACATACATGTTATTTAGCCCTTTTTAAATGCATCTAGCTCTCAGTCAATAAATCATGGGACATGTGGTCCACAATCAACTGCAATGGCAGCTTCAGCTGTTATTTGTACATAACATTTTCCTCTATGTTTTTTAATCACAGGTGTAACGTTTCAATTTTTATAGTAATACTTTTGAAATATATAAAAATAGACAATCTAGGCATCAATTTTAGATTTTAGGCATTTCATAGATTTTATCCTAAATAATTGATTTTTGCACACCCAATTTTGTATAGTTTTAATATAGATTTTAAAAAATAAATACATGTTTTGAATTTTAACCCTCTTTCCTCTGTCCCAAATCTTCCATTCTCCCATTCTACAATATTCCTTTTTGTTGGTACTTTATTGTGCGTACAACTCATTTTCTATCCAGTGTGTCCAGTTACACAAATTTACACCGTGGAAGCTCATCGATAAGGGTACTTGGGACAGTTCCCCACCAGTTTCCATGCGAGAAAAAATTTATTTGCACTAATTTAGAAACTTTTTACTGAAGAAGCCAAAAAAAAAGGGAATTATTTTTTCTCAAAATTGTGGATAATACATTTGATTGCACTCAATTCCATTTGTGTGCATTAATCATCACGCTAGTTGGAAGGTATTTGTGATGTTTTACCATGAATGCTATGTAGGGATGCAGCGAAATGAAAATTCTGGGCCAAAACTGACTATCTGCCTGGCTCTGCTCAGTGTGCTCACTGTGTCCTACAATCACCGTTCACTGCCCCAGCATGCTCCACATTGCCCGCCGTAATTAGCCAGCTGGCCTCAATGGTCCACCCAGCGCACACTCCCGGTCACCAACACACTGTGCGCTCCCGATCACCAACTCCAGGAGCATGACATGGGTGCAATTTTCAGCAGATTTTATCCATTTTCGTCCAAAATGGGATAGACCCATTTTTGCCGAACATTTCGGCTGCCGAAATTTCGGTGCATCCCGAGCACCAAGCTTATCATTTTTACTTTATAATTCTCTACAATACCAGTTAGTACACTTTTACTTTCTTTCACTGTGTACATGCCGTCATATTGCCATCTTAAATGTTTTTTTTTTCTTTTCATATTGTCTGACATATTACTAGCCTATCATTTCCTATTTGGATTCCATACTTTTGTGTTGAGGGTTGCCATGGAAACCTATGTCCTAGACTCTTTTTTTATGCAGTTTTACTTTTCCCCACAAAAGTTCTCTAAGTATTTAGCTGCTTAATAGCACACACGGCAAATTCTATTTTAATTTTCACTGAAAGACGATTTTAAAGTTGGGTTGCCATGGCAACCAGTTTGTACATTTTCTTTCACTGTTTTTTTACAGCGTCTTAGTCCGCTCAGGGCTGGTGGCCGGGGGGGCGGAAAAGAACACTAGATACCATCTTCAGTTTAATAGCCCCCACTCGCGTGGCACAGGTAGGGGCTTGGGAGGGGGTATACTATTTTTTTAAACAGTGGGCTGCTCACTGTTTAGTAGACATGCACCTGTTTAGTAGACATGCCTTATAGCGAGTAGGGGCAGAATTTACTAATACTTAGTAATCTTTACTTAGTATTAGTAAATTTGGCTGAAGGACCAATTTAGGTCTTTCAGCCTTTCGGTAGATAGCTCCCTAATACCGTGGGAATTAGGGAGTTATCTGCTAAGCAGCTGAAAGATACAGCCACGGCACAAATGAAATTCTGATCCGAACAAAGTCCCAAATTGCATCCTAACATGAATGGAGAAACTGTTCTCATTCTGTTAGGATGCAATTCGGTAGTTTTGCCGGCGTTCTGTCTAAATGATAGAACATTCGGGAAAAGTGAAAGGAGGCTTTGCGGGAACACAAAGGAAAGGTGAGAATTGTGGGAAAATTGCTCTGACCACCGGAAATGAAACACACTTTGCTCCTCCGCTGGTCAGGCATAGGAAACCTCCATAAATAGTCCCTACTTTGTCTTATGAAGAACAGATCCTGACAGAGGAAGAGAAGAGGAATCGATTAAAGAAAGGTAAGTTCGGCAGGACAGTGCTGCATTAACTGTATTTATTATGTAGTTAAGGGGTTTGATAGGATTTATTCATTTTTGTGCACAACTGTCAATCTGATGTACAACAATGTCCAGTTCAGCAGCTCTAAATTTGGGAGTGCAGAGATTTGCTTAGAAACTATTGCAAAAGTGTTCCACTTGGCTATTGATAATGTAAGAAAATGGGGCTGGTTTGAAATCTGCCCTGTTTCAACAGGTTTTGCACATGCCTTGTGTCCTGTAAGAAACAATTTGAGGAATTTCCATTGAGTTGCTATTTGGGCAGAAGAGCCAATAGCCCACACGTGGAGGCATGCTTTTGGCTTCTCTATTCAGGGACCACCATTGGCTGATAGCAACAGGAGGGTGGGTTACAGTGTCCACAGGAGAGACTGGGGCTATTGGGGGATAATATTATACACTTACATTTGATAGGGTCCAGGAACTGGTGCTGCTGTGTTACTTCCAAGATGGCTTCTTGCTTCAAGGTGGCAAGCGGCGGGATTCCATGTCCCTGCCAACAGACCCATGGACTACAATTCTCTAAAGCGACCTATACTGCAGGACTTGTGTGGAGCCAGAGGAATAACGCTTGGTGGGCGTAACAAGGCCAAATTGACTGCTGCGCTCATGGAGGATGACCAAGCATGCAGTGAGGCAATGAACCTCAGCCAGGGGCCAGAGATGAGGAGGAAGTGCACAAAGAGGTGGAACGGCACCTGCATATTACCGAGAGCCACCCACAGAGGAGATTGTCAGCAAGACTTTTTTGCAGGTGCAAGTCTATGTCCTTGCCAATAGACAGAGGGCGACCTCCATGAACCCAGATGAAGGAAGAAGGAAGCAGAGGGCGCCGGGAAGCACAACCACCCTGGCCCACAAGCTAATTTCAAAGAGTTCAAGGAAGCAGAAGAAGGCATCGATTACTTTTTACAAGACTTTGAGCGCCAGTGCCTACTCCAAGACGTGGACCCGAGCGACTGGGTCACTATCCTGGCCAGCAAACTAGTGGGGAAGGCAGCGAATATTTACCTGGCTGTACCAGAACAGCATATCAGAGACTATCCCTTTATTACACAAATCCTCCTGGCCCGGTATGTGGTCACCCCCGAGCAATACCGACGAAAGTGTAGGGAGACCCGGAAAGGGGAGAAAGGCTCCCATGCGGAGTGGGCATGCCGCATCACAAGGGCCACCCAGAACTGGCTCAAATCCCATCAAGCCAAGTTTCTGGAGGAGATCACCCAGCTCGTCATGCTAGAGCACTTTTTCAATGGGCTCCCCAACGACACAGCTGGTGAGAGACCGCCAGCCCCAGACCCAAGAAGTATTGGTATGAGCTGCTGAAGCTAGCTCACGATATCCCTTTGGCAGTGCATTTGGGCAGGAGCCGGACAGCGTCTCGGCTCACCCACAGCTTCTTCTGGCCAGGCATCTCTCAGGATCTGAGGCAGTACTGCCAGAGAGTGCGGAAGAGAAGGGACCGGCACAGGGCCCCCCTCCATCCCCTAACTATTAGTGAAGATCTGTTAGGCAGAGTAGCTGTCGACATTATAGTTGCGCAGGCACTTTGGTGACTCTAGAGAACCTCGGGCCAATCGCACGTCCCCGTGACGGCGACGACGCATCGGATGTCTGCCCTATCAACTTTTGATGGACTTTCTGCGCCTACCATGGTGACCATGGGTAACGGGGGATCAGGGTTCGATTCCAGAGAGGGAGCCTGAGAAACGGCTACCACATCCAAGAAAGGCAGCAGGCGCGCAAATTACCCACTCCCGACGCATGGAGGTAGTGATGACAAACAACAATACAGGACTCTTTAGAGGCCCTGTAATTGTAATGAGTCCACTTGAAATCCTTTAACTAGGATCAATTGGAGGTCAAGTCTGGTGCAGATCGATTGACCCGTGTGTGCTGCAGCTGAAACTCCACTATCGCCTGCTGCTGCTCGCACAGTCTCTCCAGCATGTGCAAGGTGGAGTTCCACCTTGTGGGCACGTCGCATATGAGGCGGTGAGCGGGAAGGCCAAAGTTACGCTGCAGTGAAGACAGGCGAGCAGCAGCAGGGTGAGAACGCCAAAAGCGCTCACTGTGTAAGCACAGTATTTGACGGTTCTATTTGACTCTCAGATATGAAGTACACCGCAGGCCGCAAATGTACTAATTAGCACGCAAAACAACTGGAATTTTTCAAAGTGCGCTGTAAGCACAGTGTTTGACGGTTCTATTTGACTGTCAGATATGAACTGCAGGCCGCAAATGTACTATTTAGCATACAAAACAATTTGAATTTTTCAAAGTGCGCTGTAAGCACAGTGTTTGACGATTCTACTTGACTATCAGGTATGAAGTACACCGCAGGACGCAAATGTACTATTTAGCATTAGCACCCAATGAAAAAATAGAATTTTTCAAAGTGCGCTGTAAGCACAGTATTTGATGGTTCTATTTGATTCGCAGATATGAAGTGCACCGCAGGACGCAAATGTACTATTTAGCACTAGCACCCAAAACAATTTGAATTTTTCAAAGTGCGCTGAAAGCACAGTATTTGACGATTCTAACTGACTCTCAGATATGAAGTGCACACCCCAAATTTACTTTGTATCACCCAAAACAATTAGAATTTTTCAAAGTGCACTGAAAGCACAGTGTTTGATGGTTCTATTTGACTCTCAGATATGAAGTGCACCGCAGGACGCAAATGTACTATTTAGCATTAGCACCCAAAACAATTTGAATTTTTAAAAGTGCACTGAAAGCACAGTGTTTGACGGTTCTATTTGACTCTCAGATATGAAGTGCACTGCAGGACGCAAATGTACTATTCAGCACCCAAAACAATTTGAATTTTTCAAAGTGTGCTGTAAACACAGTGTTTGACGGTTCTATTTGACCCTCAGATATGAAGTGCACCGCAGGACGCAAATGTACTATTTAGCATTAGCACCCAAAACAATTTGAATTTTTCAAAGTGCGCTGAAAGCATAGTATTTGACGGTTCTATTTGACTCTCAGATATGAAGTGCACCGCAGGACCCAAAACTATTAGAATTTTTCAAAACGCGCTGTAAACACAGTGTTTGACGGTTCTATTTGACTCTCAGATATGAAGTGCACCGCAGGACGCAAATGTACTATTTAGCACCCAAAACTATTAGAATTTTTTAAAGTTCGCTGTAAGCACAGTATTTGACGGATCTTTTTGACTCTCAGATATAAAGTGCACCGCAGGACGCAAATGTACTATTTAGCATTAGCACCCAAAACAATTGGAATTTTTAAAAGTGCGCTGTAAGCACAGTGTTTGACGGTTCTATTTGACTCTCAGATATGAAGTGCACCGCAGGACGCAAATGTACTATTTAGCACCCAAAACTATTAGAATTTTTAAAAGTGCGCTGTAAGAACAGTGTTTGACAGTTCTATTTGTCTCTCAGATATGAAGTGCACCGCAGGACGCAAATGTACTATTTAGCATTAGCACCCAAAACTATTAGAATTTTTCAAAGTGCGCTGTAAGCACAGTATTTGACGGCTCTATTTGACTCTCAGATATGAAGTGCACACCCCAAATTTACTTTGTATCACCCAAAACAATTAGAATTTTTCAAAGTGCACTGAAAGCACAGTGTTTGACGGTTCTATTTGACTCTCAGATATGAAGTGCACTGCAGGACGCAAATGTACTATTTAGCATTAGCACCCAAAACAATTTGAATTTTTAAAAGTGTGCTGTAAGCACAGTGTTTGATGGTTCTATTTGACTCTCAGATATGAAGTGCACCGCAGGACGCAAATGTACTATTTAGCATTAGCACCCAAAACAATTTGAATTTTTAAAAGTGCACTGAAAGCACAGTGTTTGACGGTTCTATTTGACTCTCAGATATGAAGTGCACTGCAGGACGCAAATGTACTATTCAGCACCCAAAACAATTAGAATTTTTCAAAGTGTGCTGTAAGCACAGTGTTTGACGGTTCTATTTGACTCTCAGATATGAAGTGCACCGCAGGACGCAAATGTACTATTTAGCATTAGCACCCAAAACAATTAGAATTTTTCAAAGTGCGCTGAAAGCACAATATTTGACGGTTCTATTTGACTCTCAGATATGAAGTGCACCGCAGGACGCAAATGTACTATTTAGCATTAGCACCCAAAATATTGGAATTTTTCAAAAGTGCGCTGTAAGCACAGTGTTTGACGGTTCTATTTGACTCTCAGATATGAAGTGCACCGCAGGACGCAAATGTACTATTTAGCACCCAAAACTATTAGAATTTTTAAAAGTGCGCTGTAAGAACAGTGTTTGACAGTTCTATTTGTCTCTCAGATATAAAGTGCACCGCAGGACGCAAATGTACTATTTAGCATTAGCACCCAAAACAATTGGAATTTTTAAAAGTGCGCTGTAAGCACAGTGTTTGACGGTTCTATTTGACTCTCAGATATGAAGTGCACCGCAGGACGCAAATGTACTATTTAGCACCCAAAACTATTAGAATTTTTAAAAGTGCGCTGTAAGAACAGTGTTTGACAGTTCTATTTGTCTCTCAGATATGAAGTGCACCGCAGGACGCAAATGTACTATTTAGCATTAGCACCCAAAACTATTAGAATTTTTCAAAGTGCGCTGTAAGCACAGTATTTGATGGCTCTATTTGACTCTCAGATATAAAGTGCACCGCAGGACGCAAATATACTATTTAGCACCCAAAACAATTTGAATTTTTCAAAGTGTGCTGTAAGCACAGTATTTGATGGTTCTATTTGACTCTTAGATATGAAATGCACCGCAGGACACAAATGTACTATTTAGCACAAAAAAGTGTGATTTTTTAAACCAATAATGCAACAGTAGTATTTAAGGGTTTTATTAGACTGCAAGAAATGCAGTACGCAAATGTACTATTTAGCACTCAAAAAATTGCAGTATTTAAAAATACCTAGATGTTGCCCACTGAGCTACCAGAACAGCATTAAAGTCATGTGCCTGACACACATGCAGTTGCAAGTGCACTGCACTCTCTGTGGCACTGGGCTCAGGGCAGGGTACAAAAATGTAGAATAACACCCACTAAAATAATCGCTGTAGTTTGAATAATCGCTGTAGTTTGCAGTTTCAACACCAGAATTCTTTCCTAAACTGTGGCTCCAGCTTATATATAGAGGCTGGGTCACATGCTGCACTGGCCAATCACAGCCATGCCATTAGTAGGAACAGCTGTGATGGCTTCTAAGGGCAAACGAGTCAAACGCTTGTTGATTGGCTGCCCTGCAGCCTTTCAAATTGCGCCATTAAATCACTGAACACCAAACTCCAACCCGAACATACACTGAAATGTCCGTGTTCGGATCCGGGGTCCAAAAACCGTAATGTTCGGTATGAACCCGAACTTTGCGGTTCAGGTTCGCTCAACTCTAGTAAGGAGTCTATCAGTATCCTCCTGCTTTAACCCTGTGTACAGTGTGCTGAGAGCAAAGAGTGAGCATGGAGTAGCTGACATGGATGGAGTCAGTATCTTGATGCTTTAACCATGTGCACACTGTGTGCTGAGAGCTAATAGAGTAGCTGACATGTTTCATAACAGCAGCAATATTTAATAGAAAGCAATAGTTATCATAGAAGGAGCAGTACTGAAGATAAGATCATGTAAGGGAGACCTGAGGGAGGGCTGAAATAGAGAGAGAGAGAGAGAGAGAGAGAGATAGAACCTTTTACAGAGACATGTACTGTGTGGGGATCATTGTATTGCAGCTCTATCTAATCCATCACAGTGATCCTGGCTGCGTGGTATACTTATGAGTATCTCCTTATTGTGTCCAGATCTGTGTGTTATGTCTTTGTATTTTACTCAGCTCTGCCTGTTCTATGGTATCTCTGTAGTTTACCTAGCTTTGTGTATTATATAGGTATCCTTGTATTGGCTTTGTGCATTATATCTTTATTTTTTCTCAGCACTGTTTGTAGTATTGATGTTTGTATTGTAGCTCCGTATATTTTTTTGATTTCTCTATGTTGTGCCCAGCTTGTTTTATTGTAGGAGTATCATCTTAAAACGTCACCAGCTGGATGTACATACCTTCAGGAAACACAGCAGAACATTTTGAGGCTGTACACAGATATTTTTGATGTCTGCTAGTCATTTTCCTATATTTTAACACCTGCAATTCTGAGATAAACAAATGTTTAAACTCCATAGACCAGAATGAGTGGCTCATGTTTGGTTGAGCTACTCCCTGCTTGAACTTGGGGAAACCACTTGAAGCATTCATTGTGTTGAGCTATTT
Source organism: Pelobates cultripes (assembly GCA_933207985.1). Classification (NCBI taxonomy): domain Eukaryota; kingdom Metazoa; phylum Chordata; class Amphibia; order Anura; family Pelobatidae; genus Pelobates; species Pelobates cultripes. Next base: position 157,240,512 of record OW240913.1, on the reverse strand, counting down.
CAATTGCTTTTTGTTAGATTTGTTCATTGCAAACAGCTGAAAGTCTGTACATTTTGACAATAAAGCAGATTTTCAATGGGGTTTGAATAGTTTTAATTGCAACTGTAACCTTATTTATCGATTTCATGGAAAGGTTAAATAAATACACTTACCTCATATGTTTTCATAAACACTTGAGTATTCCAATAATTATATAATGGTTCTATTGACACGGTGACATTCCCTTTCACTAGTTTTCCATAATTATATCTAAGATTAGAAAAAAGTATTAACAAACATCAAATAGATCTATTGTTTTATGTGTGGCATGAAGCTGTAATAAAAGAGTTCACGGGTAATGTAGGGCAATTATGTATTTAAAAGTCCCTGCTTTCTCTACAGTGTTAACGCTGCCTTTACTGAACAAAAGGCAGTGTTGACATTGCTGGCTAGCATCACCTTTAGTGATTGTCACATGAACAGACTCTAGAGAGGTTCCTAGGTTGAGGTCCTGCAAAGACTAATGCTCCCCATGGAGTCAATATCTCACTATGAAGATTGGTGCAGCATGACAAAATGGCCACAGTACTTCTCTCAGCCATAGTGGTCTGTTGATTTAAGCTAAGTAAAGTCTTTATTTTATACCTTCAAGGTCTGGTCCTAATTTAAATAGGTTATACATTACTCTAACGTCATAGGCGTGCGCAGCCAATTGCATTAGGGTGTGCACCCTAAAGCACAAGCACACGCCGCATATATATATATATGTATGTATGTATGTATATATATGTGTGTGTATATATATATATATATATATATATATATTTGTGTAAGGGGCAAATAGCCGTATATGAAGTAAGGATCCAGCATAAGCGTAGGATAGTATAAAGGGAGCAAGTCGGTTGTGGTGTGCCGAGACCGACGATACGGTAGGCCTGTAAATAAAGAGGGCCCACCAAGGAGTAAGAAAGTAAAGTAAATGGAAAGAAAAGAGAAAGTGTTGAAATGAGGAGTGGGTGGGAGGGTGATTCTGATGCTGACCTCAAGCGATATGAGTCAGGTAAGGGGTGTCCCTTATATAGGGGAGTGAATTAATTTAAGCCCCTCCCACAAATACAGGCCAAACGGCCTTAATACTTGTGTAAGGGGCAAATAGCCGTATATGGAGTGTTGTGTGAGGGTGCTGTTAGTGTGATGTGTGTGTGACGGTGCTGGTAGTGTGCTATGTGGGTGAGGGTGTTTGTGTGTGCGCGCTTGTGAGGGTGCTGTTAATGTACTGTGTGTGAGGGTGCTGTTTGTGTGTGTGCGCTTGTGAGGGTGCTGTTAATGTACTGTGTGTGAGGGTGCTGTTTGTGTGTGAGGGTACTGGTAGTGTGCTGTGTGTGTGTTTGTTAGGGTCCTGTTTGTGTTTGTGAGGGTACTGTTAGTGTGCTGTGTGTAAGGGTGCTGTGTGTGTTTGTGAGGGTGCTGTATGTGTGTGTGGGTGCTGTGTATGTCTGTGGGTGCTGTATGTGTGTGGGTGCTGTGTATGCCTGGGTGCTGTGTATGTCTGTGGGTGCTGTATGTGTGTGGGTGCTGTATGTGTGTGGGTGCTGTATGTCTGTGGGTGCTGTATGGGTGTGGGTGCTGTGTATGTCTGTGGGTGCTTTATGTGTGTGGGTGCTGTATGTCTGTGGGTGCTGTATGTGTGTGGGTGCTGTGTATATCTGTGGGTGCTGTGTATGTCTGGGTGCTGTGTATGTCTGTGGGTGCTGTGTATGTATGTAGGTGATGTGTATGTCTGTGGGTGCTGTGTATGTCTGTGGGTGCTGTGTATGTCTGTGGGTGCTGTATGTGTGTGGGTGCTGTGTATGTCTGTGGGTGCTGTGTATGTGTGTGGGTGCTGTGTATGTGTGTGGGTGCTGTATGTGTGTAGGTGCTGTATGTCTGGGTGCTGTGTATGTCTGTGTGTGCTGTATGTGTGTGTGCTGTATGTGTGTGGGTGATTGTGGGGGAGGAGGTGGGGGTACATTCCTTGATATCCCCCCTCCCTTCTTACCTTACGCCTGGGAGGGGGGATCGTGCTGCTGATTCCATCCCTGGTGGTCCAGTGGAGAGTGAACTCTAGCCCCGCAGGGCCGTGGCAACGCTCATATCTCGCGAGAGGAACCCGGCGGAGCTGCCGGCAATAGCTCCGCCAGGTCCTCTCCTGCCTCCCTCCCTGCATGTGGGTCAGTGGGGAGGGAGGCTGAGAGCAGAGCCGGCGCTCGGATAGCGCCGGCTCTGCATGAGCCGACAGGGGAGATCCTCAGATCTCCCCTGCCAGTCTCAATATACATAGGCGTGCCGCGGGGATTAGGGTGTGCCCAGGCACACCCGGCACACCCCGTGCGCACGCCTATGTCTAACGTTAAGAATACATGTTTGTGTTCCCAACGTTAGTGTTAAGTTTAAGACTGCCCTAGGCTCAGCTATGTTGATGTGCCCCCCTTCAATCTGTGTATTACTCACACATAAAAAAATCTGCCACTCACATGCGCGCACACACATATATATATATATATATAAGCCCTGCATTTGCTGAATGTTCTAAACCAATGAACTAAACTCTGCAATGCCAGGCTCAGTTCAAGAAGAGAGCCTCCAGTTCTCAGAGAGGCGAGGATTAGAAAATGGTTTGACTACTTACATTAAATGAGGGGCACCAGGACACTCCTGATACCATACCCACTACTATGTGTTGTTGTAGCTCTGGTGCTTGGATTGTTTGTTTAACATAAGAATGATTTCCATTTCTCTCAGAACTGAAATGAATAGAAACTCTTTATTTATTTATCTATGTATTTATTCATTAATTTATAGCATTATAAGGAGTTGAGGTTTGGCAAAAAAAGGCAAAGGGGCAATTGCCCCTTAGACCACAAACACGTAGGGTTCTAGCCTTTAGCCTCACAATTTAACTATCCTTTTGATTAATAGCAGTAGTTGTAATGTCTGTTGGAATGCATAGTACTGCAGCAGTGAAGCAATGGGTAGGAATTGTGCAGTGCCTTTGCTAGTGCAGCACTGTGGGTTTGTGCTTGGACTTGACGCCCATCATTTTAATATTATCCTGGCCTAATGGAACATTTTATTTAATTTCCTCATCACATTGTCAGGTTGATTTACTTGTGCCCAATAGCAAAAATTAAAAAATTGATGTCATGCCAAACTAATAAAACTACTACAATTTAATATTGTTGGATACATTTTAAATGAATGTTTTTGGATATAATTTTGAAATATTTGTTATTTAACATAATAATATTTAAATAATATATCTTATGTATCAACTTATCAAAAATGTAAACTTATTTCTTTTAATATTTAATTATTTTACAAGTTTATGCAAAAAATATTAAATGATTTGAAAACCTTATCCAACAACATGAAATCAAGGCCAACATTAGGTATTTAGTCGATGGTTTTGCAGAATAGTGTACTTAGAGACTATTAAAAATGTTGTAACTATGGTCTTGGTTTAATATATTTGGACAAGCTTTACAGTTGATATTTTGGATAAAAAAATGTTAAAATGTTTTTTTTTTTTTAAATATTGAAATGCAGAAAACATATAACATAATATATATTTAAAAATATCAATACACGTGAAAATATTACAACATTTTTCAAAATATTAACTTAAAATCATATCCAAAAATATTCTATCATTTAAAAAGTTTTTCCAAAAATATTAAATAGAGGCCTATATTTGACAAACAGGTCACTACTGGGAGGCGCAGTTGTTTTCATCTATACCTTTTTGTTAATACCATACTTAAAGTGAAATCTTTTTATCACAATTTTTACTTGTTACTACTAAATAACAAGCACACTGTAATTCTACATTGTGTCACTTACTTGGCTGTTACTGCACCAGCAAGATTTGACTGCTTCGTTTCAATGTAGAAATGTGGGACATTTATTTCAACCTCAAATTTTGGTAAAACTGAAAGTAGATACATTTGAAAAAAACTTATAGAAAAGGGAAAAACAAACAAGCCTATTTGTGAAGTTGATTAAATGCCTATACTGTCTGATGCTAGCTAATGCTGCCAGGGGACAAACAGTTCAGTTTTATCTTTTTATAACTGTATTTTCAAATCGGAGACTCCTGGATATGGAGCTTTGTGGCCAAGAATTGCAGCATTCGGTCTCGATTTTAGCAGTCTAGCAGTGCTCGGTCCAGTTGAAACCTGGACAAAATTCAGGTGGTTGAAGTGCTTGATCAATGTCTGGATTTTTTGCAGACCGGTTCAGCAGTGAATGGTTTTAGTGAATAACCTTATTCATACCAAAAGGGCGTTAGTTTGAAATGCAGTTCAAAATTTAATATTAATTTGTCCTAATAAAATGTAATCAGCACATTGGTTTAGTTAAGTGTGTGTGATATGAGTTGCATTAATGTTTTGTTTTTTTGTAACGTTTATTATATAAACACTGCTTCTTGATTAAGCCATGGCAACGTAATGCTGTCATATTTTTCTAATGAAAATGGAAAATTATGTATGAAACATTTTTATCTCTACCTCAGAGTTTCTCAGTCTGTACTATGTGTGCTTGTGAGAGGTACTTGAATACCAGATTCCTTTTAGAAATTTGAGAGCTGGTTTATAATTGATAAAATAAAGGTACCTTTAAATATAAAGACTAAAATGATGGGCACATAATGTGAAGAATCAGTTATGCTTAGAACATGGAAAATATCGAGAAGCCTTACTTTACCTTAATCAGAATTTCTCTGCTATAGATAATGGACGTATTTTATTCAATATTTATTTTCTTATAAATTTAAAAATTAAACTTACCATATTCATCAACATGGAAACATACTGTCTCTGCCTCAGAAGTCTAAAATAACAATGACATTCGTGCATCACATTTATGAAAAAAGTAAAGGTAGGAAATAAAGCTGACCATTAACCATTAACCATTGACCATTTACCATTAACCCCTTAAGGACCAAACTTCTGGAATAAAAGGGAATCATGACATGCCACACATGTCATGTGTCCTTAATGGTGAGATATTTTATTCAGGCAGGTCTCTATTTAAAGTGAACTTGTTGAGAAACAAAACCACTTACCTAAAATCGCTCCCATATACATTAAATACACCATATATCACAAAGACACATGGCATGCTCAATGTAGAGAGATTTACTCACTTTTCCTCAATTCCAGGGCCACCATCTTTGAGCTTCATGGGTATTACTCTTCGTGTAACACCCACCTCCTCGCTGTCCTTTACTCCACCTGCGCTCTTCTGGAAATGTTCTTTGATTATCCCTGCTTTGGATGCATCCTTAAGCAGGGCAAATCTCATCAGTTGCCAGCGTGCCAGCATCGGAATGGAGTGATGTCACCTCACTATACCTATACTTCAAACTTTCTGTAGCATCCACAGCGTATGTGCTCTGGCTGCTGTGGGAGGTCTTTACTGCTCTCCCTTGTCACTCAATGCCAAGCCATTGACTGACAGTTGGGAGTAAAGTCTATTTTACATTAGGTTTTCTCTCCAAATCTATACTTTTTCTAGCAAAACTGCTACCAACATGTATAGGTATAATCTTATTTTCTTTCTAATGAACATCAGTTGTTAGGGGCATGACAGATGCCATTTAAAATATGCAATGTGTTGAGAAAATCAGCATCAAATGTATACTATTACTTATGTTTTCACTGAAGACTATGCAAGTAAAACTTGTGCATTTTGTTTCAAATTAAGTGTGATTAGTTTGTATATTTTGTGATTTCGTGAGGCAATTTGACTGAATTCTGCAATGCCAAAAATCTATACACACATATCACAGAATAAACAAAATGGGCTATGGATGAGCTGTTTTGTTTAGTTTTTGATCCAGAGTTCTGCCCACAGGGGTCAATATGACCTCCATATTAGAATAAGGATGGTTTAATATCTTCTTTGTGCCCCACATTCCATGTTATGGGTGGGAACATATCTACTTAAAAGTGAGCAGCCACTGGCTAACAGGGTGGCTAACTGTAGAACCATATTCTTCCATTATGCAAAAGTGCCATTGTATCACTAGGCAAAGTCTTTACTACTATTTTGATGCTATAGAGCAGGCTTCCCCAAATGCCGGCCCTCCAGATGTTGCTGAACTACAACTCCCATGATTCTATGTATGAAATAGATAGGCTGAGAATCATGGGAGTTGTAGTTCAGCAAGATCTGGAGGGCCGGAGTTTGGGAAAGCCTGGTTTGGAGTTAAAGACTAAGGACATCAAATAATATTACAGGGAAAAAATGTTTATGTGCTACTAACGTGAGCAATGTCAGTAATTCAAAGTTAACTCTAGATGCACTTCAAATAAAATGCCAAAGTAGCTAAATTGGGAAATAAAATCTCCATGTCAGCTATACCTTCAATTAGGCTGTTTTGGGCTCAAATTAGAAATTTGCTTTGATTTCACTTTGAATTACAAACAATTCTCACATTAGTGAATAACCCTGTTAAATTTCCAAGCATATTTACTAAAGTGAGAATTGCAGAGAATTCAAAGTGAATTGAAAGTAAATAACTAATTTGGAAGCATGGCTGATTTAGAGAATTATTCCAAATCAGCTACTTTGTTTTAAATGTGAAATTCACTTTGAGTTCACTTCAAATAGTCAACAATCCTTACTTTAGTAAATAACCCCACTAATGGCAATCTATTGGCTAACTAATGTCTTATGTTAAACTGAAAATGAATTGCAAAATTAAGATCAAGTTATAAATATATTTAAGTTGGAGTGTTAGTTTGATTTGTCTCATTTGGCCTACATTTTCTAATTTGTTTTTTGATAATAACACATTTCACTATTTAATAAATGAATGCCATAGTAAGAGAATGCTGTGAAGATAAAATTTCTTTATAAAAGCTCACCTTACATTTTCTACATTCTAATCCAGTCCAATCTTCAAAATGCTAATAAGTTTCTTTTACTGTGGTCTAAACAATTAGCACAGCGATGAATGATGGGAATTTTGCAATTTGTACTTACATCTGTTAGTGTCCTGATACACCAGTAGCCAAGCATTGCATTGCTGGAAAGTGTGAACTCCTTGGAAACGACTCCCAAGTCGCTCCTCAATTTCAGCCACTGATTTACAATGTTGTCCTGTGGATTCTGTCATTTTGAAATGCAATAGTGTTACAAACTCCAGTTATTAAAAGCAAATTACTAAAAGGATAGCTATCGCCTCAAAGCTATTTTTTTATGTAATAATCCTTTCAAGTTTTGAAAGGAAATAGATTGTTTTAAAATGAAGTCTATGCCCCCAAAAAGAGAAAAATTTATTACTATACCTTTACTATAAGACTGAATCCTTAAACTGTATACATGCACCTTGGATCAGACAATGCTTGAAATATAAACAAAAGGTAGATATTTATTTTCTCATTTTTTTTTAAAATATACATCATTAAAAAAAAAATCAATTTGAAAGCTTGATGAAATGATTATTATATTAAAACATAGTTTTGAGGTGACAATTATTTAAACTAAGACTTCCAACTAGTTAATATTATGCAATATTATGCAAGGACATATTTATTTCAAAACAACCATGATGCTATGACATGTGCTGTGTTTATGAACTGAAGCCTATTTACAAAGCTTGCCATACTGAGGAGCCATGTTTTTATATATGCTAACAGGGTCACTATAGACACCCACACTACTTCAGATCATTGAAGTGGTCTGTGTGCAGTGTCCCAGGTCCCTTAACCCTACAAAAAATGAACCAGTTCAGAGGGACACTGGAATCAGGTAAGTGAATCAGGTAAGGGTGGGGTGCACTATAAAGAGCGATAGTGTCAGGAAAAAAACATAGTTACCCTTTAGGATTTACATTAAGCACAGAACAGCAAAACAAGATGTTAATGGGTTTAGTAACATGATTGTAATGCCAACTTGTGCTTCTTTACCATGCAGATCATTCTATACTGGAACATTAAAAGTACCAAACGAATTATATATTTATATGTATTGTTATTGTGTCTATTGTTTTCATTACCTTGCCTATAATTATGATATTTTGAAGCTTTTCCAGAAATATACATTACAATTACTAATACATTAACTGTTATCCTCTCTTTATACACTCCTATCTAGAGGCCTCAGACTACACAAATGTGCATTAAGTAATAATAACAAAGTATTTAACCAGGAAATGTATATTCAGATTACTTTTGTTATTAAGTACATCTTGGGGATGTTACCTTAGCCCAAAATCCAGGGGTTGTTACTATTACTCAATTTAATGGTACTCATTTTATCTACCTCAGAAGGGCAGAGTCAACCCTGTCAGGATTTGAACCTCCCACCCAAGGGTTGAAAATATTCTACTGATGATGCAGTAGCCCACTGAGGTATCTCACTTTAACATTAATTTTTCTATGTTGTGTGAGAATCAGCTTGAGCCATAGTAGCTGACCTCAAAGGATAGATGACAGAGAATATTTCCAGTTTGGCTATCTTGACTTCACTTCACCTTGAATATTCACTTTAGTAAATAACCCTGTGTGAGTTTGCCACTGGTTAGAAATCTGATATTGGGGATCAAGAGGCCACTCTAATCAACAAAATCATTGCAGCTTGTGTTAAAGGTTGTGTTGTCTAGAATTTCCTGGTGCAGTCCCTCTTTTGCATGTCAAACCATGTAGAAATTGTTATATAAATATTGTGCTCACACCCAGCTTCAAGAGACTGCCCTCCAATTGCATTGCAAATGCATAATTAACACGTCCACATAATCAATGTCACTTTTGTTCAGCCCGAATGACTGACAATGCTCTGGGTGGCTTTGCACTCACGCAGAAGATGAACTGGTTATATTGCTGTGAGCGTCCCTTTAAGACTATATTGTGAACTAATTGGCTAAAACTACATATGCTTTTTTAACTTTAATTGCTTTAACACATTAACAGCAAATGCAAGCATACGAATCATTAAACTTCTGTATTCTGATGACACAAACCTTAATTATAATGTCCACTTGTCCTTTGTATGGTCTGAGATCACGATCTACAGTGATAACACAGATTTTTACTGTCTCTCCAGGCTTGTAAACGGGTTTTTCAGTTTGTATTAATACACAAGTCTTATTTTTCCCCTTTACCAGTGAAACTCTGTTAGAGAACAATAATTTATTTTTAACCGATCCATTAACAACCAACTCAAAGTAAGACGAGGAAACTTGTACTGGAATCTGCAATGAAAAATAAAATAGAATATTAGTAAAGTACAGGGTATATATTTAGAGGTACTGTATATACCTGGAGGTTAATTATTCTGCATTTCCCTTTATCATGTCTCGGGCATCCACTCCAGAAATATCATTGAATTTTGTGAATGACTAAAACAACGTACAAATTTTTCAGTACTTTAGCAAAATTTTAATATGGATAAAGTAATTATCTAGCTAACGCTTTGACTATAGGGTTTAAAAAAAAATCATTTGGGACACCCTAGATAATGGTCTATTATCATGTTTAACAATTTACCACTGACACCATTACTTTGGATGGAATAACACACATTTAGTGTTATATGGAGAGACTTTATTAACCCCTTAAGGACGGCGGGCAATCTATGCCATTCTTTTTGGAGTGGCTCTAAACGCCAGAGGGCGGCATAGAATGTTCTCGCCATCCTTTGTACTCTCCCTCCTCTGCCCGATCTGGCCCTCCCAGGCCATGCGATTGCGGGGACCTCACAATCACATGGCTGGAATAGTTGGCTTGTGCAAAGCCTGCAGAGGGACAAAATGAAGATTTAAAAGGTGAAATCAGCCGAAGGAACATAACTCTTGAAAAAGTCCGGCGGACGAAACGCGTTGAGCAGTGAGGCTTGCCAGCACTTCCCTGAAAAGATTTGTCCCTTTCTCTGCCAGGGATTCTTTACCTAGAAGGCACTGACAGTGGACTTATACAAAGGGGACTTTACCCAGAAGGGTTGACAAGCGTTTTTGCACAATTTGAGATATATGTCTCTTTGTGCCATCACTTTTGTAAGTGTATATTGTGATTTTTATTCTGCAATTTGTTGTTATTAAATACTTCACTATGATAAATACTTTTTTATTCTCTCTCCTTCATGTTCATCTCCATATATATATGGTAAATATATGACCGTTTTGTGATTGTGGCGCCCCCTGGGTATATGTTTTTTTAAACTATACTGTTTTTAAACTATACTGTTTACACTTTTTGTCCTGCAGAGGGACTGGCTGAGTTCTCAGGCTCTCCCCCTAGAGCCTGTAAAAAAGTTTTAAAAGTTAAAATAAAGTTTTAAAAAACTTTATAAATGTAATAAAAGTACTTAGATCATATATTTATATATATGATCTAAGTACTTTTATATGCACATACATATTCATAAACTGTTATTCTAAGTGTATTTTAATATTTATATATATAGTTATATATATATATTAATATTAAAATACGCTTAAAATGACAATAATTATATATATATATATATATATATATATATATATATAAAATGAAAAAAACCTGCACTCCCAGGTATTTTCACATAAACTTCTTTACTGAAAAGAGTGTCAAAGAATCATCAATGTTTCAGTTCCTAATAGGAACTTTCATCAGGACACTGATGAAATGACACTTACTACTTTACATTGTGGCAGAGTGTAATTTCTTCAGTGTTGTCACATGAAAAGAAAAAGAAAATATCTTGGGTTGTCAACTTTTGCAAATGGTATGCTATCATAGGGGTAATCTTCATTCCTGGGCTACCATACGGACTCAAAGGCAACATAACCAGTCTAGCAAATTTCAATGAGTATAAACTGAAATATGTAATGTGTTGTATTTGGCCTTGTAACTTCCCAAAACACCATAAACCTGTACATGGGGGGTTCTGTTTTACTCATAAGACATTGCTGAATACAAATATGTGTACATAAAGGACCACTATAGGAACCCAGACCACTTCAGCTCAATGAAGTTGTCTGGGTACCAGATTCCTCTAGTTTTAACCCTGCAGCTGAAAACACTGAGGATTAATCCAGCCTCCAATGGCTGGCTCACTGACAGCCAATAGAGGCGCTTCCACGATTCTCACTGTGAAAATCACAGTGAGAAGACGCTGGATGTCCATAGGATGTCCATAACGAGTTTGTTTTCCTGGCACTATAGTGGCCCTTTAATTGCAGTAACAGCTACCAGTATTATGACATTCACGGTTAAAATGCCACGCAAAACTAATTTAAAAATAAATAAATAATAATTCTTAATTGCAGGCTCGCTGCCTGGGTGTTCTTTTTGACTCCAAACTCTCCATCACCCCTCATGTCCAATCAATCGCCAAATCCTGTTGCTTCCATCTCAAAAACATAGCGCGCATCCACCCCTATTTAACCCCGGATGTGGCTAAGGTGCTGGTCCATGCTCTTCTCTCTCGCCTGGACTACTGCAATAGTAGTCTTTTCAGTGATGTTACGTGTTCCCAGATTGCACCGTTGCAATCTATAATGAATGCAGCGCAAGGCTCGTTTTCCTGTCCGTTCACGCCTCCCTGCACTGTCAATCCCTGCATTGGCTTCCAGTTAGATATAGGGCTCAATTTAAAATTCTGATGCTCGCTTACAAGTCCCTAGATAATGCTGCTCCAACCTACCTATCCTCTCTAATACACAAGTATGTCCAGTCAAGGCCCCTACGCTCTGCCAAAGACCTACGTATATCCTCTGTCCATACTCCCACCTCTAACGCTCGCCTCAAGACGTTTCCAGGGCTGCACCTCTTCTGTGGAACTCCCTTCCCTTCTCCATAAGAATTTCACCCAGTCTCCACTCATTCAAAAAAACATAGAAAACTCACTTCTTCAAGAAGCATATCAATTAAATTGTTAGCAGGTTTTTATCCCCCACCCTCATGACTCCTCTCCTGCAACTGTCAAAAATTACCTACTAAGCCCTCAGCGAATACTTTTCTAACAACCTTCTTCGTACCCCTACTTTTACCCTTTATGTCACTACTCCGCACTCCCTCTAGAATGTAAGCTCATTGAGCAGAGCCCTTCACCTCTCTGTTCCTGTACGTCCAGTTGTCTGGTTTCAATTACATGTCTGTTAGTCCACCCATTGTACAGCACTACGGAATGTGATGGCGCTATATAAATAATAAAATAATAATACTACTAATAATAATACATTTTGTTTTGATCAGAACTTGTACAACTGCCACAGTCCTTAAGGGGTTAAATGTTTTTTAAACGCAATAAACCGCAACCGCAATAATAGTATTATTTTCTCATCTCTAACTAAATAACTAACCAACTAACTACCCTAATAGGATCTATATAACGTAAAGTGACACTCCGCAGTAGGCTGTTGTGGTTATGGTGCCAGTTGAGGTAGTTTTATTTATTTATTTTTATACAAACCCCACAATGTGATAGAGGGAGGGTCAGTAATTAGGATATTTATATTTTGGAGTTTGAGGGTTGTAGTTAGAGTGTATTAGTGGCTAGAGGATTGGCCACCACTGTCCGTTAAGTGGGAGATTTTAAAAGCTTTGGCAACCTCTAGACTTATAGACAATACGAATGGCATACTATTTTGCAGTTATTATTAGGATGGGGGCGTAGCAACTATGCCACCTGTCACCCCACCCTTCATGGGGTATTAGCAGGGGTAGGGAAAATTTATCAGGTCCCTACCCAATATATTTAGAATTCCTGTATTTTCTGAAATAATGTTTTGCCGTGCTCACATGCATTTGTGCAGATGCTACCAGATGTCCAATATAGGCTTTTGCTCAAACCACTCTTCTACAACAGCCCAAATCTCCAATAAAATTCTGACTGGCATGGAACAAGTTGAACCTGCCTAAGGATATGTGTTACTTTTTACCAGAACATCTTATCAACTAATCTCAATGCCTCAGGCATATCTGAACGCTCCTCAGGTTGGTTCAGTTCCTATTTAACAGACAGAGATTAATAACACTCCCTCAAGTGATTGGCTGAGGGTTGTGGAAGAAGAAAGGAACTGAAAGAAGAATTCCTGAAGGTTGCTGCAAATAGCCCTCTCAGATAGGGAGGATGGACTAACATTGTAGCAGGTGCATTCATACCTTGGAGATCATCTTTATACAATGCCCATGGTGACTGGTTAAATTCAGGGATAGTTAACCTTTTAATACCTCTAGCCCACTTTTGTATCTTTGTTGATGATAAAATGTCCTTACCGCCCACCAGTGCTGCAGTAACTAATTTTATATTGCAATGATTTTTTTAAAATATGTGCTTAAATGTATCTATTTTTTTTCCTTTTTGTCTATTTTCTATTCTACTTTTTTTTCTATGTGTGCTTGTGAGGTGCTGTGTGTGTGAAGGGTGCTGTGTGTGAGGGGTGCTGTATGTGGGTGAGGAGTGCAGTGTGTGAGGGGTGCTTTATGTATGTGAAGGGTGCTGTGCGTGTGTGAGGGGGCAGTGTGTGAGGGAGGCAGTGAGTGTGAGGGGTAGAGTGTGTGTGATGGGTGTAGTGTGTGTTTGTTTGTGAAGGGTGCATAGAGTCTATGCTGTGTGTAGATGTGAAAATCTATCTTAATGTTCCCCCTCCCATATTCTTACCTTTTACCAAGGAGGGGGGACATAATGCTGCAAGCCCTGGTGGTCTAGTGGTGCCATATTCACTTCGGTCTGCAGCTGCTCCAGCTGCAGGTTGACTCTCCTGTTCTCCTGCGAGCGCAGCTCTGTATCAGAACATTGCCATGGTTACACGCAGCCACGCTCTGACCAGCCTACTCGTGGGAGGAACACCCAGGCCCTTCCCTCCTCTCTAGCCCTAGAAGGCTTACAGCAAGGCTGGCTCTGCATGTGCCGGCAGGGGAGATGAAAGGATCTCCGCTGCCGGCCTTGGTCTAAGTCCATCAAGGCCTACTGGGTGCTTTCTGCAGAACACACCACCGCCTACCCGAAATCCCAATACGCCCACTAGTGGGCGGTAGGGACCTGGTTTACTACTCCTGGTTTAATTAATATCAGATGAGCTATGTCAAAAATAAATAAATTTTCTCACAGATTTTACCATGGTAGCATTTTCTTGATTGCCAACATTCTGACTATTTCATTCATTGCTGTGTGGTGGGTGACTGATATGTGGAAATGGAACAATTCTACAGAATTTATTTTCACCTACAAGTTCATAAACTGTGGACAAATTAAGATTTGACTCAAAAAGAGAAAATCCAAATGATTTCAATTGTGCATTGTTTGTGAATAAATTAACTTATGCAACAAATTGTGTTAAAACAATTCTACTCAAATCTAAAATAATATGGTTTATTTTTAAATTATCTATATATTTTGAAAATGTTAAAATAATTAGCATCTCGTTAACATCTCTTTTACCTACCGCAGGAAGAGTAAGTATTCCAATGGTACCTGTAGGTTATAAAAAGGAAACAATTTTACGTAAGTATTAAGATAAAAAAAAAATTTAAATTAGTTATAACAAACATAAAAAACATGTTTATTAAAGTTAAAATACAGTGGTTCTAAATCAAATTTATATCAGGTCTTAATGACTCTTAATAACTTCATTTAACATTACAAGGAAACAAAAAATCATGGGGTGGATTGCACCTAGCTAGGGGCAGGGACACATTCGCGTAAGAATACAGATTTGTGAAAAAAAATTGTGCTTTTTAATTATCCGTTATCCTAGGGAAACATCTAACATGTTTTACTATATTAGTACACACTAGGTAACAGGGACATTCCACTGCTGAAACACGAAAAACCCCCAGAAAAAAAAACGGAAAAAAACCGAATCCCAGTTTAGTTGGAATACCTCAATAAACACATGCACGCATATAATTATTAATTTATTCATTGTGGTTATCTCTGTGTGTATGTGTGTGTCTGTATGTATGTGTGCCTATATGTGTGTGTCATGTGTGTGTCTGCATGTGTATCTGTATGTCTGCAGGTACATGTGTGGGGGGATGTGGGAAGGGATGTGGGGAGGGGCCCAGGGCAATTGTCGCACCGGAGCTCCGTGGTTTCTAGTTACACCTCTGATACCAGTGTTAATTTTGGCTGCAAATTTCAATTTAGTTTTAGTCATAATCTTTTAACTAAAAAGCCATTTTAGTTTTAGCCCAATTTTAGTCATCTGAATTGTTTTAGTTTTAGTCTAGTTGTAGTCGACTAAATCTCAAAAATCTGGCAAAAATTGTTAGTTGACAAAATTAACACTGTTACAGACTTCCTAATGCAAGGCAGGTGCTCTGGGCAATTGACTGCCTATTAAATTTAGCTCCACTGATCTAAACAACCAGGAAGCCAGGGAATGCAACAAAGTTATTTCTAAAAGTGATCATTTCTATTGAAATCTGCACTTTTTGTAAAATGAAAAAAGAGAACACACTTTTCACACATAAAGAACGTGAGCAAGCTATCATGCTTTATAGATCAGGAGTGTCCTTTAATGAAATTATCAGCAAAAATATTATTTACTCATGAGTGAGTCACTACTCTTATGTGGTAGAGCCCAGCTGCATCCAAATTCAGACATGTAGATTTGTGAAATGGTAAGTACTGTCGTCTCTTCCTCCACCTTTGTCGAGCTCCCTTAACCTTGAGAACCCCGGGATGCTTAGGTTAGTGATCTATTGCTTCTTACTTGAGAGCTTGTCTCTGCCTGAGTGCCAGTTTTCTCCAGAAGGCAGTAAATATGCTGTCCTGCTTGGTTGCAATGTTGCTACTCCTGGAAGAGCACGTAGCATCAGCCATTACCTAAAATCAGCTTGCTTGATGTCCCCATTCGCGTCTGGTTCGCCGGGTCACCTCCCAGGAGTGGACCAGGATCACCCCCACTGGTCCAGAGGGGGGAGGGGGAAACAGGACCCTACAGATGCAGTATGCTTGCGAGGAAGCGTTGTAACACATAAAGCGGCTGCCTCTGTCGTTCGCCGGCTCAGCAGGCCTCACTCGAATCTCCAGGGTATACAGTGGTAAGTACAGACAGCCTCAGTCTCAGTACCCCTTTTGGCTCTACATACAGATAGGCTACAAGTTGTACCAGCTCAGTACTCTAAGAGTGGTATTTTAAGCAATTTGCAAGAAATAAGTGAGTTACAGACCCTCCTCCTAGTTGAAACTTTATTCACATGTACACTTATCAGCCACAACTTTAACACCACCTGCCTAATATTGTGCAGGTTCACCTTGTGATGCCAATGCAGCTTTGATGTGTCATGTCATGGACTTCACAAGACCTCTGAACATGCCCTAAGGTATCTGGCACCAATACATTAGAAGCAGATCCATTAAGTCCTGCAAGGATCAAATTTGTTGTTCCAGCACATCCCACAGATGCTCAACTGGATAGAGATCTGTAGAATTTGTGTGAAAAGCAAGATGGATTCATTCAAGTATCAAGAATCCTAGGAGAAAACATCATGCTGTCTGTGAGGAAGCTGAAGCTTGGGCATCATTGGACCTTTTAACAAGACAATGATCCCAAGCACATCTCAAATTCCACCAAAGCTTGGTTGCAGAAAAAGTCCTGGAAAATTCTACAGTGGCCATCACAGTCACATTACTTGAACCACCATCACAAATTTATGATGGGAATTGAAGAAGGAAGTTGCAGCACGCAAACCCAAGAATATTACTGAACAGAAGGCCATTGGTCATGAGCAATGTGCTAAGATTCCTTCGGGAACGCTGCCAGAAGCTGGTGTCTAGCTATGCATCTTGTTTGCAGCAGGTCATAACAGCAAAAGGGTGCTCTACTAAGTACTAAAGATGCATGCCATGAAGAGGTTGAATAAATTGAGGCTGGAGAAGTCATTATAAGCTGCATTTTCAATTGCATTTGGGGAAACCACTTGAAGCATTCATTGTGTTGAGCTATTTCAATTGCTTTTATTTGATTTGTTCATTGCAAACAACTGAAAGTCTGTATGTTTTGACAATTAACCTGATTTTAAATGGGGGTTGAATAATTTTGATTACAACTGTATCCCACCCCTTGACTGGTACCATTGTAATGATATAATTACTAGTGTCTTTAACTTCACCTGTCAGTAGTTTTAATATTGTGGTTGATAAGTGTAAATTGAGTATGTTTGGCAGACTGAATAATAGATAGAGCTATAGCAAGGTGGAATAGTTAAAGAACGTAGTACCATTTATTCCTGCTTGTCCTTTGACTCTGATGGTTGTTCTGTTTCTGATCTACTGATTGATTTTACCTATAGAGTTTAACATTTATTCAACTGTTATGAGACATGTGCTAGGACAGTTGTAGGCAACCAGATGTTGTGGACTATATTTTGCCATAATGCCCTTACAGCCATAATGTTGGCAAAGCATCGAGGGAGATGTGGTTCACAACCTCTGGAGTGCCGAAGGTTGCCTACCCCCTTATCTAGGATCACATCATTCTTGAATGCAGTTTCTTTATTATTAAGATCTCTTATTGAGAGAAACATTGCCCCGGATCTATTGGTGCTCCCCTCTCTCAGGTTCACCTTCCATTGTCGTTGTTGGCACTAAGCCACAGAATGATTGTAGCAGCAAGACTATGTATGGCCAAGAGGTTGAAGAAATCAGCCCCGACATTTGAAATAACAATTAATACAGTTACATTTCTCCACGATAGGAGGTGACAGTCAGACTCTGTGATTCTCTTTCTGCCAATAACAGGCTTTGGTATCTCTAGGTGCCATATATTGCCTTCATGGAATCTTAGTTGTCTTATCCTCGTGCTTTCTGTTGATTTCCACCAGTTTGTATACTTTTGTTCAGGTGTTTGTCTCTGCTCTGGTTGGCTATTAATCCCACTCTTTTTTATACATCTTCTTTCATTGTACTTTCCCTATTGTATCTGCTTCCCCAATGATTTTTAACTGCTGTGGGATTGTTAAATTCTTTTAACTTTGTTAATTGTTTTTAACCTTTCTTTCTTCCCTACCCCTTCTTCCTTCTTTCCTTCCTTCCTTAATTCATTCCTTTCATTCTTATTTAATAAAAAAACAAAATGAAATATATTAAACATGCTGACATTGCAGATTACATTAGTTATGTGACAATAATATAAGGAGTTAGAAAGGTTTTTTTACAAATGCCTTTTTATACATATATGTTTACAATTTGGAGGTAACACTTTCATCATCTGTAAACTCACCATTTTCAAACACACTCCTTTGAATTACTAGACGTTTGTCTTCCTCCAAAATTTCACCAGTTACATTGATTTGAGTGTAGTTATCACCAAACCAATGGACAGCAATGGATGTGTTAATTCCGGGGTAAATATATTTGGGAGCTGTGATGTAATATGTTGGACTGAAAAGAAAAACTGTTGTTAAAGTTTTTAGGATTAGATAATTAACTAACAAAATTATATAGATTCTGTGCATAAAATACTACATACAATTTATCAAAACAGGCTTAAAGGGACACTACAGTCACAGAACCAGTACAGCTTAATATAGTGGTTCTGGTATCCATAGCACGTCCTTGCAGGCTAAGCACTGTAAACACTACCTTTTGAGCGTAAAGGCAGTGTATACATTGCTGCTTAGGAACTCCTCTAGTGGCAGTCACTCAGACGGCGACTAGAGATGCTTCCTAGTCCAGTGCTGCACATTATTCAGCACCTACACTCAGCATCTTCATGCTCCGCATGGAGGCGCTGAACTTCACCATAGAAGTGCATCTCTCAATGCATCTCTATTATGAGAGGCTAATTGGTGCAGTGTGGAGTTTTTTTCCTTACATGCACAAAAGAAAAACATGGGAAACATTGGTTTGGCTGAGATCATAAACACTGATGATCTCAGTCATGTAGGCGGAGACAGCCAGGCCTTTCCCACTCATCTTTCCCTTGCGAGGGGAGTCACTCCTCACCTGCCAACCACCTAAATAGTTAGTTAAACACTATAGTGTCCCTGACACTAGAGTGTTCCTTTACTTACCAACAGAGTTATGCACTAAGGTCCAAAATCTATCATATTTAAATCCTAATGGGGAAATTGAGGCTAAAATCTAATCTGGAAAAATTACATTACTCAGTATTATATTATTACTATTATTATAATCATTATTATTCTATTAAAATTAATGTATTCAATGTTTGCTGGTAGAAAAATTAATTATATGAAGAGAGTTGAAACTGAATTGTCACATTAAATAATAACACCCTATATAATGAATGTTGTTTAGCATAGTGACAAATTATTTATTTAATAGCTTAAAGATTTGGCAATAAAATAATTACCACATCTTTAAGCAATGGCAATGTTACATTCACCCCTTGTTCACAGTGATGTCTTGGTAGCATTTTTATTTATGCTGATTCCCATAAATGTAATCATGTGGGTTTCAAATGCCAATAAACTGAATATTTTGTCATCATTTTTATTAGCCATTTTTGTCACACCTATGAACATTACAAAAATCGCAATTTTGCTTGTTTACTAAATATTAAACTCCATTTGAAACATTATGAGATAAAGAGCACCATATAGTTTCTGAAACGATTTACCATCTCTGTAAAGAGTAAACACGTACACAATTCTAATTACATTTTATAGCATTTTTTTTTAAATATCCCTGAACAGCAAACTATGTAAGAAAAATGTCTGTGTTATCTCATGCTTATCAGCTAGCCACTCATCTCATGTTTCAAATAAGTCTTACACTAATTCTTATCAAACAAAAAAGTAGTGATGGTGTCATTGGTAAAATCTATTTGGCTTACTAGAATTTTCAAAAACCTATAATTCTAAAAAACTCTCAACAGTAAAAAGAGGACTTTATCAAGGTCTTTGTTTTGCACTGAAATCCCTGAACTAGAACATTAAGTCTAAACTACAGTATATGAATATACAATTTAATACGGTTCCCTTAAGGACATAAGCATTAGAATGTCTTAACATATCTTTCCTGTTTTTCTAAGTTTATAAATAATATGTGTTTAGTTTTTTAATATTGAACAATATAAGATTTCACTCACTTCCATCTCAACCCTGAAAAATAACCATTCCAAAAGGATTGCTCTATATTTGATAACTTACCTTGTATCTGACATATAGAAGAATGATATCACTAGAACAAGGAGTGGAAGCCTTGAGACATGCATCCTTTTTTCATTTGCAAAATAGAAATAGAGAAATAATAGAGTTATTTTTTTCTGACTCTTGGAAAAAACGAGTTACTGGAATAATGCAATGCTGCCTTGTAAGCTCTGTTTATATGTCGGGCTCTTGAGAATTTGAAACTATTGACAAGGCACCTTATATACAGTTCTCCACAAAGATATGGAGACAGCCCCTTTGTGTTCCAGATACTGTTGCTTTAACATTACTTGCAATTTGAGATGGGACCATTTGTCATTGCATTAAATTACAACTCATATATGAAGTCAGTAACACATTGAAGCAAATATACATTTTGCCGATATTTAATGACACAGGGAAAAGAAAGTAGAGATGTAAACAGATATATTTGTTACAGAATGTATCACCTATCGTATAAAGTATATTGTACTATATTTAAGTTATGAAGCATTGCAACAAATTAAGAATTAACATTTTCTTTATTTTTATCTCACACTGATTGCCACAGTGTAAACATAACACAAAACAAAAACATAAGGTGAACAGAAAAAGAAAAGAAAAAGGGACATGCATAACTCTCGCAATACATATCATCACGCTAATTCCTATTATTCAAATTTTTTTTTTTTTATATACAACTTATATATATATTTCATCTGTTTTTTATCACTTTGTGTTTCTGTAATACAGTATCCAGAAAAAAAAAAAAAAAAGAGAAAAAAAGGGGGGGAGGAACTTTAAAAAAACACATTGATATTGTCGTTTGGCCTTTTATTCTATTAAAAATCTTACTTTACTTCTTATTGCTAAGATGCTTATTTATCTTCTATTGCATTAATTTTAATTTTAATATAAATTTCTTGTTACTAACTTTCTTTCAATCTTTCATCTGTAGATTTAGTTGTATTGAAGCCCATTGCTTGTGTTTTTGTCATGTTTAGTTTGTAATAAGACTGTTGACTGTAAAGCTGCAGCTCTTTATGTAATGAAGGAAGCGTTATAAATGGTTGAGTAATTGTTAGAAGAATATCATCAGCAAATAAACTGAGTTTATACTCATTATGACCAACTTGTACACCATGTATGTTCTCATTGTTCCTTATAGATATAGCCAAGGGTTCTAGAGCCAACACATAAAGAAGGGGTGATAGAGGGCATCCCTGTCGTGTCCCGTTAGTGATGCTAAAAGACTCTGACTTAAATCCTGAATAGAGTACTGCTGCTGAAGGTGTACTATACAATGCTTCAACTGCTGAAATGAATCTGGATGGAAATCCATAGGCCAGTAATGTTTCATGCAAGAAATCCCAGTTTAGCCTATCAAATGCCTTTTCGGCGTCTAGAGATAACATAATGCTTTCCTGCTTGGTAATCTGTAATATTTTATATAGATTTAACACCTTCCTAGTGTTATCTTGTCCTTGTCTACCGGTCACAAATCCTACCTGATCCGAATGTATTAATGTTGGTATTATATCCTTGAGTCGTTCTGCCCAGATCTTAGCAAAAAGTTTTGTATCTGTATTTAATAAGGATATAGGTCTAAACTTTTGACAACTCGTTGGGGACTTTCCCGGTTTGGGGATAGTGATAACATGGCCAGCCAGGAACTCAGGTGGGAAGGTACCTATCTTATGAGCGCAATTATAAAAGCTGGTAAGAGCTGGAGCTAATTCTTTCTTAAATAAATTATAATATACATTGGTGAAGCCATCAGGACCTGGAGCTTTTTCTTTCGGCATCCTGTCTATTTGTTGGAGGACTTCTTCTATGGTAATAGGTAAACAAAGCTTCTCTGACTGGTTTACAGCTATTTTTGGGAAAGCAATCTTAGACAGATATGAATGGATAGATCTTGGCGTGGGTGTTAACTGAGAATTCTGATTTTTTTAATTATACAGAGTATTATAATAATGTGCAAAAGCATTGCATATTTGTACAGGTTGCATGACTTTATGACCCAAATGTGTATTGATAAAAGAAATTCTTGTCTGGGCTTGTTTATTTCGTATTCTTTGCGATAATACTTTTGTAGCCTTATTTCCTAGTGAATAGGATGTGCATTGCAACAAATTGACAAAGCTTTTACTGGAAATGCATAATTATGACAAAAGTTCACGCAAAAAATATATATACTTTTTCATTAGGGCATACAGACTATAAACAAGTTCAAACCCCACACTGAGCTTGTATGTTTACATCCAGCTTGTAGTTATTGTGTACGGGTCAAAAAGACAGTGAGCATATACATGATACCAGAAAATAGTTAAATTTTTTAAAAAATTTTTTACATCATAGGGAACTTAGTGGAGTATATATTATCTATTGTTTTGTTAAAACAAACAGTGTCTCATCATGGCACCTTCCCACAATAAATATTTTATTTCAGAAACAAAAACAAACAAAAAAAAGTAGGGTTATTTGTTGTTTAACTGATGTGCTGTTAAACTGAAAGACAACGGAATGGAAAATAATTCTGGTTTATGAGACTAAGGGTTTATTTAATAAAGATTACATTTTGTCCAAATATACATATACATACATATACATCAAAATTTCTTTGATGGTGTATATTTTTTTTAAATGCAATAGTTGTGTAGCTTGTAAAAAAACGAGCCCTACTGAAAAACGAAGAACCTCATTTAAATCAAATAACAATGGCAAAATATACACCATCAAAGAAATTATTACCTGTGAAAGCAAAAATGTTATTTATCTACTGGAGTGCCCTTGTGGCCTCCAGTATATTGGATGTACCATAAGATCATTAAGGATACGAATAGCTGAACATTGCAGAAATATAGAAAAAAATTATATCAACCATTCTGTATCATCCCATTTCTGTAAACATAATAATGACCCTAAACATCTTACTTTCATGGGTATTGCCACAGTAAAAAAAATCATTGGAGAGGCGGAGATCATATAAAAAAAATAGGACAAAAAGAGATGGAGTGGTTTTTTAATATGTACACCCTACACCCTAAAGGGTTAAATATTGAATTTGATCTTTTTAATTTTCTATGACAAATTTTTGCTGCTATTTTATATATATATATATATATGGTTTTAAATTCCCAAGTTAATTCTGTATATTCCCTCCATTATTAGGCATATTTTTGCTTATTTCCAGATATATTAATTTTTAATCAAGCTCCTGCCTCTCCACACTTATAGTGTGTTATTTATGTACATATTATACTTCTTACAAGTCTATGTTGTGACACCTCCACTTGTACATATTAGCTTTCACAGATACCTGTTTTTTAATGCATGTTTTGTACCACTATGAGCACATATTTGTTGTCTTTTTATATGTGCCTTTTTAAATTCCAATTTTATTCTAACTTCCTCTTAGGGCCTTATATCCTGTTTTCTAATCTACTAATCTTTTTTGGGATTCCCTTTTATATATGTATATTTTATACCATCTATTATTACCCTTGATTGGAATTTAAATCACATTTATTACTACTTAATGTTTATTATTATAAGCATTTGATGTAATTTTTATTTTTTATTTCTGTTTGTTTTTCTTTGTACTTTTTATACAGCATTTTATTATTTTTGTTGTTAATAAATAGTCGTTCAATTTTACTACTTATCCGGATTTCAACTTCTTTTTATTTCCTGGTTACCTTCCTATTCCTTGGTGGGGATCATACCACCTACACTATACTGACTAGAGCAAGTTCTGCTCTAGCAAATGTGAGTACGGTATTTTATATTTTCCTTTATTAATTTTATCAGTACATATTGCACTATCAGGATTCTCTGCCTTTCCACATATTATCTGCCTGAGATTGCCAAGATATCTACTGCTCCATACATATCCTAAGACGGGGATTGTTCCGTCCACGCGTAATAACAACTGAGCTCTGAGTTAGCTCTGGGAAATGTGAGTGTGAACTTATTTAAGCACCCATTCACACACCCACTGTATCTATTTTACTGCAGCATTATTTTATTATGTTTTTATTTCGAGATCAATTGTATAGAGACTATCACCATAACCATTGTGTACGTATACCATCTATATATATTTGGTCTAGGGCGCGGTTTCCTTCTTTTTTCTGATGTACGTAGTGTCTGGTTTAAAATCAGAACTTTTCATATCTATACTACATAGACAGTACATAGACAGTACAGGATTCTTAATATTTACCAGCATAGATTTTAAACAAAATTTGGACCACATGCATCCAACAGGATGCACAATCCGAAATTATCATTCAAATGCATTTTACAAGTGAACAACAATTTTAAGCACTTGCAACTCAAGCAGCTGATTAAAAAGATAGTGTGAAAATCTCACAAGAAATATTGAGGTCCCAATATAGATTCTGTTTGATGACCCCCCGGTCCAGAGAGGGGGGGAAGCGAGACACCGGCCGGAGACCCGGGAGAGCGGCCATCTCATCCCGGCTCAAGCTATAGCGAGCTCCGGGTCCCTGTCAGGTTGTTGTCGGTGCTTGGGCGGTATCCTCGTGTACCCCAGCGGCTGGGGGTCAATATTCCCGGTTGGCCTCCAGCTAGCTCGATTTTCGGACCCTGGAGCGGGAGCTCAGACAGAGCACGTCTGATCCCGCCGACGGTCAGGCCCGGCCTCCCCTTTTTGTATCTTTTTAAGGTACACATACACATATGCACCGGATGAATATTGGATACAAAGTTGCGGTACCAATATTATACTGTCTCCTTACTGAAGGCTGTTGCTAGCACAATTATATGCTTGCTTTTAGTGTGTGTCAATATCTATTTTTATGTTTGGACACGGATCTTTTACATTAGTTATATGAATAGAATTTTATAGAAGCCTGACAATTCTCTTAAAAGGGACTTATCTGCTAAGTGCTTACCTAACTGATTATATGAATGTCTATGTCTCCATGTTTCTTTGTTTTCCAATTTTTAAAGAAAAGGGAAAATATAATCCTTTTCAAAAACTTTTGTGCAGGAAGTACAAATTGCTGCCCAACCCTGCAGTGTTTTTCAAAGTAACATCACTTTTCACTACCTGCACAGCACTATTTAGACCAGTTTTTAAAGAAAAGGAACAATACAAACCTTTAGCAAACTAATGTGCAGGGTGTGTCATTCCAATGCGGTGGTTTTCAATGTCACGAAAGGCAGCGCTTCCTGGCAACAGCATGAAACTTTTATTTAAAAAATAAATCTTTGAGCAAAGTTTTTAACAGCACATATAATGTATTGCCACAGCGAGAGTGGTTTTTAGAGTCACTAAGGGCAGCACATATTACATTTTGCACAACTGCAAAATATGCAAACAAATATCTAACACACAGTGCCTTAATTTGGTATCCTTGAATAAGCAATCTAACATAAAAAAACTAATTAGGGAGCTGTGTATTAAACAGTGCACTAATTTGGTATCCAAAGTTGTGGAACCACACTTTAGGGTACCATATACGTGGACTATCTGCTAAACAGTGCCATAATCTGGTATCCTAGGTATGGGAACTCAATATCAGGGTAAGAAATTAAGGGATAAATCTACTAAACAGCACCCTAATCTGGCATACTAAGTAGGGGAACTCCACATCAAGGTACCAAATTTAGGAAACCATCTACTACACAGCACCCTAATCTGGTATCCAAGGTATGGAAACCACAAATCAGGGAAACACATTAGAGGAGTAATCTACTACACAGCACCCTAATCTGGTATCCAAGGTATGGAAGCCACAAATCAGGGAAACACATTAGAGGAGTAATCTACTAAACAGCACCCTAATCTGGTATCCAAGGTATGGAAACCACAAATCAGGGAAACACATTAGAGGAGTAATCTACTACACAGCACCCTAATCTGGTATCCAAGGTATGGAAACCACAAATCAGGGAAACACATTAGAGGAGTAATCTACTAAACAGCACCCTAATCTGGTACACTAAGTAGGGGAACCCCAACATCAGGGTCCAAATTAGGGAAGGAGTGACCCTAGGATTTAGCAGCAATCATGTAATTTTGGTTTGGCAGAATTTCTTTAATGTAAAACAAATCAGACAAACCAAATAGAACAAAAATGGATCAATGAGTATCCTGCAAGATATATACATAATATATCCTTTAAGAATTAAAATATATATACACTGATAGCTCTCCAAAGAACTGCACTCCAGAGGGCTTCGTAATAAGTTTCAGAATTTTTTTTATTGTGTCCATTCACATATGTCAACATTTCATTTTCTCATCATTTGGTTCACAGCTCAATTAAGAAAAAGTAAACATTAGAGGCAAAAACAAGAGGATCAGTAAAGAAAAAAAAATCTTTTCGTTTTATATTTATTAAATATATAAATATATAATTATAGATATTTTTGGGGGGCTCCTTTTTTATCTCTGTTTCTCAGCAACATTTCAGATTGGTGTTTGTAAATTCAAGCCATCACTTGATTAGCCCAAATTTGGACGAATTGAAGTTCAGAAATAAATGAATATCCAAGTATAGTTCTAAATATAAATCTTAAAAAGTAATGAAACCAAAGACTGGCAGGGTTTTTCACTAAAATCCAAACTCTAAAAAATGTAATGTGATTGGCAATTTTTTTTTTTTAATATTCAAATATATAGAAAAACAGATCTAAAATATGCCTAGTTAAAGCGTGAACACTCTCTAAAGTTTTTTAAAATTCTTTATTTTTGCAGTGCATATGGGTTAAACAGACAGGCGTGTGGTACCCCAACGGCTAGTACATTATAACAATGGGGTATGCAATAACAAAGCACAAATTTTTTAAGTATAAAGGTTGTCGTTTAACTGCACATATTTTGAGAACAATGTTAGATAATACAATCAGCTTAAGTAAGCAACTTTAGAGAGTGTTCACGCTTTAACTAGGCTTGTTTGGCATATTGGCTAGTTACTGGCTGCAGAGATCCTGTATATATGAACATTCTAGTGTGCACTACAGGCTAGTTCTAGATACTGTCTTTGCACTAGCTTGCTAATCGTTTATAGGTTATTACAGTTAAGAAATAAGTATCGTAGATGGGCAACAAGTCTAAACTAAAACAAAACATTTCAGTCTAAACCTACTTTCTGAGTGGATGCAAGTGTGTATAGACACAAAGATCTCCTTGAGTCATAGTATATGCTAGGCGGGATCTAGGTTAGGGTAAAACAGACATATCATGGCATGGTAAGAGTAATAGTGGAGGACCCTTGTCCCTTGCGTCCCTAATATTATTCTGCTGCAGCGTGATTTCTCACAAGAATGTACCCGGCTTGGGCCACAGTGAAGCAGAAACAGGCTTATCAGACATGCATTCATTATCCCGGCTTTTCTACGCTGTGGCTAGCATGTTATCAAATAGAGGTGATTAAGACAAGTGAGGATAATAAAATGCTTAACAGTTTTAGATTAGTTACGCTAGTGTCGGTAAAATGTGTTATCATAGATTATGCGTGATGTGTATGTGATAGAGACAGTCCAGACGAGCATGGTAGCCGCAGCATGGGGCTAAGATGTCTTACGGTAACCTGTGGGATGTCTCTTGCTGAGTCCGTGCACATGACGGTCTGTGCTTGTCTTCGTGTTAGCATGGTATTATCCATAGTCCTCAATCCCTGGTGAAGTGACAACAAAAATGTTTTATATCTCCGGCAGAGTGAGGTAACAATCCCAGCGCCCCTAGCAGGGTCTCAGGCCTTGGGCCTCTGAGCATAGCAGTCCGGTTCGCCTCACCCGATGCCTTTCCTAGTGACTTTGCCTGCGTGGCAGGGCCTGCGCCCCTTTGGGGGCCCTTCCACCTGCCGATGCTTTTTGCTGTGACCTGGTCAGCAACACTGGCTTTGCCTGCGAGGCAGGGCCTGCGCCCTACCGGTTTCTTCCACCTGCAGATGCTTTTGCTGTGACCTGGTCCGCCACTCGGCAGGCTGTATGAGCATCCCCTCGCGTGGCTGCACTTAGCTGATTGAGGGTTGGTGGAGTCGCTTGGTTGGAGGTTGGTTGGGTGTGTCGGCAGGCCTTCCTCTGGGGTTTGTAGTCGTGAGTGCTGTTATCTGAGGGCCCCGGCACTGGTTCCCGCCGTGATGAGCTTCGGCTTTGCTTCCAATGGGTTGCCACTCGGGAGTTACTGGGTGGGTTCCCCAGTAGGAGACGCCGGGTAGCCGGGCGGATCCACGCCATTGCCTCCCTCAGCGCTAGCTTGTAGATTCGTCTTTGGGCTTTAAACTTCGCCCAGAAGTAGTTGCTTAGCCGGCTAACGAACTCCGACGTGTGCGTGGGTGGCTTAGGAGATATTCGTTTGGCCAGAGGTTGCGTCTGAGCCGCCATCTTGGTTAGGCCTTGTTTGTCCCGTTTGGCTGGAGAGTTTGTCGCTTGGTCAGGCGATAGTATGGGGATGGTCGCCCCCAGCGAGGACCGGGATGTCCCCCACCGGTCCATGTGGGGGGGTAGCAGGGCTGTAGTGGGCTCTCGTATATGAGCTTGTCCCGTGTCAGGAGGGTGGCCGCCTCCCCCGGACCTCAGGCTTTGCTCTGGTGTAGGCCGCATGGCCGGTAGCATTTTTTCATCAGTGCACCGGTGCTGGACTAGTACCATTTTGTTCAGCATGTTGCTCTGAGTCTGTTCCCGGTTATTCTGTGCCGCTTATGTAAGTATGTCGCTCGGTTTTGGCTCGTTTGTGCCCGTTGTTGCTGGAGCTCTCAGGAAGTGCTACCAGCCATCTTGGCTGTCAGGCCCCGCCCCTCTAAAATATGTTTTAATATATTAAATCAATTTAAAAGTTTGTTAAAAATATAATTCAATCACTTGAACAGTTTTTCCAAAAATATTAAATTGAGCTCTTAATTCGATAAAATTTAAACTTTTGTGAGTAACACTATGTGTGATTTATGAATCAGTATTTTTTTTACAATCTGTTTTGTAGATGTCCAAAACTATAGTTTCTATGGGATTCAGATGTGAAAAGCACTGATTTTAACACCAAATTAATTATGTCAAATGGTGCAGATTTGGTCATGTTTACCAAATTCCAACTGGTATTTTCTGTAGTATATATGACTATTGTCAATCCAATCAGAATTCTGACATTTTCTGCTGAATTTAGTTCATGTAGACAAATTTCAGTATTTAGTAAATTGACCCGATTAAATAAGTTTAATACTGCCCAAAAGAAGTGCAGTGCTGTTTGTTTATATATGGGAAGGCGGAGCCTGGAGTTGTGGGAGGGGTTGCAACCGGCCTATATAAACTCACTACTTACCTCCATACCTTGCTGACAACGCTTGGTCACTTCCGGTTCCGGTCCAGACGGCGGGAATCAACTACACCAGGTCATCAGCCTTCACAGCAGCAGGATCACCTTCCGTTAATCAGGCTCGGCGGTAGCAGATACCCTCGTTCACGGCGGGCTCGCCGACTGCACACGCCACCAAGAACTTCCGGAGCGCCGGGTCGCACTTCCGGGGTCAAGGGACCGGTAACCGTGAGTACGGGCATACGAACGCTCAAACTCACGAACTAAATACAACATTCGACACGTCTGGGCGAACAGTAATTACACGAATCCAACAGACGAAGGAAAAGGGAACACATACGAATAGGTCTTAAATTCCGCGAACGCTTTACATTCGGTTCTAAACACACGAATCCAACCAGGTCTAAACGCATGAATAGGGCTTCCATAACACACGAATGCCAAACACGAATTACTATACGTTACAACGCTCTGTTTTTTTTTTTTTCTCTTTCTTTCTCCCCTTCCTACTCTCACAGTAACACTGCCACCTACAGGCGAATTAAACGTATTGCACTCTATGTATGCAACAGTTTAAAACAAAGTATGATTTCTGTGTATATGTATTAAAGTATAACATAATAACTGGATAAGTCGGGTAACTTCATCACAAATACGGGCTAAGTCATTAAATATTTAAGGTATATCCACAATAATATGTTATTCACAATAATATGTTATTTAATAAAACGGTTAAGAGAATATTTGACAGAGCATATAAATAAACTAGTAGGCGGGCATTTACGTTTATAGCGGTCTGTTCACAACTATAGGTAACTAAATAGACATAAATCACGTTTAATTTCGAGGTAGTAACAATTAAGGGGGAAGGGAAGGGTACCATTCTTTCATATATACGGCATGTGGAAATAGGTACTAAGGTGGATACAATAAGGTGAATTGTATTATCATATCCTTGCAGGTGGGTCTGTTCTAATTTTCAACACAAGAACTACACAGCACAAGGGAGTGCCGGTAACATACGGTACGTTCATTAGGGAAATAAGGAGGCACTTGCGCAAGTCTGCTCGGTACTAGAACATAGTACTAACATTAGATATACTTCAAACCAATATGGGTATCTTATTACGTCTTACCCTCGTAGGTTAAAAGTCATCAAGACCAACGCTGGTCAAAACAAACTCGCCAGAGAAGTAGACCACACACTACTTCTGAGGAATTTAAATAATAAGATACACTTACGGTCCTGGTACAGGTAATAAAAAAAAAAAAAAAAAATTATATTATTGGTTAGGGGAGGGGGACACCTATTCGGGTGGTTTACTTTTATTATTCTCATCTTAGGCCAAGCATACCTAACACACAGCTACAGACGTAACATAAAGACCTAATCATCAGGTACGTATTGATCTATAAGTCATACCTACGACACTATAATACACACTGGAAATAGTGGTGGAAGGAATATCTATATAAATGTTAAATATATATTCTATTTTCCACGAGATACTTCCTAATTATGCTCTTCACAAAGGTATTCACCTTCGGTTTAACTCATAGGTAAATTCACAATACTCAACCAAATATAAGTAGGACCTCACCAAGCATGCCGAGTTCACGGTCATAGGGTTAATAAGGCACCTTCCAGCCACAACGCTTCGGTGGCACAGTCATACGTCCAACGCATAGTTGAGCCCCTATACGGTCCAACGGCTATCAACAATACGTCAGCTACCTCATTATCTACGACAACTTACTTATAAGTCACGTCAAACCCTTTGTCGTTTATATAGGATGTCTCACGCCTCCGACATAGGAGAAGACGTCTCCCTTCCCTGTACGCCAGCCAGACCACACACCCCTCCATCGGGCCCATCTATAGCCGAAAACCTAGATAGCCCGTGTTCCATGAGGTCATGGACAATTCCAAAAATCGCTGCAGAACTCAGACGTAGGGGTGTACCATATCCGGCCACGGCTAGGAAAGCAGAACTATATAGGATCATGATGACAACCAACGACACCCCACAACCAGGGACCAGCTCACAAGGAAATATGAACGAAACCATAGCAGGCCTGCAAGCCACCATGACATCTATCCTGGCGTCTATTAGTAACATCAGCCAGAGAATGGACAGGCTAGAAGCTCCTGAGCCAATTATCTTGGCACCAGATATCAGTCTTACACCTGAGATTGAACACATAGCCGCACAGGGTAATGTGACAGGAGCTCCAATCTCACAAAACCTTACTACTCACATTGTCACGCCAGCACACTTGGTACCTCCTAACATCAGGAAAGATATTTTAGAGGGGAAAGACGTCAACCTCATTTCCCTACTGATAGCGTCCCAAGACGTAGTAGACAATAAGACCTATAATTATGGGGACTTGTCAGTAGTGATGAAAGCCAGAGACCCCAGACTAAGTAAAAAATTAACCATACCAGAGTTCGTCTTGGCTTTTGGCATATATAGAGACGTTGTATGCACCACTTTTCCCCATCGTAGAGAAGAACTTGATTTGTATTTGCACAAATTGGTAGACCTGGGACACAAGTACGGTGGCCATACGTTCTTTGATTACCACAAATCATTTTCGGCAAAAGCAGCGGCAGCTTTGGTACAGTTCAACATAAGAACCGATTGGAGGCACTTAGATACCGAACTTTTCTGCCGCCATTTTGCCGGCCTTATACCCCCTTCTTGCGCAATTTGTTCATCAAACACCCACACTACCAATTTGTGCCCAAATGAACCAAGTCTTCCTACTACCAGCTACGCAGTCCCTAGCACCAGTAGCATCGAACAGAGGACATTTAAAGACAAATTAGGTAGGCCAATAGTTTTCCTGGGGAAGGCGCAGATTTGTAACAACTTTAACGCAGGCGGTTGCAGCTTCAGCGCTTGCAGGTTGTTACATGTCTGCACCTTCTGCCATAGAGCCCATGCTAAGACGATGTGTCCTAACCGACTGTTCCCCAAGAAATGACTGACGGAAGTCAATATCGACACACTAGCCTTTTACCTCAGTTCACACCCATCCAGGGACTTAGTACAATTTCTTATCACTGGTTTCACAGAGGGGTTTCACACGGGGTTGGTGGCACTACCATCAGGAACGATTGAGTGCAGGAATTTACAATCTGCCACTACTGACCCAGCAACAGTAGACATCCTGTTGCAAACTGAAGTAGGGAATGGTTTCATGTTAGGGCCATTCACACGGCCATCATTCACTTGTTGGAGAACCAGTCCGATAGGAATTGCATGGGGTAAATACAACAATAAAGCACGATTAATCATTGATTTGTCAGCCCCTCATTCCAGCACCACACCAAGCCTAAATTCACTTATACCATCGCCGGAGTTCTCTTTACAGTATGCCACAGTAGATAATGCCATACAGGCCATTCTGGAAGCAGGAGTAGCAGCTTGGCTCGGGAAAACCGATATTTCAAATGCTTTCAAGCTGCTTCCTTTACACCCCTCTCTATGGCATCTACATGGGGTAAGGTGGAAAGGTTTATACTACTTTGCCAACCGACTGACATTTGGGGCCAAAAGTAGCCCCAAATTGTTTAATATTTTTGCTGAGACGCTGTGTTGGCTACTGTTAAATATCTGCTGTTGCCCAGTGGTCATACACTATCTGGACGACTTTCTAACAGTAGAGAAACCTGACACAATACCACACAGCATCAACAAGACAGTCGCATTATTTAAAACTTTAGGGGTACCAGTGGCCGAGAACAAAACAATGGGCCCCACCACCAAACTAACCTTCCTAGGTATCGAACTAGACTCAACTACCATGAAAGCTAGCCTGCCAGCGGACAAAGTTCAGAGAATCCGGGTAGAGGTTGAGTCATTCCTGGACAAAGGTGTAACGTCTAGGAGGGATCTTCAATCACTCCTGGGTTCAATGAACTTCGCCATGAGAGTTATACCACAGGGACGAGCCTTCATATCACGCCTACTTAGTTTGTTACCCAACTTACCCAACGACGACAGCAGGGTTACTCTGGACATTCAGGCTAGGGCAGACCTGACTATGTGGTACCATTTCCTCACAGAATGGAATGGGAGAAACTTGTTTATACCACCATTGACATTAAACTCCCCGGTCTTATGGACAGATGCGGCAGGTCACGCAGGTTTTGCAGCCATTTTCGAAAACAGGTGGTTCAGGGACGCGTGGCCTAGCGAAGCATTAGGTTTACCTGCGTTCACAAAAACGTCAGCACTGTTTGAGATCTACCCCATAGTGGCAGCAGCTAAAGTCTGGGGCCACTTATGGGGAGGGAAAGCTGTCAAATGCTACACTGATAACATGGCAGCTTGCGAGATTCTGAACAAAGGCAGGTCTTCTTCACTAACAATTATGAGCCTGGTCAGGAGACTCACATGGTTGGCAGCTACACAAAATTTTTTCCTGACTTGCATACATGTGCCAGGTCACCACAACTCAGCAGCTGACGCACTATCCCGTTCAAAATTACAGGTTTTCAGACAGCTACACCCAACAGCAGAAGAACAGCCAAACAAGGCTCCGCAGTTCAAAGACCTCATCCTGGACTAAAACTACTCATGGCACACGGGAGAGCACTAGCAGAGGCCTCACTTTCACCAAACACTAGACGCACTTACAATCGAGCCTTAATATTGTTCAATAAATTTGGGACAGAATACCTTATCATGAATCCTTATAGGTTAGATACTATGGTGGCATTTACCTCTTTTTGCCATCTCAACTTAAAACTGGCACACAATACCATAAACTCTATTTAACTGGAGTACAACATCACGTAAGCAACACATATCCCAGCATAAAAAACTTCCTGTCAGCACACCCCATTAAAAACATGCTAAAAGGCATCCAACGCCTAGAAAACCCAAAACCTACTACACGACTACCAATCGATGCTGAGAAATTCAGGGCATTGTCTGACATGTTAGATACTAAACCTTTCGATAATCCCACTAATAACACACTCAAGACAGCCATATACCTGGCATTTTATGGGTTTATGCGGCCCAACGAGCTCACTTTAAGTAACGTCAACAACAAGGGGAATATGCTGTGTGTATCAGACTTAAACAAAATAGGTGATCATTACACCTTGTCAGTAAAACATTCAAAAACCAATCAAATGGGTCCGCCACTCGACATTCAATTTTACCCGACCGGCAATCATTGGTGTCCCGTACTACTATTTGACAAATACATGGCCGGTATGGTTAGTCAACCCAAACAAGCTCCTCTGCTCGCAATACACAGTCAACCCCTGACGACCTCGAAATTCATTAAATACGTGAGATTACTATTCACAAGAATTGGGTACGATCCCGCGGCATATACAGGCCACTCCTTTCGCATCGGGGCTGCTACATCAGCCTCCAGTCAAAACATACCAGTTCACATCATTAAAAAGCTAGGACGTTGGAAATCTTCGGCGTACCATCGTTACATACCTCAACCTGAGAAAGAGTTGAGACAAGTTTTTAAACAATTGGCTAAATAAGTGCGGATAATAATGTGCCTGTATACGTATTAAAGTGTGAAATGATATTTCTCTTTTTGCCCTCTTTATTTACAGGCCAACCCGTACGTCGGTTTCGGCACACCACAACCGACTTAGTATATTTTACTGTTGTTTAGAGGTTTTAGGTCCTCATAAATACGGCCTTCTTCCCTGACCACAAATGGGAAGGCGGAGCCTGGAGTTGTGGGAGGGGTTGCAACCGGCCTATATAAACTCACTACTTACCTCCATACCTTGCTGACAACGCTTGGTCACTTCCGGTTGCCCCACCCACCACACCACAAAGAATCAATTAATTGGTTGGCCCTCTTTATTTACAGGCCAACCCGTACGTCGGTTTCGGCACACCACAACCGACTTAGTATATTTTGCTGTTGTTTAGAGGTTTTAGGTCCGCATAAATACGGCCTTCTTCCCTGACCACAAATATATATATATATATATATATATATTTCCTAAAACTGTGTATACTTAATTGGTAAAATATTATCATGGATCAGACATAAAGAATACGGAAATCAAGAAATGGACAATACATGTCCTAGACGTGTTTTTTTAATTGTTTCTAGAGAATGCAAGGAGTTTACGTTTCTTCTAGATGTTTTATGATATGGAAACCTTTGGAAAACAATTATTATTCTAAGGAACAAAGTATTTTCAAGTTCTAAATGAGAACAGTGTTATTGAGAATGTGACACTGTTGAAACACACCTTGCTAACATTTGTTCCCCAAAAGAAAGGGAATATACATTCGTTAGTCATTATTATATAAACTCTTCCTATTGCCGAAGGTGTGACTTATCTCCATATCCAGTTACTTTTGTTTCCACTTTTAGGTACAGGGAAGGATCAAATGGTTTCTGTGTAATCTGAACATTCTCTGGATAGTTGTTCTGAGAGGTGTTTCTCACAGTAGTTAATATGTAACGTGTATAAAGTTACGCATTTATTATCTGTTATATTTTAGTTTTATGAAGTAAGGAAGAATGGAATAATATTTCATAATTGGAAGTATGATATGGGAGTGTGCAATAAAATTCAGCATTGGAAGTTTTCAGGAAATAAATCAATAAAAAGTATATGTCTGGCTTTGATCCCTATTTTCAATGTTATATGATTGACATGTTTTTGTATGACACACAAGGTTGTGTATAAAGAATACCTAATGTAGCATTTATATTCTTTAAGAATTAAAAATCACTACCCTACATCAACCAAAATTACAATACTCAACCAAAATTACAATACTTTTTAACCCCTTAAGGACCAAACTTCTGTAATAAAAGGGAAGACGTCATGTGTCTTTAAGGGGTTAAAGGTGCTTTTGCAAATGTGTTCTCTACTGGGGAGAGTAACTCTTTTTCGGGAGATAAATCAAAATTATTTGGGTAAGGTTTATTGTGAAAGGATAATTAGTTTAACCCCTTAAGGACACATGACATGTGACATGTCGTGATTCCCTTTTATTCCAGAAGTTTGGTCCTTAAGGGGTTAAATAACAAAGTTGCTAGTAAAACACACTCTGCTGCTAACAGCTTTTCTGTAGCAATTTCTTACCGTCTTTAGTGTATTGTATCCCCCGTTTAGTCTCTGTTACACTCCCTTGTATGTCTCATATAAGCCTCTTATTTCCCACAGCTCTTTTCTGTGTGTCTTTCCCCTCAGCCCTTTTTGTCACCCCCACCCACCCACCAGGACCCTTTGTGTGTCGTTTTCCTCCCAAGCTATATAGACATAGACATATAGCAACACACACAACCATACAAGCACACAGTCACAGAAATATGCAGGTACACAATCAAACACAGTCATAAAAACACAGACATACAGACACACAAAGACACTGTCATACAGAAAAATACAGACACAGTTATACAGAGATATGAAACACAGACATAGACGCAGTCAAACAGAGACATAAAGACGCCGTCATACAGAGACATAATGAAGCAGGCATGCAGTGACATACAGAACAAGGCATATAGAGACATACGGACAGAGTCATATAGAGACATACAGACACAAGCATACATACACAGTCATACACAGACATATGGTCATACAGAGACATTCAGAGCAGGGGCAGATCCAGAACCTAATCTCAGGAAGGGGACTGGTAGTGGACTGTAGTAGGGGGCTAGGGCAGGGGCAGTAGTAGGGGGCAAGGGGCTGTAATGTGGGAGGACAGGGGCTGTAGTGGGGATGGGCAAGGGCTGTGGGGGGGGGGCAATGACTGTAGTTGAAGGTTAGGGGCTCTAATTGGGGAATAGCGGCTGAAGTAGGTTGATTGTAGTAAGGGGCTGCGTGTTGAGGAATAGAGGCTGTAGTGGAAGGCATGTGTAGCAGGGGAGTTAGGGGCTGTAAAGGGAGGGACGGCTTGTAGAAAGGGGACAGAGACTGCAGAGGGGACAGGGGCAGTATGGTGAAGGCAGGGGCTGTAGAGGGTGGGACCGTATAATGGAGGCAGGGGCTGTAGACAGGGGCAGTATAATAGAGGCAGGGGCTGTAGAGGGGGGACAGGGGCAGTATAATGGAGGCAAGGGCTGTAGTGGGGCAGGGGCTGTTGAGGGGGGTGGGCAGGGGTTGTAGAGGGGGGAAATGGGCAGCATGGTGGGGACATGGGCTGTAGAGAAGAGGACAGAGGCAGTATAATGGAGGCAGGGTCTATAGAGTGGGGGACAGAGACTGTAGAGGGGGGCAAGGGCTGTAAGGGGCCAGGGGGTGTAGAGGGGGGACAGAGGTAGTATTATGGAGCCAGGGGCTGTAGAGGGCGGGCAGGAGCAGTACCGCGGGACAAGGGCAGTATAATCGAGGCAGGAGCTGTAGAGGGGGGACAGGGGCAGTATAATGGTGTCACGATTGGCACCGTGCCATTCAGATGGCCAGGTGTGGCCGTTCCACAGGTGCCAAAAAGGGATTTAAACTCTCGACTCTTGCTGCCTTAGTCCTGCTGTCTTGACTCTGAGACACAATTCAGTTCATGTTTCTGCCTGATGTCCTATCCTGCTTTGTCTGCAGCACTAGGGGCTGGAATTTACCTGGGGCTGCTCCTATCAATCTTAGCCCACCTGATGCTGATGCCCAATTAGCCAGGTATAAGACTGCCTCTCCCTTGATAAATATTAATGGAGGAAGAACCGTCTTAAAAAAAAAAAAAACTGGAAAAAAAGGGAGAAAAACAAATAAAACGTTTTGATTATAAAAAAACAACAATCTAAAAGGTATCTCCCCCCTCCCTGAGGCTTACCTTGGGCCGGGGGGGTGGGGGAATCTTATCCCTGGTGGTCAGGTGGGATGGGCCAGAAAGGAGCTGGAGGCAGTAGATCCATTGAAGACTGGTGGGGAGTTTGGTGGAGTTTTATAGAAGCAGGGGCTGCAGAGGCGGTAGGGGGGCTGGGGCTGCATAGAGGGGACATAGGCAGCATGGTGGGGACAGGGGCTGTAGAGGTGGGGGTGACAGGGGCAGTGTAATAGAGGCAGTGACTGCTTTAAAAAAAATGGAGAAAAAAACAAACAAAAACATTTTGATTATAAAAAAAACAATCTAAAAGGTATCTCCACCCTCCCTGAGGCTTACCTTGGGCCAGGGAGGGGGGGGATATTACCCATGGTGGTAAGGTGGGACGAGCAAGATGGGAGCTGGAGGCAGGAGATCCATTGAAGACTGTTGGGGAGTCTGAGAGCAGTGGAAGTCATGCCCCCTCCTCTGACATCATCAGAGGAGACCGTCTGACTTCACTGCCCAGCTCCTGTTCTGTGCTGGCTGCAGAGAGGCAGATAAGCTGAGAAATCCAAATCTCCAACCAGAGGCAGGGAATTTGGATTTTTGGACACGCTGGCCCTGCATATATATAAAGCCTGAATTTTTGGGAGGAGTTTGCCCTATAAAAATGCAAATCCCTTGCTTACCTGCATTCAGGTGACAATGGCAACTTGCACTTCCAGTTGGATCCCTCCCATGCTGCTGCAACCTGATCTCATTACTACTGGTCCTCTTTCGGCCTTCCCCAACTCTGGGCCTCTGGCTCCACTGCCGTTAGTTCCTGCTTCTGGCTATGAGACCCGGCATGCTTACGTATGTACACGTGGGAATAACCCTTCAATTATACCCATGTTCGGGCCTTTAAAACGTGCAACATGGCTCCCTTTCTTTTGCATTCATTAGTTCATTCAATACATTATAAGTGTACGTTTGTTAATTTTGGCTTAGTTCTCTTAAATGCAAATACGCCACTTTCATTTGTATCGTTCATCTCTGTTTGGCTCCATACGGTTCTCATATTTGGTATACATTTCTTTTTACTCTATGTATGTAAAGTAACTTCGTGCCAGTTTGGCACTTGGCATGTTGGCATTTTGTGGGTTTAACCATTCATTAACCTATCGATTAATTTGTGGGGTCTCCGTTTAACACACAAACTTCAAATAGACTACTCAAACTCACATACGGTTAAAACATACAAACGCTTAACTCACGAACCCAAAGGCTGAACTTGATGGACTCAAGTCTCTTTTCAGCTATGTAATTATGTAACCCTCCTAACCACGTTAAACAATAAACTCACGAACGCAAGTATTTCATTTACTATTCACACGAAGTATTAGAGCCATGAACTGAATTAAACCAACAAACTCTCAATTCTCTTTACTCTATAATACATTTTTAATGGGTTTACCGTTGGATTTTCTGTTCGAAACATGATTATAGAAGTGAAGCAAGGGTGGGAAGGCAGAACTCTACAAGTTTGATAATCGCACAATCATCACGTTTTTTTCAGGTCATGGTTCAGCACAAAACCATCTACTCCCAGTTCAAGGGTCATCAACCAAACTGCCTAAACGCCAAACAAGCTGGTCATGCCTAGTTTGTCCTATGCAAGCATTCCTTTTAACTCACTAGTAATCAACAGCCTCCTCCCTTGAACCTCAAGGAAACTGCTGTGTCTGGCTAGCCATGGCTTATATAACTGGTGTTTCTACAGAACTGTTAGTTTGTTCATTCAAGTCAAATTTCACTACTAGTACTAATTCAGCCTATTTTTATCATACATAGCATCGCAGTGATTCCTCTTTCCTCTTACTGTATTAGAAACATAGAAATATAGAATGTGACGGCAGATAAGAACCATTCGGCCTATCTAGTCTGCCCAATTTTCTAAACACTTTCATTAGTCCCTGGCCTTATCTTATAGTTAGGATAGCCTTATGCCTATCCCACGCATGCTTAAACTCCTCTACTGTGTTAACCTCTACCACTTCAGCTGGAAGGCTATTTCATGCATCCACTACCCTCTCAGTAAAGTAATTCTTCCTGATATTATTTTTAAACCTTTACCCCTCTAATTTAAGACTATGTCCTCTTGTTGTGGTAGTTTTTCTTCTTTTAAATATAGTCTCCTCCTTTACTGTGTTGATTCCCTTTATGTATTTAAATGTTTCTATCATATCCCCCTGTCTCGTCTTTCCTCCAAGCTATACATGTTAAGATCCTTTAACCTTTCTTGGTAAGTTTTATCCCGCAATCCATGAACCAGTTTAGTAGCCCTTCTCTGAACCCTCTCTAAGGTATCAATATCCTTCTGAAGATACGGTCTCCAGTACTGTGTACAATACTCCAAGTGAGGTCTCACCAGTGTTCTGTACAATGGCATGAGCACTTCCCTCTTTCTACTGCTAAAACCTCTCCCTATACAACCAAGCATTCTGCTAGCATTTCCTGCTGCTCTATTACATTGTCTGCCTACCTTTAAGTCATCAGAAATAATCACCCCTAAATCCCTTTCCTCAGATGTTGAGGTTAGGACTCTATCAAATATTCTGTACTCTGCCCTTGGGTTTTTACGTCCAAGATGCATTATCTTGCACTTAGCCACATTAAATGTCAGTTGCCACAATTCTGACCATTTTTCTAGTTTACCTAAATAATTTGCCATTTGGCTTATCCCTCCTGGAACATCAACCCTGTTACATATCTTAGTATCATCAGCAAAAAGACATACCTTACCATCAATATAACTAATAAAAAAATATTAAAGAGAATGGGTCCAAGTACAGATCCCTGAGGTACCCCAGTGGTGACAAGCCCAAGCTTCGAATATATTCCATTGACTACAACCCTCTGTTGCCTGTCACTCAGCCACTGCCTTATCAATTCAACAATATTGGAATCCAAACTTAAAGATTGCAGTTTATTGATAAGCCTTCTATGTGCAACAGTGTCAAAAGCCTTACTGAAATCTAGGTAAGCAATGTCTACTGCACCACACTGATCTATAATTTTAGTTACCCAATCAAAAAAAATCAATAAGATTAGTTTGGCATGATCTCCCTCAAGTAAACCCATGTTGTCTCTGATTTTGAAATCCATGTGTTATTAGATGTTCAACAATCCTATCCTTTTACATGGTTTCCATCACTTTCCCCAGTACTGAAGTAAGGCTTACTGGCCTATAGTTGCCCGACTCCTCCCTATTACCTTTCTTGTGAATGGGCACAACATTCGCTAACTTCCAATCTTCTGGGACTACTCCTGTTAACAATGATTGGTTAAATAAATCTGCTAATGGTTTTGCTAGTACACCACTAAGCTCTTTTAATAGCTTTGGGTGTATTCCATCAGGTCTCATTGACTTATTTGTCTTTACTTTTGACAGTTGAAATAGAACCTCTTCCTCTGTAAACTTACGTGTAATAAATGACTCATTTATCCTTTGCAAATAAGCAGAGGCCTACCCAGGTGTTAAATATTCCTAGTGGGTGGTGATTTTATGAGTTATATAAGGATTGTTGTCATTAGCTTGGCTAATATAGCTTGGTTGCTTCATCTAAGTGTTGCTTCTAAGTGTGTAGTTGGAGATATTCTGGAGAGAAACTGGAGGTAATCTGAGGTATTCAGGAGAATAAATAAAAAGTTAAGATTCGTTTGATTTAAATTATTTAATTAGGCCCTCACTAGGCCATATGGACTTCTATCATATGCAATCTAATTTGGTCCCCTACATGGCTAGGTGTCGCAACTGACTGTATAAATTTATGTCAGGCTCAAACTTGGGCCTAGACATGTGGTTAAGCAATTTAAATATTAATTTGTATAAACATTCACTGTACACATTAAACATAAGCTCCTCTTAGGGTTCATCTGCTAGATCAGGTTTTACTTTGGTTTAGTTATCTTACAGAATTGCGGAATTTCTGAAGTGCCGAATTTTGGAATTGCCGAACCGAACGGAGTTGTCGAAGTCCCGAATTTCCGAAGTGCTGAAGTGCTTCGGATTTCTGAAAAGTGGCAAAACAGGAAAGGGAGGGAAAATTAAGGGAATGATGACAGGAATCTAGCCCTAACCCTTACCCCAACCTTCCTCTAACCCTACCCCTAGCTTGGGGTTAGGAGTAGGGTTGGGGCTAGGGTTAGGGAATTGCCAAAGTCCCGAATTGCCGAGGTCCTGAATTGTCGAAATCCCACATTTCGGAAGTGCTGAACCAAATTTTTGCCCATGCACATCCCTACTCACTTATACTCCCCTTATTCATGGGCCAACAAGAGGCTTGTCTCTTTATGTTTAAACCAACACATGATCTACCCTACGTATACATTCAACCGTTTTGATCAATTTATGATTCATGTTCATTTACCCTCTTTGTCTATGTTTTTCTGTGTAAGGGGTTTTGACTTCTCTCACGTTGTCTGTTACGTCTGTGTAGAAGTTCATCACCCAAAAAATAAGCACACCACGGCAACGCTCTGGATCTCGCGAGAGTGAACTCTAGGAGCTATAGGCTAGAGTTTACTCTCACCAGTGGGATCACCAGGGATCGAAAAAATTAATATATTATTAAAAAGCCTCCCTACCCTTCTGCCCCCCCACACATATACACTGCCCCCCATACACACAATGCCCCTTGCCCCCATACACACACTTCCCCACACACACATGGCCCCACACATACTGCCCCACACATACCCATACACACACTGCCCCCACACACATACACTGCCCCCCATACACACATTGCCCCACACACACTGCTCCCCATACACACACTGCCCCCCATACATACACTGCCCCACACACATACACTGTACACCCATACACACATTGCCCCACAGACACATACAGTCAAGGTCGTCTTTAAAGTGGGGCAAACGGGGAAGCTGCTCTGGGCCCAGTTACTCCTGGAGGGCCCAAAGCAGCTACCCTGTGTCCCCGCTGTATGCAAAAAAAAAACACTGCAGCTCTCTCTCACACACTGCACCCCTGACATGCACTGCCACCCTCACACACCACACACCACACACACACACACACGCTGCACTCCTCACACACACTGCACCCCTCACCATTGCACCACTCACACACAACACTGCTCATATGCCTTACTACAGCTCCATATCCCAAAATACCCCAGGTAAGTTGTCAAACTGTTCTTAAATGGTTTGACTATTTACTCTGGGAGGGGGTCCTGGAACTACTGGCGCCATAACCAATTCACTGATCTGTGGTGGTTATTGTGCCTGGATTATTTCTTTAAATAATCTACAAGTGCCCCTCCCGAGATAAGCCTCTGGATCCGCCCCTGCCTCAGCATTAGTGAGT
This sequence comes from Pelobates cultripes, assembly GCA_933207985.1. NCBI lineage: Eukaryota > Metazoa > Chordata > Amphibia > Anura > Pelobatidae > Pelobates > Pelobates cultripes. The sequence goes on along the minus strand of OW240913.1, from coordinate 157,197,036 downwards.
GTGCCACCAGATCGGCTAGGCAGCCACCCGGCCTGGTGGCACCAGCGTCGAACGCGGCTGGCCCCCCTCTGACTTTTGGAAAATGGGAGGGGGAAGAAAGAAACAGAAAGGGAATAGAGAGACACAAGGGGAGGGGGGAGAAAGAGACAGAGAGGGGGAATAGAGATACACAGGGGGAAAGGAAAGAAAGAGACAATGGGAGAATATTGAGAGACACAGGAAAAGGAGGGAGAAAGAGAAAGAGGGGAAGAGAGAAACAGAAAGGGAATGGAGAGACACAAGGGGAGGGGGGGAAAGAGACAGAGAGGAGGAATAGAGAGACCCACAGGGGGAGGGGAAGAGAGACACACAGGGGAGGGGGAGAAAGAAACAGGGGGAAGCGAGAGACACAGGGGAGGGGAAAAGAGACAGAGGAAAAAGAGAGAGACTGGGAAGGAGAGGGGAGACATGGACACAGAGGAGCAGTGAGGGGGAGAAGAAACATACAGAGGTACTGGGGGGAGACAAAGAGGCACACAGAGGGGCTGGAGATAGAGACACACATAAGGGATATATATACATATATATATATATCATGTTTATCAATGTGTGTATTAGATATATATATATATATATATATATATATAATTATATCTATAATGTTTACATATATATGCATAACACACAGAGAAATTTAATTAATATGTAAAATATGTAATGAGCAGATATTGGCCCATTCTTGTTCATAGGTGCATACTCCAGCACAATAACATAAGTGAAGAGCGCACCCACAGAACTTCAAAATAAACAAGATACATTTTTTACAGTTGTGCACTACATACATTCACCATTTCAGTCCCAGAGAATTCACAGTCGTACGCCAATATGAAGTCAACTCTAGCCTCAAGTATCCGACCTTGTCAAACACATCAACCACTACATTCTCACGTTAAAGATTTCTAAAACTAACCAGACTAACTATCCAACCAGAATACCACTATTCTTGACAGACAACAGCTCAACAGATAGGAATCGGAAGAGATGACGTGGCTACACAATTTAAAGACTCTTGAACCTAAAGGACTTAACATAGAATTCAATTTATATAATTTTTTATAAATTAATAATTTTTTATAAATGAACATTTATTGCATTTTATGTTATTGCCTATTTTAAACATATAGAATATTACACCATCAGGTATATACTGTTTGCAATTTTAGCTAATATTAATGCCCCCCCTTTTCTCTCCTTTTTAGTAGGTTTCTCAGTGTTTTTAGTTTTTTACTTCCATATTTTATGAAATGTTTATATTTTACTTTTCTTTATATATATATATATATATATATATATATATACTATGTATTTTGATGTAACTTCTTGCACATTTCATTGTTTCGCGATTTCCGTCAGATACAAAGTTTAGGTGATATGCCAGAAAATTGTGGACTTTGTATATCTGCATTAAAACATGCAGTCACTCGGACTTTAGGTTTACAATAAGAACCAATGATGAAGAGACTATTACAAATCATGCCTATTGTGGCAGCTTTGAAAGAACAGGACGTCTGGACTGGGACATAATCTGAGGAAGCCGCCCAGGCGAAACGCTTCATCACGTCTTTGTACGTATGACATCATCCCGCCATCACGTGATCGTACGAAGCTCCGGTTCCCGGAAGAACTCCCTACAGTGCTGACACGTTGGAAAGACCGTTAGTGCTAGCGGCGGCTTTGACAGATTGTACAACTGAGGAGTATGAACTTCTACAAGGGATAAAGAGCTGTATCACATACATGTGAACTTTTAACTCATGTGGAAATAAAGCATACTTTCGTATTCAGCTGCCGTCCTGATTACCTGCCAATATCCAGCCCTGTATTTAGGACTAAAGCCAGAAAAGATAGAGCAGACTTTTAACTTGTGAGTTTTATTTCATCCATTTATTTATAATTTTACACTATATAGTATTATACTATATTTTTTTTCCCCCTTTTCTCTTTTATATATTATGTTCCTACATATCCCTGGAAGGAATATTGTGATACTCCAATTTTAGGAGATTATTAGTAAGTTTCTCTAGTAGACTTATCACTTAATGTACTTGTGAATTTGCACACTTATTTAATTTATTGATTTTGTACTGCTGGCACTATATTGTGCATTGCACTGACACTTTTTCACTGTGTTGCACTTTTTATAGTATTTTAAAGGTATAGCGCACCTTTTTTTAATCTTGTATTGCTTTAGGTTGATTGGGTGTTTTTGAGCAGCTATTTCACTGCTTAGGTGCAGCTCTACCTTTTTTACACATATATATTGTATCATTGTATTCTAAATTTTAGTCCCTTCTTGCTTAGACACATGCATACCCACATACAACAGCTTCCACCTAACTCTCTGTTGCCATTACACAGGCATCCACTCATCCCAGTCCATATCATAAAATTGAATGAATGGAAATATCTGTCTACAATACTTATATTTCGCACCATGAATAAGAGCTCAGGAAATCATTCAAGTTTAGCTTTGTAAGCATGCTAAAAGTGTGTTTTTCATTGATACCTTTTGGCCCTCTTTTATACAGGCCTACCCGTACGTTGGTATCGGCACAACACAACCAACTTACCACTGCTTCTACTGTTACATATACCATTAAGTTCAGACCACAAATATATATATATATATATATATATATCATACAACAGGGTCCTTGCACTCAGACCAACTCAGCTTAATGCTGGGTGCAGAACAGCCTTGGCCAAAAATAAATTTATATATATATATATATATATATATATATATATATAAATCCAAAAAACAGCTGGCACTCACGGTCTTTGATGTGGTTTAAAATATCAAATCTTTATTGAAGTATATCCATAAAAAAAAAATCGACGTTTCAGCCCTCGTCCGGGGCTTTCCTCAGGATCAATAATCAATAATATATCTAATATTTGTATATAGCTTGCATTCAATAGCCAAATGACAAAATGCTATATGCTGTTTTACCATTCTAAATATATAGTAGCAGGGACCATGTTGAATTTTTTTTAACCCCTTAAGGAGACAGCTTTCCCTCGTGTACTTAAGGATACAACAGTTATAGAACTGCATGCAAAATACCAATGCAATGGAATAATCCATCGCATAAAATTTTTATATATGAAACGCAATCTTTGAACAATGATAGGAACCATGTCAACCTTTAAATCCCTTTTGTGGAGTTTTTCAAGTCTTAAAAAAAAGTCTGCATGAGGGACTGAATATTGTAATTATTTCTGCTAATATTTATTCAGCACACTAAAGCAATGAATTATAACTTGTTCCATATCTCCTACTAAATATGATGTCTTCTAGTTTTCTGTCACCTGAAGTTTGACCTGGTGAATCTTAGTTTATTAGACTACACCCCAAGCTAAACAAATACTATGAATATCAGTTGGATAAAAAAAATAAACCAAAACCACAAGTAAGCATTTATTAAACAGTAAAAAAAATATCATTCATCTATCATCAAGTATATATAACTTGTAGGTTTAAAATATATCCTATGTAATTTCAGTTTTGTGACACATTGCAATTTACAAATTACAAATACCTTTATAGATGAAAAGCATATATAAGCATAAACAGACAAAGCTATGGATATTTCTAAATATATACAAGATTATCAAAAACAATGTGAGTTGTGGGAATTCAAAGTGTATTAAGAGTGAATTTGAAATTTAACCCCTTAAGGACACATGACATGTCTGACATGTCATGATTCCCTTTTATTACAGAAGGTTGGTCCTTAAGGGGTTAAGACCATAATAGCATTTTCAGAACAGTAAATTATATGTGCGTGCATTATCTGTGAGAGATATAGTGAACAATGTTCATAGTCCATGTTCAGAATTAAAAAGACTGATCGCACCAATCAGCATGTTATACCCAAAGCTTATGATGGTGTAACATACTGTGACTGTATATAGCTCTTCAATATTACAATAATATAAGCATTTAAAGGTTTCATTTTTTTTAAACTCAAAATCTAGCTTATTGGTTAGATTAATTTTGAACACATTTAAATAATTATGTTTTATAATTGTTACACAAATAAATAAAGAACAGTTAAAAGGTGCTAGCAGTTGAAGTTCTTTTAAAAAACAAACAAAAAAATTTAATATATATATATATTCTAAAATCTCTACCAAAACATATAAAATATGGCAAGCGTGAGGAACCCACGCACTGGAGATGTTGGAGATGTTGTTTGAACACTGCCAGTGTTTGATGAATTCAACTGCAGGCTGAAAGGTGGTTTCAGCAAGACATTGGATATACACAGAGAACAGTTAAATCCACAGAAGTCACAGAAGGAGATCTTGCTCATGGTTGCAGAATTATATGTTCTTATTGCCATGTTT
>OW240913.1:157033753-157192544 GCA_933207985.1 Pelobates cultripes | reverse complement strand
GTCTCACAATAGTAAACACTGCCTTTTCTTTTGTGTAACAGCACATCTAGTGGCTGTCACTCTGACTGACACTGGAAGAGCTTCCTGTTGTGTTTTGCAATCTTTGCAGGACCAACGTTCAGCACAAAGTCGCAGAATGCTCTCCACTGAACTAATGAACCTTTCTGAGGAGATGCTGTTTATTACACATACTTTCATACTGCTGTCAGTTCTCATCTTCAGACCTTTCTAAATGATTTGTCTTCCATTACAAAGTGATCTTAAACCTTAAATGGTCACTAGTAATAGCGAGGTATTGGAATTTCCTCTTATTTATAAGTAAAAGTCAAAATCTAGTGCCTACTTTCAGTGAAAAAGCTTTACTCATGGAGAACATTTGGTCTCCATGGTATTCCCACCCTGTGTAAAACCCCTGTCACTTTGAGCTATATCCTTTAGATCCTGCTGTGATTTAAAGGACACTGTCACTATCCAGTACTTTAATAATGTTTAATGATACTACATCTTTAACATATATGTGTTTTATGAGATCTAAAAATTTTTATCAAATTTAGAAACGCACATATTTATCAGGGAACTGGCTTCTTGACAGGCTCTGCCCTTTCTGTTCTTAAACATAATATGTGATGATGAAAAAAAATAAAAACTATTTTTCTAGTTCGGTGCAATGTCTGTCCTTATTATATGGATTATGATGTCAACTGCCATATATTAAATATAAATTTAAAAAGACAATGAAGCATCCCATGAAGAGGTGGGCTACATCTTCCTTGATGCGTGGTTAGGAGCCCGGAGTGCCGAAGGTTCCTACCCATCCGCTACTGCTTCCTTTTTCTTATAGCTGTCTTGCCTTTCTTTCATTTACATTCTTCCTTAATCTTAAAACATACAATTGTTGGCTTCTGTGTTGTTTCCATTGCCAAGATGGAATAACAAGACTATAAAATATTATCCCTTGCTGGGGGACTTCATTGTTCTGAAAATATCTCCCTATTTTTGCATCAGTTTTACAAGTGCCTTATTTCTTGTTATTTTTGTCATTGATAAAATAATACATTTTAATTGCAGAGAAAGGCCAATGCCACTGGGCTGAAGCTAATTTACTTGTCATTTAACACGAAACCATGTTGAAAGGGAAAGCTCACATTAAAAATGTTTTTGTAATATCTACATTTAGCAAATGAAAACAGAAAATGTCACAAACGTTATGCATTACATTAATTACACTTTTAGATTATTGAAATATATAGATTTGAAAATGAGGTTTTATGCTGAGAAAAAAAAAGGAAATACATGTGTTTTAGTGATGAGGTAACAAGAAAATGTCACAGTTTAAGGACTTTGTCAAATTTGCAAAGTCCCTCGATGGTGACATCACAGCTGGGGGTCCAGTGGATGAGGGTGGCAAGTAAAGGTTAGTTTGCTTACCTGACCCTGTTCCTGGTGACGCTGCAGTCTTGGTTTCTATGTGATCCTCCTCGGCACTGATGTCGCTGCTGTACTCTGACACTCAAATAAGATTAAAAACAAAACACTATGTGTTTTCATCTGGGGCAGAACTTGTGCACATGATGCTCCCTGCAAAACCAGAAATACGGCACTGGAACTTCTGATCGAGACTGAGGCTTGAGACACGTAGCCAGAACCAGTGATTGCAGCTGTGTTACAAGAAATCACTATTCCCGATTGGCTTATGGTGGTTTGGGACGGTGCAAAAATGACTTTATAAAGGGAATGGAGGAAAGGATCTTCATGCAAACTTTGTATTCCTCGGACAAAGTCCTGCAATGGACAAAATGCGTAGGGCTGGAACACTGTGAGTGCACTTTAAATCAAACTGTTTATATTATTGATATTTCTACACTATGTGTATATCACTCTCCTTTCATTTCATATTCTAATTTGGGGAAAGAGAAGAAAGAAGGTTCCATTAACAAAGCCATTTTATGTACCTGCAATCAATTCTACTTTTGCGAGTGTAATATAGCTCCTATTAAGAATTTAGTGATATACAGTATTACACTATTACTACTACTATGCGTTTATTTTTTTCTTTAGATTGTATATTTTTATAGGTATTCAGAAGATAATGGGGAATCTTCCTACATTTTACAGTGTACCTTATATATGTACTAGATATCCACTTTTGAGGCACCTTGGGATATAGTGTTTTGTTTTGAACCACAACAAGCACTGTGAGTGGAGAGCAGCTGTAGACATCATTGAAAACACAGTAAAAATGTTGGCGTGGTAAAGGTAATATAATAAGTCTGTGTACTAAGCTTGTGGAGAAATAAGAATGTATCATATTTCAATATATCAAATGCAGAGACAAGTCCACGAAGATTAGCACAAAATAGTGTCTGATAGGTTCCACTGTAGCAGGCTGGTTTCTTTGGGGAGAACCACATTGGTGGAAAGTTGAATATTATTAAATGTACACCTTTATTGAGGTATATGCAACAATGTTTAGAGATTAAAACTCTGATATCAGTAGAGTGAATCTCATTTACTTGCCCAGTGGGAAATAAAATACCCCTGAAAAACTGATTATGGCTAAAAAGAGAATATTTTGAAAAATCTGTCAAACATTTGTATCCTCTCTTATATGTACACAACAAAGAAATAATAAAATTAAATATGATGCTTTAAAATAGTCAGTGATTTATGCTGGGGCCAGTAAAGTTATACTGTAATAAGAAAGCAGTTGATAAAAGTAGAACATAAGAGGTTTATGTATGGACTTTGCTTTGCTAAAACAGATATAGCTGTGTGAGCGACTTAAAGGCAATAAACAATTGTACAGAGAGATGTACAGCAGATGGAATATGTGTAGTTAGATAAGAGGAACTGGTTTTATGAAGATTTCAGGGGAGGCTTTGTTTGTACAGAGAGGTCTTTGTTCTTGGTTCAGCATTTTTCAGAAAATAAATCTTATCCTATCCTAAACCTTTAACAGAACATCAGGAGGCAATTGAGCAATCCCCAAGGAAGTCCATTGTTGCATTGAAATAATCTAAATTTGATTAACTCCTGTTATTTTGTAAGTCAGAAGCAGCACAATGTGACAATACTTTATGGCAAAGCTATACGTATTTTGTATCCTCTGTTATTGACCACCACAGCGAATGTTTCAAGGAAACAAAGAGAGGAGGTCACATACAGAGATAAACAATGAGATACATTTAAGTGAGAAAGACAATGTCATGTGAGAAAAGAATGGGGAGGGAATTGCATGTGAGAAAATCAAGTCCAATATCTCTCACTTCTAAAAATTTGATTAAGTACATTGCAATATAGAAGCTAGTATTGTATGAGATGTGGTAGCCTGTAACTGAAAACTTGTTGACATATTTAGGACAACACCTAGATAGCATTGGGGGGACAGAAACACCAGTTAACACCTTCATCGAGCAGCTACATTATATCTACGTTGATGCTGGGTGAATTCTGTAGCCATTAATCCAGTTCCAATGAGTATGTGTTAGTCCATTTGACTATGTAACAAAAAGTATTTTATTTAAATTGGTGTTATCATGCATTCATTCTTACGTATTCTATGAAAATGACAAAATCTAAAAAAATGTTTAAAGGTGTTCCAAAAGAGTATCTTGGAATACACTTGTTTACCTTCTAAGCATGTCCAACATAATTCTTTATCTAACAATAAGTATCTTCCATAGAAGGCATTCAGACTGGAGAGGCCTTTCACATTTTATTGTATTTGCTATTATTATCTAGGTTATTTTAGGTTTATAATTGAGACAAACTATTTTGGTACCATCCAACAAAACTAACAAAAATATCTCTGCCTCTTTTTTTATTTTATTTTTTGATCTGTACTATTTGTGGCAATCCGTACATATCTAGCCTTGTCCAAAATGCTGTAGGTGTAGCCCTATCTTTGTCTACGGTGTCCGGTACACACCAGAACTCTTGCCTATTCATCACACATCCTGCAAGCTTGATACGGGCAGAGGGTGGTTAACACATTGGTATTTAGTTGAATTTGGAGAAAAAGAGATCCTGGGAATTCTATTTTCCTAATTGCAATTATAGACTATATTAAAAAGCTTTCACTTGATAAGTCTTACAATAAACTTTGACATTTAAATGTTAAACATGAATAATCTAAATTCTGTATAACTGTGAAAGAAAATACTTATTCCTATTATCCTATATTATACCATATTCCTTGGCTGTTAAAGTATTTGCTTGTATTTAAAAATGCATACACATTGCAAAGTTAATTGCAAGCATTTCATTATTGCAGAACATTGAAGGTCTATGACAATTTGTCTTTAAAATAAATCTACTTATTACCTGACACATGCAGGAGCTATGAAATTAAACTGCCACAGGCAGCAGATTCCATTGTGTCTTCATATACAGTTTCTTAACACTTTAACCTGCATCATGTGCACTACACCTGCAGGTATGACATTAATAGCTCGATAAACATACTTATTAAATAAAAAAATACTAACAAAAAAAACTTATTTTATATGAATGTTCATCTTACGAATATGTACAACAACTTTTTATTTACAAAGTTTCAAAGATCAAAACTTCAAAAACAATCCAAGGTTAAGATAAACTTTATGTGTTCGAATATTTATATATATCATGTTTATCCAAATATATACATTATAAAAAATAATTGTTAAATCATCGGACATTGTGACGCAAGATTTTCATTTCCCAGAAAATTCAGAAAAAAAATAAACAGAAAATTATAATAAATATTATATATATGTATATAACGCTATGTGTGTTTTTATATCTGAATGCCCTGTCTTCAGTTCCTACTTTTTATAATCCATCCTTTACACCATAATTTTTGCACATGTTTGTGGTCTAATAATGCCTCCCCTTCCTCCCGTACCTGAGGCTATTATCATATAATTCCTCTCATTATAACACCATTAACTTTTAACTCAATCTTAATGAATGCAGAATAGTATTTCTTCTATTCCCTGTGGTTGCATATGGCATAGAACTCTTAATACGCCTTCACTTTGTTTCTATCTTTTGGAGTCACAGTACATTACGATAATAATACGCATATATTCTTCTAGTACCCCTTTTACATTCTGAATGCCCAGTCATCCGTGATAATTGCTCTCTTATATGCACATGAGTGAAGGGGTCAAAAGGACAGATCCCCCCAGATATTTTAGTTAAGGGGGTAAGATTTGACAGGTCCATGCATTTTTGATGATGTAGTTGTTAAGTCTATACATTTTAGTGTTGAGCTAGGATGAAAAGGAAGACATTTTAAAGGAGTTGGTGTTCATTTTTGCATACCTTTTAACCCCTTAAGGACCAAACTTCTGGAATAAAAGGGAATCATGACATGTCACACATGTCATGTGTCCTTAAGGGGTTAAAACAATACTCTTTTCAGCAAGTAGATTAAAAAAAGTAGATACAAGGAAATAAATTGTAAGCTCTGGCCTCAATTTAATATTTTTGGATAAGCTATTTAAATGATTTCCTATTTTTGGATTAACTTTTGAAATGATTTAAAGGAATACTCTAAGCACCAAAATAACTTTAGCTTAATGAAGCAGTTTTGGTGTATAGATCATGGCCCTGCAGTCTCACTGCTCAATTCTCTGCCATTTAGGTGTTAAATCACTTTTGTTTCTGTGTCTGTAGCCCTAACTACATCTCCCCTGGCAATGACTTACACAGCCTACATGAAAAAAATGTTTCATTTTTAAACAGATCTGACAGCACAGTGTGTTTACTTTAGAAATGGTTATCTCCTGCTCTGTTAATTGAATGTTAATCACATGGGTCTTATGGGCTCTTGTAGGCTATTAACATAACAGGATATAAGAAATTATACATGTAATACAAAATGCAATAAAGAAAGTTTAAACATTCAATCTCGCTTTACATTAAATGTGTAGGGGGACAATGTAGGTCATATGAAGGGGGAGGTGCAGAGAATTGAGCAGTTAGACTGAATGGATATGATCTATACACCAAAACCACTCCACTAAGCTAAAGTTGTTTTGGTACTTATAGTGTCCCTTTAACTACACAAATGCCCAAACTCTTGAATGGTGACTACTGTAGATAAATCATATGACAAGTTTATTCAAAATAATAAAAAAATATAAAATAATATAAAAATATTATCTAAAAATATTAAATCAAAGTCTCTGTGTTTGAAATTCAGGATAATTGAGGAGGTATAAATCTTTGGACATATATACAAATTGGACATTTGGACATATGGACATTTATATACTAGATATCCCTGAGGAAGTGGATCAGCTCTGTGTTATTTTTAAATTGCTGTTGTATATTTTATGGGACTTCTTAAAATAGACATTTAGAAGATCAACCCCTAATGAGATCATGGGGAGTCTTTGAAATGATTGATGTATACCACGCCCATTGTATGGGCTTTAAAAGGCAGGACTAGCTACATTAGGACGTGATCTGAGGAAGCCTATTGGGCGAAACGCGTCATCACGTCAATTACGTCATCACGCCATCACGTGACCGGACGGAACCCCGAGTTCCAGGAAGTGAAACCTGCAGTGCCGAAAATTACCAAGGACTGGTAGATATTCGTAATACAGCACTGACAAAAGGTTACTAGACTTCTAAATGGAAACGGGGACGTGGATTTTAACTTTTAATAAAGGCTGTTTACATTGAGAGCTGGCGTCCTGCCTACTTGTACCATCATTGAAGTCCTGGTTTGAGGACTATAAGCTGGATCAGTTAGAGCAGCTTTTACTGCTCTCCCTTTGTGAGTGATATTCCTATTTTATACTGTTGGTTCTTATACTTGTTTTGAAACTGTATTATGCTATGTTTCTCCATTTTAAATCTCCCTTTACATATGTTCTCATTTGATTTGGAGCACCAAAGGAGATATACATTTTTTCTGTAAGTTATTATTCGGATATTGGTCTTTCACTACTTCACTTGCAATTTTGCACATATGTTACACTGAGTGTGGTTATACTGTGCACACACTCCTTGTTTTTTCGCACTAATTTATGCACTATTTGTCGTCGAAGTGGCCGCCATTCGAATACCGAACACGTGGCGGCTGCCATTTTAACTCATTCGAACGCGGTCAGCGGTGTGTGCAGCCAAATCTATGGAACTGTTTTCGGCCACCCAATTGCACGAACACCGCTGACCCGTACGTTCTACTCTACTTCAACACTGTGGCTGGAGACTAAGTCCCGTTCGAAGATTCTCAGTGAAAAATAGACCGACCACACAGCCCAAATCCATGGAACTGTTTTGGGCATAAAAATGTGCCTGTGGTCGGTCAAAAGTGACTTATATGTATCTCCCGAACAGCTGAACGGATTTGAATGGTTTTTGGGTATGTTTGTATTTGGAATGTGCTGATTAATCATATGTGACTTTTATTAATATTGTAAGTATGGTTTTAGAGTTATGAAAGGTATGGATAATTGGGTTACCTCTCAGGCTAAGGGGAGGAGATGTGTGGGATGTAACCATTGTGTGATTGGGTATTGTATAATTGTCCGTGGGCGTCTCCCTTGCAGTGGAGAATTGCATAAAAGCAGAGTGTGTGTCATTAAACCTCAGATCCTGTTTGACCCTCAATACATAGCCTTGTCTCGTTATTGGAGGGAGCTGCTATCATCACACTGGGGATTGCTATGCTCTGCATACTCCCCTGAGCTTTTAATCACTTAGCTCTTTCAAGAGCTTGTTCCTGATACGCTCTCCTGGAGGAGAGGTCTTTCCACACGGTCCTGGAGGACAGAAGCTGATCCAGGGTGGACGGCGAGGCACCAGTTAAGCTACGGCGGTTGTGGAGTCTGCGGTGGTTGCGGTGTCCAGTGTGGTGCTTGTGGTCCTCGGCGCAAGCTAGGAAGCGTCCATTAATGGAAGGGTCCGTTACACTTACAAAAGAAGGTTTGTTGTTTTAATGTTGCGGTGGATCAGTGTATATTCTTTTATTTATATCGTGTCAACTCTTCTCATCCCTTATATCACCATCAATCGACCTTCTTCATTTTCTCTTTCTGTATTTCTCTCTTCTTCCCTCATATTATTGGTGTGACAGATCTCTCTGTCTTGAACTTACAGAGACTTATTCTTCATTAGCTAGTTTAATTTGTGTTTTCCCTTTCATGTGGACTCTATACCGTTCCCTTTTTACCTACCGAATAAAACTCCCGAAAGGCCAGCCACCCAGTAGAGAAGTGTGCTGCTGGTTAACCTCTTGGCTCCATTAGAACGTTGAGGTTAACCGCAGACACCTCTTAATTGATGCCTGTAGCTGGGTGGCCGCCATTCGTATCCCGAACACAAGGTTGCGGCCATTTTAAATCCACGAACGCTCAGCGGTGTTCGGTGGTAAACTCATGGAACTCAAAACGGGCACTTTTTGGCACGAACACCGCTGAAGCCGCTGACCTCCCTTCTCCTTTGGTAGAAAACTCACGAAGGTCCTGGTATTCGGTATTTTGTCCGCGAATAAGCCATACCCCAGATAGCCAACCCTTTGGAGTCTATTTGTATGGAGAACAGACTTTGTGAACATTTTGACTCCACGGCGATTGGACTGTGTGCATAGGATCTGAGTGCTATTCGGTACTTTTGTGCGCTCAGATCCCAGCTATCTGGGGGCACGTTGAATGCCTGTATTATGTCCAGTTATTGTAAAGTTATATATTTTTATGCATTTTGTTATAGTCCCTTAAAATGGCATTTGGTCTTTGCCCAGGGATATAATTGAATTACTTCACAATTATCTCCCGGGCAGAGCAGAGGGTCTTGGGTAATTAAAGGGGCATGGCTACATGTGTAACACTGTGATTGGTTGTTGTAATGTCCTTGTCACAGTCTCCCATTTGGTCCCCTAGGGCAGTGTCCACCAAGTGGGAGACCTGCATAAATACCAGGCAGGTAGCCCTCAGTAAACCAGATTCCTGCTGACCCTCAATATGAAGCTTTGTCTCATCATTGGGGGAATTATACGTATGGATTATGCTTATTCGGCTGTTTGGGAGGCTTATTGGTTCGTGTGATTGTTGTTCGGCAGTTTGGAACGCTCAGTGGCTACCTCTGCATTCGGGAAGCGAACGTCCAATACGGCTGTAACCCCTCAACTACCGGGGGAGCCGTAACAATTGGCTTCCTCACTTATTTACTTTTTATTATTCATAAAACAGATCTGACTGTCTTTCTCTTTTGCCCTATGTAGTTCACTCTATACAGCAGTTTTGCTTAACATGGACATATGTTCATATTATTTCCTAACATATAATATAACTTTTATACATGTAATTTTTATTACAAAAATTCACCTAACTGCTAATTACAAAGAATATAACTCTGTGAAAGTGTTCTTATGTACAATAATTCTGTGTTCTATTCTATGTACAATGACCCAAATACACATACATATATTATGTTACAAATTGTAACAATTTTATAAAATTATGCTACAAGCTGTGCAAAATTAATATATGAATATTTTATACTACAAATTAGGTGTATCGGTTGTTTTGAAGAGGGGCAGCACAAAATATGAAGGGCAAGACTTACATAGTGGAAACATTGGTGATTTAAAAAAAAATCCTAATTAAAGTCACAGCTTCACTTTGCTTGTTTTGTTCTTAAGAACTTAAGGAATTTTGGCATTTTTGCTATGTATGTGTGTGTTCAATTACAATTTCCATCTTTCTCATGTATTGAAACAACATTTTTTTTTGAAGGACAAAAATGGATTTAGTTTGTTGGGACTTACACATAAATTCTCATTTCTTATAAAACAAAATTAAATAAAAGCAAAACAAATCATTTTTCACAGTTTTGGCAATAATATGTGTATTATTAATGCAGCTTAAGAAATGTAAGTAAAAAAAATAACTTTTTTTGTCCTGGTTTACATATAAAAAGTCTAGGAATTTTGTAGATACAGGTCACAAAATGCAAGCAGTATAATACAATTTAAATGTTTAGTGATTTTAGAATGTGATATATGTTTAATAGCATCACAGAAAACAAAATTGCCACACAAAATAAATAGCTAACATATTTTTCGGTCTATAAGACGCACTTTTTTCCTCCTCAAAAGTTAGGGGAAATTTCTGTGCATATTATGGAGCGAATGTGCCCCTCTTTCTCCCCCCTTGGTTCCCAGTAGGTCTCCTACCTTTATGTAGTGTTGCCAAGAGGAGCAGTGTGCACTGTGGTACAGGAGATTCAGTTTCCTGTTCCCGGCCGGACTGAAAGGAAGTGACCACTGAGTTTCCTGTACCCAGCTGGACTGACAGGAAGTGAGCACTGAGTGCGCACCGCGTTACAGGAGATTCAGTTTCCTGTTCCCAGCCGGACTGAAAGGAAGTGAGTACTGAGTGCTCACTTCCTTTCAGTCCGGCTGGGTACAGGAAACTGAATCTCCTGTACCGCACATTATGGTACAGGAGATTCAGTTTCCTGTTCCCGGCCGGACTGAAAGGAACTGACCACTGAGTTTCCTGTACCTGGCTGGACTGACAGGAAGTGAGCACTGAGTGCGCACCGCGGTACAGGAGATTCAGTTTCCTATTCCCAGCCGGACTGAAAGGAAGTGAGTACTGAGTGCTCACTTCCTTTCAGTCCGGCTGGGTACAGGAAACTGAATCTCCTGTACCGCACATCATGATACAGGAGATTCCGTTTCCTGTTCCCGGCCGGACTGAAAAGAAGTGAGCACTCAGTACAGGAAACTGAATCTCCTGTACCGCGGTGCGCACTGCTCCACTCGGCCACACTACATAAGGTAGGAGACCTACCGGGGACCAAGGGGGAAGAGAGAGGGGCTCTAAGGGACAGGTGGAGGGGTGATAAGGAATACTATGGGACAGGGGAAAGGGGAAGGGGTAAAAGAACACTGTGGGACAGGGGAGGGGGAAGTGGGTGAAAAAACACTGTGGGACAGGGGAGGGGGAAAGAACACTGTGGGACAGAGGAGGGGAGTGTGGGTGAAAGAGCACCGTGGGACAGTGGAGGGGGGTGGGTGATAATGAACACTATGGGACAGGGGAAGAGGGGAAGAACACTATGGGACAGGGGAGGGGAGTGGGTGGTAAGGAACACTATGGGACAGGGGAGGGGAGTGGGTGATAAGGAACACTATGGGACAGGGAAGGGGAGTGGATGATAAGGAACACTATGGGACAGGGGAGTGGGGGAAGAACACTATGGGACAGGGGAGGGGAGTGGATGGTAAGGAACACTTTTTTTTTCTTGTTTTCCTACTCTAAAAACTAGGTGCGTTTTATGGTCAGGTGCGTCTTAGAGAGCGAAAAATATGGTATATACAGTAGACATTGAAGGCTATTTAGCTAAGGGTATTTTGACACTTTTTATGTAGCCATTTAATTGCCAGTTTCTGCTACAAATTGTAGTAAAATTGTGTCTTTTCATATATTTTTCCCATACATGTATATAACAAGGTTTTTGTAATGGGTATTTTGTTACCTATGCACAAAACTGCATGTTGTGTTTAGCTACCCTCAATGTATGCCTTTGACATTATAAACTATAGGTCTAAGACAATAAAGGAGCAAGTTACAAGGCCTGACAGTTTTAATTTTACAGTTACAAGTTTGATAGCAGGATTTAAGTGCCTTATGTCTCATTTTGGGGCATAATTGCAGTTTCACTGTTCACATTATCTCACCATTTGTGAAAGTCAACACTCTGGGGTATCTCATATGGAGTATATTGTGCCTTAAATTGCCTCCGTTTTATGCACCAGTTTATGTCAACCTTTGTAGTAATTTGTTTTTTCAAAGTTTGTATTAATTTTTGTTTTTTAATTTTTACATACACATTGCATTGTTGCTGTTTATAGTTTAAATCTCATGTGTGCCATGAATATATTTCCCTTGAATACAACAATATCCAATATGTGTACCTTTGCAAGGTGTCAACCCTAATCCTAAACATAACCCTAATCACAAAAAACTTGGATCCTAAATTTAATCCTAAACATCAACCTAATCTTAACCTTGACGATAATTCTTACCCTAACCTAAACTTAATCCTAATCCTAACATTAGCAATAGTGTTAAAAGGATTTCCTCTGAGGGATTTCATTGCTAGTCCTAATCTGAAACCTAAACCTATTTTGAACCCTCACCATAATCCTTACCCTAATCATAAACCTAATCCTAATGCTAAACCTAATCATAATCTTGAACTGAATCCTAAGGGTTACCCTTTGCCATTATCAGTACTGAAATTAGCAAAGTGATTTCTAGGCTTAAACAGTATAAAGGAGCCTGTGGCCACCATCTACTATATGATTTCAGCATGAAAGGAAGATCTTCATCTTATACTGAAGCTCCTCTGCCAATCACACTGTGATCAATTCTGGGCAGGTGGCAAAACCCAACACTGATCACAATTGGCAGGGGGCATACAGTAAGAAATTGTCAGGGTCTTTTAAGACCCTGGGGGGTCTCCATTAGACTGGAGTTGAGTGAGATCACCCAGCCATAGTGATTTCAGTTCATTTAAAGAGCTGTATGCAGTCCTAATGTTGAATGTTGCATACAGCTCATCTGTCAGTCTGGGGTAACTAAATATGTCCCAGTCTGAATGAGGAGAGCCCCAGGTATCAAATGATAACTGTTACTTGGTGTAAGCATGAATTTAAGATGGGGGATTTAAAAAAAAAAAACATTTAAAAGGTATGATAGAATAAATCCATCATGCATCTGCATTAATAATCTGACCACAAGAGTCTGAATCAATAGGGTAGAAACCACACAAACCTCATCCAAATACCCTGCAGTTTATCCTCCTCTACCAACATTAAATGTGCACTCTGGAATGCCTGTTCCATCTGTCACAATATTAAATCAACAGCCATACATGACCTCTTCATCTCTAATTCCCTCATACTACTCACACTCACAGAGACCTGGCTTTCCCCCTCTGATACTGCTATTCCGGTTTCTTTATGTTTCGGTGGACTACAATTCTCTCACACTCCCAGACTCAACTGTAAAGGTGGCGGTGTAGGCATCCTTCTCTGCCCTTAATGTACCTTTCAACCTATCCTCCCTACCCCTTCCCTATCCTTTACTTCCTTTGAAGTTCACAATGTCCGCATATTTAAGCCCACTCCTTTAAGAATTGCCATCACCTATCTCCCCCCGTTCATCCTAGGCTAATTATTGAACACTTTTCATTCTGGCTACCCCACTTTCTCTCCTCTAGCACTCCTTCCCTCATACTTGGGGACTTTAGCATCCCAATCAACAACCTCAACTTCCCTGATGCCTCCCGTCTGCTCTCTGTAACCTCCTACTTCGGCCTCACACAGTGGTCTACTTCAGCAACTCATACAGCAGGAAACACTCTTGACCTCATGTTCATCAATCTCTGTAACTCCTCTAAACTCTCCATTGTTACATTTCCTTTCTCTGACCACGATCTGCTGAACTTTGACATCGGCATACCCTGTACTGAAATTTCCAGTAAGATATTTAAGATTCTGGTGCTTGCTTACAAGTCCCTACATAATGCAGCTCCAACCTACCTATCCTCCCTAATACACAAGTATGTCCCATCGAGGCCACTCTGCCAAAGACCTACGTCTATCCTCTGTGAGTACTCCCACATCTGATGCTCGCCTCCAAGACTTCTCCAGGGCTGCACCTTTTCTGTGGAACTCCCTTTCCTTCTCCGTTAGACTTTCACCCAGTCTCCACTCCTTCAAACAATCTTTGAAAACACACAGGAAAGCATATCATTTAAACTGTTAGAGGGGTTTCATTCCCTCCTCCCCCCATGACTCCATTCCTGCAACTGTCAAAAATAACCTACAAAGTTCTTAGTGAATACTTTTCTAGCAACCTATTTCATTACCCCTACTTATACCCTTTGTGTCACTATACCCCACTCCCTCTAGCATGTAAGCTCATTGAGTAGGGCCCTCAACCCCTCTATTCCTGTGTATCCAGGTCTGTCTGGTTACAATTACGTGTCTGTTAGTCCACCCATTGTAAAGCGCTATGGAGTGTGCTGGCGCTATATAAATAATAAATAATAATACTTAGATAAAAGTACACTAGAAGAGTGATGAGCACCACATATATTATTATTATTATTAACACTGACTCACTGATATATGTTATAACCCGTTTTATAATACATTGCTTAGATGTTACTTTAATGAACTGTAATTTCTAAAAGAAAAAATAGAATTATCTGAATAAGTAGAAACATATGTTAGAAAGTACATGCCTTGCAGTGGTTTCCCTGGCTCTAACTCACATCGATTAACACTGATGCAATCAAAAAATGCCAATACATACACACTTAGCTGAAATCAAGGGGGGGCAGCTTGTACACGTGATGTTTGCTCAAATTGACTTTCAAACTTTATACTCACTACAGCCAGTTCCAGATTAAGAGACCGTTGGGCCTGGTGCTTACAATTATGATAACCTTAATCTAGAAACCTATTGACACTAATACAGTCATACTTCCCAATGGTCATGTATCTGGTGAAGATTGTGCTGTAGAGAAACTCACAGGATGCATTTATAAGAATGCAAATACTTTATACTAATCTCTTAACCAAAGCCATATCCCCCAATGTCAGAGTCCTGTGAAGTAGGATGTTACTGGTTAAAAGGGTTCTATAAAAGGAGGTGGGCCAGTGATGCAAATCACGTCACTGGCAATGCCCATAGAGATGGACCCACCTGGAAAGGGGGCAGATCTGCCTGAAAAACTGGAAGGTCAGCCTGGTGAAAATACATGCCAGACTGGCTGTCAATAACGCAGCCTGGCCAACTAAGAGCCGGCTATAAGAGTCCAAAGCAGCAAGAGCACTTACACAATGCACAAAGTCAGCTTAACATTAACTAATTTATAGTCAGCCAGTCCACACAAGTTTTGTTATCCTACACCCCTACTAGGTTCCCATACTTAATTCCCCCTGCACAAAGCAAAAGCATGTGAAAAGTAGTAAAAGAAAACAATGGGTCTATTACATGGGCATGGGCCAGGAGCTTAGGCTCCATTAGCACCTATGTTAATCTGGCTCTGACTACAGCCCTGACAAAATGATATGATATGTCTCGAAGGTGGGGAGGACGTAAATGTAGGAGAACATCAACTTTTTAAATACAAATCCTGTAATACTCAAAATCTAACTATGTGGGTAATCAAAAAAATAAATACAAAACATAAATTGGCAGCCACACTGAGCAACTGAATGTTGAACCATCAAAGACAAAAAAAAGTTTGGATGGGAGCACCTAATGACTTACAATGCTATTAAATAATATAAATCATAACATTTTAATAATGAAACATTTATAATAAAAGATATAACACATACATATAAAAAAACTTCACATAAATAAGAAACTGCAATAATAAAAAAATAATGCACTACAGGTAAGGCTCCCATCACCTAAAGGTAGCCTAAAATACAAAGATCATTGGAGCAAAGATTAAATAAAGAGAGTGACATAAAAATGATAATGAATCACCATGAAAAAATTAAATATTGTCCAGCAACTTACAGACTCCGAGTCAGGGAAGAGTAATCCAACCCTATCCTTAATTCACTGCTGACACAAAAATGTATGAAGCTTGAATGCAAACTTCAAAAGCTGAAGGTGAGTAGTGCATCCTGTATACTACAGGCAATACCAGCCCAGCTAGCAGTCCCAGTCTTGGTAGTCAAGGCCACTGTGATTAGGAATATTCACCTCTCAATGTTGTAAAAGAGGCAGAGCACGGGATATGGAGTACACCTCTGGGAGCAACCCACTAAGTGGTGCTCACGCTGCAGTGAAGTAAGAAAGTAGGTGAATACAGAGTTGCAATGAAGGGCAAACCCTCCAGGTCTACTCTTCATGACACTCCAGTTGCAGGAACCCTCCAATGCTCTGACAAGTTCAAAATCAGTGCAAGAAAACCGACACTGTGCACCACAAGGGATCCTTGCAGAGCGGCACTCAAACACCAATCACTATAAACCAGTATACTTTATTGCACAGTAAGACATTTATTTTCTTAACACAACATTTTTCTTTACTAATAAACTCTATATCGTAATTATTACTAATCAACAATTTTGAGCATCAAACATAAAACGTCAAAACATAACTCAACCATAACTCAACCATATAATACTTGACTTGACCTGGCAAACAAATATTCAAAATGTTGGATCCAACTCATTGATGCCATGGTGACTGAGTGTATTTAATTTAAGGTCCACTCGGATACAGCAGCAACAAGAGCTCTCTTCCTTCTCGCCTAGGATTCTAGGATTTCTTTTGAAAGTTATAGCTTGAAAGTGGGGAGGAAGTAAATGTAGGATAACATTCACTTTTTAAATAAAAATCCTGTTATAACATAAAGATGAAAATAATGCCTTTTACAAACTCAAAATGTTCGCAAGTCGCTATAATCTGGTCAGACCTGGTTCCTACTTTGTGACCAGTGTCTTTTGACTGTGTCATATGTAGTGATGGCCGTCAGTAATGGCTGAGTATCTTCAGCCAGAACTAGTCAGAAGGTTCAAGGTGCAAATGAAGGGGGATGCTAAAATGAACCCTCTATAGGCTCATCCCATCCTGCTCCAACCAAGACTTATTTGAACATAATCTATTATAATGTTTTTTATTCAGTATCATGTCATGTCAACATATGCTACAATAAAGTGAGAGGCAATTATAAGAATCCTGCTTTATTATGTAGAACAAATGTTTTGGGGGGAAAAGAATCTTTCAAAATCCTGAAATTGCATTGTCTGTTCTGCACCAAATCAGATAGGTGATTGCAAAGTAGGCAAGATGTAATTGAATTTCCTCGGGCATGTGTGTACTGAAGCAAAGAAAGTTTAAGCCCCTTGCAATCCTTAGACAGTTGACTATGGTAAACAGTACAGAAAGGATTTCAAACAGCAATCTGTACAAAGTTGTGTGTGAAAGCAGCTGCACTGATTTTTCATTTTTTATCCCCATATTTTTTCAAAGCAATTTATCACATCATAGCGGCAAGAACATGCAGAAGCACCCAGGCAAAAGGATGAATGTTTTACACATCAAGCAGAGAGACTGTTTGTTATGTCTTGATTAAAATATGTGGATCATTGCTGCATTTATACACTATATTAGCAATTTTTTGTTATGCATTAGGCAAAAGCTGACTGATGCCATAGAAAATTCTCATATAACACTCTCTCAAAAATATCAATTCTGAATTACACAGTTCTGCTCAGAAATTCATAATAGCTTAAATCCCATGCACTGAATATATACTATCCAATTCATTAAATATATGAGTCTTACTGAAATGCAATTTAGTTCAATACCATTATTTTCATTTTGAAATACAGCCTAGATATATTATGAATAATGTGGTGCTTTTAACACTGGCCTGCCAGACACTGTTTTCTCTGTTTTGTGTCATTGAATGCAAAAAGGAAATATATATATATTTATTGCCTAACCAATATTATAAGACCACATTCGGCTTTAAACTTTCATTATTTGTGACTTCACATTAATGGTACATCTGGATTTACACACAATAAAGCATTTTTCATTTGTCTTCCAGTAGAGATTAAACACGCTGTGTGTCCCGGGTTAAATTGGTAGTTTAGTTATGTAAAATAAGGCAGAATATTAACAGAGTATGTGGGCAAATTATTAAGACCCAACAGGTGCCAGTCTAGGGTGCAATCATTCTCCCCTTTACATATAATTTTATGTAACAAATAATATAATGTCCAACAGTTTTTATAATTTATAAAGTCTAACATTTCTAAGGCATTAGTTTTGCACTTTCAATTGGATCTTCAACTCACTTCAATATGTGGTGCTCCATGAAAATGGTATTAATGTATTCTGTTTGTTATCAGACAGCAGAAATGTAAATTCCCTAATTAGGGAATGTGTCCACATTATTTTACTGTTTAATTCCAGAAAGCAGAATAATATATACTGTATAGGTTGTACGATGAAGAAATATAGCATGGAGGTAAGAATCATTCACAAAACTTAATACTACAGCCACTATACGTTTTGTGGATGGTGCAAATTGAGTTTTGTACTACACACTCAGCATTAAAATGTAACTCAAAGCTCTGCCTTGGTTTTATCTGACCTCACAGCCTTCCCCATGTTTTGGCTGAGGTGTGATTATTTCTGGCTAATGTCATGGAGATTTGAATAAAAATAAAAATAAATAAAAACACTTCTCTTGTTTCTTTTGTGCTATCGTCATATGCCAGCCAATATTATGTAATAATCTTGTCATACGTGACTTGAATTCTTGTCTAAGCAATGACATTTGAAGGACAGTCTTTATCTTTGAAATACCAAAACAGTATAGTAGAGCATCTGATTTCAAATTGTGGGTCACTGAAACAAACTTAGACTCAGACCTCAAAAATAAATTAAGAATTTTAAGAAGATATTGGTAAGCCGGAAAGTCATAGTTTGGAGATTTTTTTCTAATTCAGAGTCTTTGACCTAAAATTTGCAGTTCTTTACAATTCCTGTTGAATATTATACTAAACCATTTTTTGTCAATTAATTTGTACTAGTGAATCTCAAGTATCAGTAGAATGTTGGCTGTCTGTCCTATCCACAAAGAGACAAACAAGCTATCTGGCTTTTTATTTAAAACAATGTGGCAACAACTACGGAAAGGTCTTTGTTTCCACTCATATATAACTAATTAAAATATTTTTTGCATACAGTAGCATAAGACACAATGGGGAAAAGGCAAGTAGCTGGCAATGTAATTAAGTTGAATAGAATAAATACTGACCATTGACATGTGCATCAAAATAAGGTTCAACTAATCGTTAACTGTGAGTTCATTAGCTGCTTCTGAGATGAGGTTATAGGTTCAGTGAGCTACCTAATAAATGAATGATAATGACATTTTTGCTTGAAATATTGTGGGATATTTTGGGAATATATTCTTTGCAAGAAAATAGCATTTGCTAAATTTGTTACTACTTTAGATGAAGGATGGTATGTGGGCTCATATATTTTTTAAATCATAAAATATAATTTATTTTACATTTCTAATTTTGTATGCACGGAACACATTATAATTTGTGCACTATTGACCATTCACATTATATATATATATATATATATATATATATATATATATATATATATATATATATATATATATATATCAATGTTATGTAATGTATATATACCTTATATAAAAGTATTACTATAATTATTTTTATATAGATAAACTATGTCTTGAATGATCAGTAATACCACAAATAATAATATGTTCATCGCATAAGAAATTTGACATTTGAAAAAATAAAAAACGAGAGAGATTAATTTACCATCATCTGTGTCACTTTACCCCTTCAGAGACAAATATGTAATTTTAATTTAATTCCATTACATTATATGACTAACAAATTAGCTGAGTGACTTTTACACTTTTATATAGTCTCTTTTAAACTGGGCTATAAATGAATTCATTTTTACTGGGTATTATTGATGTCTATTGAGAAATAGTAGTGACTTGAAATCACATTAGCAATAGTTTTCATAATAATCCAGAAATCTATATATCAAGAGACATTCCCAACATGATACGTTTTTTTTTTTTTTATATATGTATCATTTAATTTGTGATTCTAAACCTAAGCTGTAAGTGGCTCTTATGATGTGATTTCAATAAACAAAATTACTTTTAGGTTAATTATATTTTTATTTTGTTTTCGGTTTTTTTCATACTAAATTTTATACTCCAGTATATATATAAACCTTCTATATATCTCATCATATTATTTTTCTATTTATGCAGTTGTTCTTTAAATCACTCCTTTGTATATTATACATTTTGCAAAATATGTTTTTAATTTCCCCATGGAGTATAAATATTTTTAGGTCACGATATATTAGACAATATCATAAAAACAAAAGGCATTTTATGGGTGAAATGGATCATTAAATTTACCTATTGCAGTGAAACTGGCCATGATGTCAACACTAGTATGGCTAAAGTAGCCTGATCTATCATTTTTTTGGAGTTAACATATAATGTTAACATGCTTTTGGGTGGCACATAAACAATTTATTGGTTTAATTTAGATTTATAGGTGAAAATCCCAGATGAAAAGATCATAAATGAAATGCATTGATTACATAATGGATTTTCCTTTGGGAGTCTATAAATTCTACAGTGCAGAATTTCCCCTATATCATGGAGAAGAGATAAGTGTCTGGCTAATATAAATAATATTAAGAATATTGAACAACATAAATGTGTTAGCGTCATCAAGTTAAATATATCTTTTGAACGATTTGACTTGAATATATTTTTTCATGAACTTAAGTTTGTGAATAGCCCAAAATACTCTATGTAGAAAGTGTAAATTAATTCAAGGCCCCTAATAAATTATCTCAATGCTAACAGTTTGGGCAAAAATAAATGACACATTGAGAACATGAGCTACAAAATGAATATCAATCTTACCGGTGAATAAAAATATGTAAACATATAATTTCATTAAAAAGTACAGTATCGTTTTTATTTACTTGTATTTATTATATTATGTGTGAATAATGTTATAACAGTAGAAAACTTGTAGATGCCTTATTTAGTAATAAACCCCACTCATTAAATGTAAAATTGTTTTTTTTCTCGTTGCCTATACCTGTGGTGTCCATTTGTACTTAATAAGCATTTGCTTTGAAACCAAGACAGCTTTAATTATTCACAAGTTCACATTTTGCCTCTCTGAGCAAGCATTTGTTGCTTAAATGTCCTGATACTTTCTGGAGCTCCTTTTCTGAAAGTCAATCTAATGTGAATAGGTACATATGTAACATAGAAAATCACTTATATCTGCAAGTTAAAACACTTTAAAATCACTGACATAGTACTAGGAAACCAAGGTTCAAATTCTGGTCAAATGACCTTACCAATCAAGGCCTCTTGGGCAAGACACATATATATATATATATATATATGTAGAAAGGCCATTAGGCCTGAATTTGTGGGAGGAGTAAGTCCCCTACTTAAACTCCCAGCCCCTACTCACCACTGCCGCTCAGCTGATTGTCCAGCACTTCCGGTCCAGCTTCCCGCCAGAACTGTACCTGTTTCCAGCAGCCAGACGCCCTGTGCAATCCTCCGTCCGTCCGAGGTCCTTCCACTCCGTTTCTCTCTGGTCGAGGTACCCGACTTCCGGTCACGAGACCGGCGCGTTCACGTAAGCAAGGCGGGGGAATTAGCGTTCGCTATTTCCCCGCCGTTCGGGCCTAAAAACGTAGGGGTAGGCTCCCTCCTTTCGCATTTTCACGAATACACGTTTTTCATGAATATCTCCATTCGCGCCAAAAAACGAACGTTCGGCTCATTTCGCTATCATTTAAAGCATTTTCGTACGGAAACTACCGAATATATATTTCATGTTTAAGCTCATTATTATCTGTATTCACTTTTCTGTTCGGTCATTTCAGCACCTAACTATTCGTATGGTAAAATTCACGAACACCATCTTACTAAATTACATTCGGTTATTTCTATTCTTTTAAGCTAAGCTTGCATTAGTTCTAATCACACTATCCTACTATTATTTATTCCTTCTCATCAGTTTTGGTTACATTATCTGGTTAACTAACAGCCCTGTGTTTTCCTACCTGGTTAAACCATTTAAAGTTTTTTCTGTAAATAAACATAATATTTTACCATGGTTCATAACTTCATACGTGTCTAAATACAAGCTATACCATTCCTTCCAAATAACACTCAGATAAGTCATTTGAACTCTATTTACAAGTTATACCCATTACACATAATCCGTACTATTCCTTGCACATAAATCACGCTGTCACATTTTGGCTTTTACAGATTGCATCGGTCTCTTGCTTTTCTGCATAAAGTTGTTATTTCAAGGTCCTTTTATTACAGGAACAGGTATGGTTTATTATCACTTTGAGTTATCAGGTTTTATCTATTATCTTCACATCTATTGCTAAATATGGAATTTGTCTTGGTTAAACCCTTAGATCCTGTATTTATCTAAGCTTCCACCGTTTCTACGCAGTTAACCTGCCACGATTAAACAATCTCTGTACTTAAAACCAAGGTATAGTTCACTCTC
Source organism: Pelobates cultripes (assembly GCA_933207985.1). NCBI lineage: Eukaryota > Metazoa > Chordata > Amphibia > Anura > Pelobatidae > Pelobates > Pelobates cultripes. The sequence goes on along the minus strand of OW240913.1, from coordinate 157,170,403 downwards.
TTTACAATTCTAGACCTCACGCGGTCTCAACTCCATTACTACCTTCCCTCAGGCTTACGCCCAGGATACGTTATCTCTTTACTACTTGTCTACACAGACTTTCGGTCATACGGCCATCAGGCTCAGAAGACACCAAAAACCTGACCCGGTACTCAGCCATACCTTCAGGTACTTACGTCCTTACTCAAGTACGTCCATTCGCTACCCAAAGGCCTCATTCTGCCTTCTCACTCATATCCAAAATCATCCCATTCCTACACCTTTAACCTCCCAGATCCCTCAATGCAGGATCTCACGTGATGCCCCTAACAAACCTTCTCCCAATACTATTCATACGACATCACGATACGTATAAACACATCAACATCTGTCTTAAACCCCCAGGATTCTTCCTCAAAGACAACATTTAAGACAAGTCTCTCTACACTTATCAGGAGGCTCCAGATACCATTCGCGACCAGTCAAGGTTAGTATCCGCACACCACTCCAGTCCTTTAACTTTACCCTTAAGCATACAATCGAACTGGCTATACGGCACAGGCTAATGCCTTAGCCCACCCTATCAGGAAATCTGACCCCGCGAGGCCTACCACCCCCACCCCACCTCAACACGGAGGTACGGCCCCACGCCCAAATCATAGTTATAAGCCTCGCATGCCTTACTACAGGGCTCTAGTCAGGGCCTCACCTGTCACGGCCACACGTTTTGATTTCTCTTATCGTCACCGAGAGGCCAACATCCCGCCACCACGTCTGTGGCACCTACGTCATAAGCCAAATCATAGGTAGAGCCTCTCACCGCCACTTGGCATTAGCAGGGCCTCACCTATCCAGTCATTCATAATTAAGTTTTTCGCCTCGGCATCTAGTATTAAAGTCCAGTTCTTCCAGACATACCACGCCCCATACCCCCCCTTCTTACCTCACTCCCCTTCTTATATATCTTTCACATAATCATTCCTTTTTAGAATGTCCCAAGAACCAATTCCAACCGAAGAACCGATAGAAGAAACACCATTCACGCCAATCAGACCCGTGTCTCCAGGCGAATCACTTACGCTTTCAACCCCCACGTCCTTGAGAGCATGGACTATTCCCAAAATCACGGCCGAACTTAGGCTCAGGGGAATCCCCTTTCCGGCCACAGCTAGAAAAGCAGAACTTTACAGGCTGCTTACCCAACAAGTCCCCGAGCCTCGGCCGGGAACTAGCTCTCAAGGACAACCACCAAGAAACAGCACGGCAACCCAGGATACCCTGGCAGATATCTTGGCCAATCTACAGACCCTCAATAGCAGGCTGTCTAAGGTGGAGAGCGCCATCTCCTCCTCAGGTACTAACACCATAGTCCCAGTCTCTACCACGGCTGTACCTGCCATACCTACATGTCCCTCTATACTCCCCCCTCCAGCACCTGGCACAGCCATCACACCTTTCGAGTCACCAGCACACTCCGTCCCAGATTCTATCAGGAAAGATATCCTAGACGGGAAGGATGTGTGTCTGGTATCTTTACTCATAGCCTCTCAGGATGTACTCGAGAACAAGGCTTACAATTATGGTGACATCTCAGTGGTGCTCAAAACGAGGGATCCCAGGCTTAATAAAAAATTGTCTATCCCACAGTTTGTGATAGCCTTTGGGATATACCGCGACGTCATTTGTACGGTGTATCCCCATAGGAGAGAAGAGCTAGATCTCTATCTCCACAAGGTAGTGGTTCTAGGCATCAAGTACGGGGGCTCTTCCTTCTATGACTACCACAAGTCAGTTTCAGCGAAGGCGGCGACCCACCTCAAGCAGTTCAACATTAGAATGAACTGGGGTCAGATGGACACGGAACTTTTCTGTCGCCACTTCGCTGGACTCAGGCCCCCGGCTTGTGCCATCTGTAATTCTACATCCCACATGGCGGACTTATGTCCCGTCGAACCAGATCCCACCACCTCCACTCCCACCCCTCACCCCACGTTCACACCTCACTCCTCTTTCACCCCTCACAACAAGCCAGCGGGTGGTCTCCGGGATAAGCTGGGTAGGCCCATCTCCTTTTTAGGTAAAGCACAGGTGTGCAATAATTTCAACGCAGGCTCCTGCAGTTTCAGCGCCTGTAGATTATTGCACATCTGCTCCATATGTTTCAGGGCACATACCAAGACCATGTGTCCAGCCAGGTTGTCACCAAACAAATGACTAACCGACATTAATATCGACAACCTGGTTTTTTATCTAAGGTCTCACCCCAGCAGGCACTTAGTGGATTTTCTCACCACAGGTTTCTCACAAGGGTTTCACACAGGCATAGTAGCCATTCCCCCAGGTACACTAGAATGTCCTAATCTCCAGTCTGCACGTTTAGACCCAGTCGCTGTAGACATTCTCATTTCCGCAGAAACCACAAACGGTTTCATGATTGGTCCTTTCACCTCTTCACCGTTTTCCTCCTGGCGCACTAACCCTATTGGTATTGCTATTCACAAATATTCTAATAAAAAACGTCTCATTATCGATTTATCGGCACCGCACTCCTCTTTTGTTCCAAGCATAAACGCACTCATTCCAGCAGACGAATTCTCTCTGCAGTACGTCACCATCGACGACGCCATACAGTCCATCATGACATCTGGTAATCGACCCTGGCTCAGCAAAACAGACATCACTAACGCCTTTAAATTACTGCCCATACACCCCTCACTCTGGCACTTACACGGTGTTAAATGGCGAGGGTATTATTACTTCTCAACACGACTCACTTTTGGTTCTCGAAGCAGCCCCAAACTTTTCGACATTTTCGCAGAGTCACTATGCTGGCTGCTTCTGAACGTCATCAGGTGTCACTCCGTTATTCACTATCTAGACGACTTTCTACTGATAGAGCCAGGGTCATCAACACCCACAGCAATCAATAGTACTACCGCACTTTTTTCCACACTGGGAGTCCCTTTGTCCCCAGCCAAAACTATAGGACCCACTACTAAGTTGACCTTTTTAGGCATAGAGCTCGATTCTGTCAAACTCAGAGCTAGCCTTCCACACGACAAACTTTCACGATTGAGAGGGGAGATAGACATGTTCCTGCGGAATGACGTTTGCACCAGGAGAGAACTTCAGTCCCTTCTTGGTTCTCTGAACTTCGCCATGCGCATCATTCCGCAGGGAAGGTCTTTCATTTCCAGACTTCTTTGCCTGCTCCACGGAGTTCCGGACTCCGGCACAGTTTCTTTGGACCCCCACGCCAAGGCTGACTTGGCTATGTGGGGGAAGTTTTTGAAAGACTGGAATGGTATCTCCATGTTTATCCCCCCTCTCTCCACCTCTTCACCTATCATCCACACAGACGCAGCAGCCAACACCGGTTTCGCAGCCATTTTCGGGAACCACTGGTTTAGGGGCCACTGGCCCACTGAGACGGATGCCTTGCCAGGATTCAGGGAGACCTCAGCCCTATTTGAAATTTACCCCATCGTGGCGGCCGCACACACCTGGGGTCATCTCTGGTCCGGCAAGGCAGTAAAATGCTACTCAGATAACTCGGCAGCTTGCGATATCATTAACAAAGGGCGCTCATCTTCCCTGACCATCATGCGGCTGATTCGCAAGTTGACCTGGCTGGCAGCATCCAATCAGTTTCACTTAGTATGTTCTCACATCCCGGGTATTCACAACACCGCCGCTGACGCTCTTTCTCGTTCTCGATTCCAGGCATTTTCTCAGGCACTCCCAGCAGCTCACCAACAGCCATCCAGGACACCACGGTTTCACGAACTAATATTGGATTAAGCACACTCTTGCTTCACGCTAGATCACTCACTCACCAAGCATTATCACCCAACACTGCTATCACTTACAATAGGGCACTTAACATATTTAACAAATTCACTGCAGAATTCGGGCTACAAGGTGACTTTTCTATCCAAACCATGGTGTCTTTTGCCTCTTTTTGCCACCTACACCTTAATATGTCACACAACACCATTAAACTTTACCTCACCGGGGTTCAGCACCACAGCCTCACCAATTTTCCTAACAGCACTCCTTTTTTGTCTTCATACCCCATTAAAAAGGTCTTGAAAGGTATATCAAAGGTTTCACCACCACTCGCAAGCACTAGATTAGCCATAGACGGGCCTATCTTCAGGTCACTTAGCAATCTCCTTGACACAGCCCCATTTGATAGTGACACCAATACGGTGATAAAATCTGCCATATATCTCGCTTTCTACGGTTTTCTCAGACCTAGAGAGTTCACCGTGATTTGTCAAGGAGATATGGCACGATGCCTTAAAACTTCACACCTCACCAAGGTAGAGGATCACTACCTCCTTTCTATCCCTACCACGAAAACCAACCGATCAATACATCCCACTATAATTCCTCTCTTCCCTACTGATAATGCCTGGTGTCCGGTGAAAGTTCTCGACCAACTACGGTCAACTCTTCACACTCACCTGCCAGACTCTCCGCTCTTAACATTACAAGGGCACCCGCTTACCACGGCTAAATTGATGTTACATGTCAGAACCCTGTTATCTAAGCTCGGACACAACCCGGCTGCATTCTCCGGGCACTCCTTCCGCATAGGAGCCGCCTCAGCAGCCTCTAGCACAAACGCACCGGTCCACATCATCAAAAGGCTCGGGCGATGGAAATCCTCCATATATAACACATATATTCCGCAACCAGAGAAAGAGCTTCGCCAAGCTTTCAGGAACTTGGTCTTGTAAAATGCAATAAAGTGTGTATTTTCTTGAATTTATCTTTTTGCCCTCTTTTATTTACAGGCCCACTCGTACGTTGGTTTCGGCACACCACAACCAACTTTGCTCACAGATACTATCCATTACGTATTTAAATTCCGAGCACAAGTAGAAAGGCCATTAGGCCTGAATTTGTGGGAGGAGTAAGTCCCCTACTTAAACTCCCAGCCCCTACTCACCGCTGCCGCTCAGCTGATTGTCCCCACCCACCTACACCCTGTTTTAACTACATTATCCTTGGTGGGCCCTCTTTTATTTACAGGCCCACTCGTACGTTGGTTTCGGCACACCACAACCAACTTTGCTCACAGATACTATCCATTACGTATTTAAATTCCGAGCACAAATATATATATATATATAATTATACCTATAATGTTTACATATATATGCATAACACACAGAGAAATTTAATTAATATGTAAAATATGTAATGAGCAGATATTGGCCCATTCTTGTTCATAGGTGCATACTCCAGCACAATAACATAAGTGAAGAGCGCACCCACAGAACTTCAAAATAAACAAGATACATTTTTTACAGTTGTGCACTACATACATTCACCATTTCAGTCCCAGAGAATTCACAGTCGTACGCCAATATGAAGTCAACTCTAGCCTCAAGTATCCGACCTTGTCAAACACATCAACCACTACATTCTCACGTTAAAGATTTCTAAAACTAACCAGACTAACTATCCAACCAGAATACCACTATTCTTGACAGACAACAGCTCAACAGATAGGAATCGGAAGAGATGACGTGGCTACACAATTTAAAGACTCTTGAACCTAAAGGACTTAACATAGAATTCAATTTATATAATTTTTTATAAATTAATAATTTTTTATAAATGAACATTTATTGCATTTTATGTTATTGCCTATTTTAAACATATAGAATATTACACCATCAGGTATATACTGTTTGCAATTTTAGCTAATATTAATGCCCGCCCTTTTCTCTCCTTTTTAGTAGGTTTCTCAGTGTTTTTAGTTTTTTACTTCAATATTTTATGAAATGTTTATATTTTACTTTTCTTTATATATATATATATATACTATGTATTTTGATGTAACTTCTTGCACATTTCATTGTTTCGCGATTTCCGTCAGATACAAAGTTTAGGTGATATGCCAGAAAATTGTGGACTTTGTATATCTGCATTAAAACATGCAGTCACTCGGACTTTAGGTTTACAATAAGAACCAATGATGAAGAGACTATTACAAATCATGCCTATTGTGGCAGCTTTTAAAGAACAGGACGTCTGGACTGGGACATAATCTGAGGAAGCCGCCCAGGCGAAACGCTTCATCACGTCTTTGTACGTATGACAGCATCCCGCCATCACGTGATCGTACGAAGCTCCGGTTCCCGGAAGAATACCCTACAGTGCTCACACGTTGGAAAGACCGTTAGTGCTAGCGGCGGCTTTGACAGATTGTACAACTGAGAAGTATGAACTTCTACAAGGGATAAAGAGCTGTATCACATACATGTGAACTTTTAACTCATGTGGAAATAAAGCATACTTTCGTATTCAGCTGCCGTCCTGATTACCTGCCAATATCCAACCCTGTATTTAGGACTAAAGCCAGAAAAGATAGAGCAGACTTTTAACTTGTGAGTTTTATTTCATCCATTTATTTATAATTTTACACTATATAGTATTATACTATATTTTTTTTCCCCCTTTTCTCTTTTATATATTATGTTCCTACATATCCCTGGAAGGAATATTGTGATACTCCAATTTTAGGAGATTATTAGTAAGTTTCTCTAGTAGACTTATCACTTAATGTACTTGTGAATTTGCACACTTATTTAATTTATTGATTTTGTACTGCTGCCACTATATTGTGCATTGCACTGACACTTTTTCACTGTGTTGCACTTTTTATAGTATTTTAAAGGTATAGCGCACCTTTTTTTAATCTTGTATTGCTTTAGGTTGATTGGGTGTTTTTGAGCAGCTATTTCACTGCTTAGGTGCAGCTCTACCTTTTTTACACATATATATTGTATCATTGTATTCTAAATTTTAGTCCCTTCTTGCTTAGACACATGCATACCCACATACAACAGCTTCCACCTAACTCTCTGTTGCCATTACACAGGCATCCACTCATCCCAGTCCATATCATAAAATTGAATGAATGGAAATATCTGTCTACAATACTTATATTTCGCACCATGAATAAGAGCTCAGGAAATCATTCAAGTTTAGCTTTGTAAGCATGCTAAAAGTGTGTTTTTCATTGATACCTTTTGGCCCTCTTTTATACAGGCCTACCCGTACGTTGGTATCGGCACAACACAACCAACTTACCACTGCTTCTACTGTTACATATACCATTAAGTTCAGACCACAAATATATATATATATATATATATATATATATATATATATATATCATACAACAGGGTCCTTGCACTCAGACCAACTCAGCTTAATGCCGGGTGCAGAACAGCCTTGGCCAAAAATAAATTTATATATATATATATATATATATATATATATCCAAAAAACAGCTGGCACTCACGGTCTTTGATGTGGTTTAAAATATCAAATCTTTATTGAAGTATATCCATAAAAAAAAAATCGACGTTTCAGCCCTCATCCGGGGCTTTCCTCAGGATCAATAATCAATAATATATCTAATATTTGTATATAGCTTGCATTCAATAGCCAAATGACAAAATGCTATATGCTGTTTTACCATTCTAAATATATAGTAGCAGGGACCATGTTGAATTTTTTTTAACCCCTTAAGGAGACAGCTTTCCCTCGTGTACTTAAGGATACAACAGTTATAGAACTGCATGCAAAATACCAATGCAATGGAATAATCCATCGCATAAAATTTTAATATATGAAACGCAATCTTTGAACAATGATAGGAACCATGTCAACCTTTAAATCCCTTTTGTGGAGTTTTTCAAGTCTTAAAAAAAAGTCTGCATGAGGGACTGAATATTGTAATTATTTCTGCTAATATTTATTCAGCACACTAAAGCAATGAATTATAACTTGTTCCATATCTCCTACTAAATATGATGTCTTCTAGTTTTCTGTCACCTGAAGTTTGACCTGGTGAATCTTAGGTTATTAGACTACACCCCAAGCTAAACAAATACTATGAATATCAGTTGGATAAAAAAAATAAACCAAAACCACAAGTAAGCATTTATTAAACAGTAAAAAAAATATCATTCATCTATCATCAAGTATATATAACTTGTAGGTTTAAAATATATCCTATGTAATTTCAGTTTTGTGACACATTGCAATTTACAAATTACAAATACCTTTATAGATGAAAAGCATATATAAGCATAAACAGACAAATCTATGGATATTTCTAAATATATACAAGATTATCAAAAACAATGTGAGTTGTGGGAATTCAAAGTGTATTAAGAGTGAATTTGAAATTTAACCCCTTAAGGACACATGACATGTCTGACATGTCATGATTCCCTTTTATTACAGAAGGTTGGTCCTTAAGGGGTTAAGACCATAATAGCATTTTCAGAACAGTAAATTATATGTGCGTGCATTATCTGTGAGAGATATAGTGAACAATGTTCATAGTCCATGTTCAGAATTAAAAAGACTGATCGCACCAATCAGCATGTTATACCCAAAGCTTATGATGGTGTAACATACTGTGACTGTATATAGCTCTTCAATATTACAATAATATAAGCATTTAAAGGTTTCATTTTTTTTAAACTCAAAATCTAGCTTATTGGTTAGATTAATTTTGAACACATTTAAATAATTATGTTTTATAATTGTTACACAAATAAATAAAGAACAGTTAAAAGGTGCTAGCAGTTGAAGTTCTTTCAAAAACCAAGAAAAAAAATAAAATATATATATATTCTAAAATCTCTACCAAAACATATAAAATATGGCAAGCGTGAGGAACCCACACAGTGGAGATGTTGGAGATGTTGTTTGAACACTGCCAGTGTTTGATGAATTCAACTGCAGGCTGAAAGGCGGTTTCAGCAAGACATTGGATATACACAGAGAACAGTTAAATCCACAGAAGTCACAGGAGGAGATCTTGCTCATGGTTGCAGAATTATATGTTCTTATTGCCATGTTTGCTGGAATAAAAAAGAGAACATATGTTAACATTATAGGAAGAGTCAGGACTTGTTAATAATTACACATAGGGGTTCTTTAACTGAAAACCGCTGTGGTTTTTGGCAGAAGACAGGAACCTACATGCTAGACATTAGACATTCACTGTTTTTACTAAAATATAACAGCTAATATCTATTCTTTAGAATTTAAATAGAAACTGAAAACACGATTTCCTTTGTCAGCAAGATTCAAAGGATATAGGCTTGTTCAACTATTTACTATAAAGAACACAATATGAGCATTTTATCACAATCATAACTTTTTAAATTCCATCACTTGCTATTAGAAAACAATTAGCTTGTGTGAAATGGGTGTGATTGGTAATACTGGTGATCCACATGAAGAAACACAACGGGGAGCATATGATGCATGTATACATTTGTTCATCCCATGTATAGTGTACAGCTTGGCAAACGTAAGTATTATTCAGTGCAGAGACTGGAATTATTGTGTCTGTTCCTAGTAGCTAATCAATGCTTCAGCATAGATGGGATGTATTGTAAAAGCAGCCTCTCCTGTGTTGTTCCAAGGTCATTGGAGGCTCCCAAACTATAGAGCTACTAAATAGCAGTCAGGGAGGAATACGGAGGGAATATCATACTGAGCATTTGTGCAGACTGCAACAGCATATAATGCTTATATACAATTTGTGTACATAGTATTAGCGGGGTTAATATAGACTGGGATTTACTCTATAGGACCATTATGGCAAATGTTTATATATAATGCCATCAAAAATAATTAGAAGCAGTGTATCTGCCGCGATGATGAACAATTAAATAAAGAAAAAAGGAAATGGGCTACATTTTCTCCTTCACTACCACTATTTTGTACTCAATTTTTAGAGTTATTCCTACAACCTCAATATCATGTGTACATGATTAACAGATTTACAAACACATTTTTTATGTCATGTTTGCTGAAGGACATCATATTCACACAATGAGAGGCGATCCCCAGTTAAACAATTGACAGAGTATTTGTATCTGTGTCTAATGCTCGGGCATCTACTGGTCCTGTTTGCAGAACTATTTGTGCGAGTGAGAGAGTATGAATGGATTACATAGTTACATAGTTACATAGTTACATAGCTGAAAAGAGACTTGCGTCCATCAAGTTCAGCCTTCCTCACAAATGTTGTTGCTGTTGATCCAAAAGAAGGCAAAAAAACCTGGTCTGAAGCACTTCCAATTTTGCTACAAACTAGGAAAAAATTCCTTCTTGACCCCAAAATAGCAGTCCGATGTCTCCTTGGATCAAGCAGCTATTACCCCACTAATTAGAAATTATATCCCTGTATGTTATGTTTTTGTAAGTATTTATCCAATTTCAGTTTAAACATCTGTATGGACTCTGACAAAACGACCTCTTCAGGCAGAGAATTCAATATCCTTATTGTTCTTACTGTAAAAAAACCTTTTCTTTGCCTTAGATGAAATCTCCTTTCTTCCAGCCTAAATGTGTGACCTCGTGTCCTATGTATAACCCTGTTAATGAATAGATTTCCAGATAAAGGTTTGTACTGGCCCCGAATATATTTGTATAAAGTTATCATATCCCCTCTCAGGCGCCGTTTTTCCAAACTAAACAGATTTAATTTTTTTAACCTTTCTTCATAACTAAAATGCTCCATTCCTTTTATCAATTTTGTAGCTCGTCTCTGGACCCTCTCCAGTGCCATGATATCCTTCTTTAGAACAGGCGCCCAAAATTGCACAGCATATTCAAGGTGTGGTCTTACCAGCAATTTATAAAGAGGCAAAATTATATTTTCATCCTGAGAATTTATGCCCCTATTTATACATGACAAAATCTTACTGGCCTTAGCAACTGCAGATTGACATTGCATATTGCTGCCTAATTTGTTGTGTATAACAATTCCCAAATCCTTCTCGTGTGTGGTTATCCCTAATTCACTACCATTTAGTGTGTAAGTTGCTTGTGCATTCTTAAGGCAGAAGTGCATAACTTTGCATTTCTCTATGTTAAATTTCATCTGCCATTTTAGTGCCCAGTCCCCCAATCTATCCAAATCTCTCTGCAGCAAAGCAATATCCTGCTCACATTTTATTACTTTACAAAGTTTTGTGTCATCTGCAAACACTGATACATGGCTTTCAATGCCTATTTCAAGATCATTTATAAATATGTTAAATAGAAGTGGTCCCAAAACAGAACTCTGAGGGACACCACTTACCACTTTTGTCCAGCCTGAAAATGTACCATTAATTACAACTCGTTGTACTCTGTCCTTAAGCCAATGTTCTACCCAAGAACAGGAATATTCATCTAGACCAATTTCTTTTAGTTTGAAGACTAACCTATTGTGAGGAACTGTATCAAATGCCTTGGCAAAGTCCAAGTAGATCACATGAGGATGAGGTTGTTTGTTTGTACACTGGAGATAAGGGGCAATGAGGCAACAATATATAAGTGACCAATGGAGGCTTGGCAACAATATTACAGCTAAGTGAGGTGTGGCTCTGATGTGTAATGTAGCAGTTTTGGCCACAGGGTGGCAATGTGATCTCATTTGAGACAATAGTTATAGGGCACTGTGATTGCATAAGAAAAATCAAGATATATAATAGAATGCAGCCAGTTGTCTACAGCAAGCATGTCAAACTCAGAGGCTAACATGGGCCAGATAAACAAGGTTTAAGTTTAGGTGGATCGCAAAAAAAAACAAACTTCAGTTTTTGTAGAAAAGTACAGTATAAAAAAGTGCCTAACTGACACTAGACGTCCTCACGCTCCTAGGGTTTCAAAGTAAACAACAGAGTGAATTTATTTTAAGGAGACGTGCATTTGCATTTAACCAATATTTCAGTCCAACTACCTTGACATATTAAGAAAAGTTTGGTAATGGGACTGAAATGGTGAATGTATGCTGTTGCACGGCTGTATTAAACAAATGGCGTTATCTTGATGATTTTGAAGTCCTATGAGTGTGTTTTTCACTTTGGCTGAGATCATAAAACTTGATGATCTTAGCCAATCCAATGCTTTCTCATAGGAAAGCATTGGGAGGCTATTGTGCATGTGTGGCAAAAAGCTGCGCAGCCAATCAGCATATCCATGGGGAGTGTTCAGCTCCTCCATGAAGGCCCAATCTAATACACTACCCCATCCCCCCATTCTAATACACTGTCCACAAATTCAATACATTGCCCCCAAATCCAATACACTGCCCTCCTCCCTCCACTCTAATATACTGCACCCACCACCCTATCTAATACACTGCCCCTTAAAGGACCACTATAGTGCCAGGAAAACATACTCGTTTGATTAACCCTATTATAAACATAGCAGTTTCTCTGAAACTGCTATGTTTATAGAAAAAATGGTTAAACGTAGCTGGACCTGGCACCCAGACCATTTCATTTAGCTGAAGTGGTCTGGGTGCCTATAGTGGTCCTTTAATTTAATGCACTGCCCCCCCTCCCACCACTCTAATTTAATACACTGCTCTCCCTTGCCCCAATTTAACACATTGCCCCCTCCCGTCCGAAACTTAACACACTGCCCCCTCCCACCACTAATACACTGCCCCCTCCTTCCCCCAAATTAACACACTGCCCTTCTCCTTCCACTCTAATATACTGCAGCCATCACCCTTTCTAATACACTGACCTTAATCTAATACACTGCCCCACTCCCTCCACTCTAATAGAATACACTGCCCTTCCTCCCTCCACTCTAATTGAACTCTTAATCTAATACACTGCCCCCACTCCCACAACTCTTATTTAATACACTGACCTCCTCCCTCTACCACTTTTATACACTGCCCTCCCCCAATTAAACACATTGCAACCACTCCAACAAATAAACACAAAGTGCCCTCCTACCACTCTAATACACTACCTCCTCCTTCCCCCAAATTAACACACTCCACAGGAAGGTCCCCCAAGTCCCTTTTCCCCTACCTTAAGATGAGCAACCCGTCCTCCAGTCCCAAACCTGCTCTTCTCTGCAAGCAGAAAGGGGAGTGGCTGACAGACAGCCACTCTACCCTCTTGCGGCCATGGAGGGGTTGGCAAGAAGCAGACAAAAAATATCTTTCCTGTCTTGCGGCTGTTTGTAACCACAGCACAAAGCGGCCCCAGAGCAAATATATTCATTGTGAGTTTGACATGTTTGGTCTATAGAATGCATGTTAGAAAAAATATTTATAAAGCAAGAGTAAAGGACAGTTGTTATCACTTACATGGGCTATAATAATCCAAGATTTTAACTACAGCATCTTGAGAACCGGCTACATTTGCCACTCGAACCAATGGGACAGACACACAAACATTTGTTTTGTTCACCTAGGAAAAATAGAACATGAAATTCATTTAAATTATGTCAGAGTAGTACATTTGAAAGAATTTAACATCCATTGTATCACAATACATCATTACATATTGCTTGTCCTTTTGTAAAAGGACCATTATAGTGCCAGGAAAACAAACTCGTTTTCCTGGCACGATAGTGTTAATAGGTCCCCCCCCCCACCCTCATGACCCCCCTCCCGCTGGGCTGAAGGGGGAGAAAGGGGTTAAACACTTACCTTTCCAGGCTCCCTCTGCGCTGGGGACTCTCCTTCTCCTTCCGACATCATCGGCTGAATGAACATGCGCGGCAAGAGCTGTGCGCATTCAGTCAGTCCATAGGAAAGCATTCTCAAAGCTTTCCCATGGACGCTGGCATCTTCTCACTGTGAAAATCACAGTGAGAAGCGCGGAAGCGCCTCTAGCCGCTGTCAATGAGACAGCCACTAGAGGCTGGATTAACCCATATATTCTCTGAAACTCCTAGCTGGACCTGGCACCCAGACCACTTCATTAAGCTGAAGTGGTTTGGGTGCCTATAGTGGTCCTTAATAAACCCCTGTGTTGTCATTATCCCACAAGGAAGGCAGCCTGCGTTTTGGAGGAGTTAGATTGAGTCAGCAACTGGCTTAGAATACTCTTCTTTCTGCTACTCAGGACCTTGCCTGACAGTAATAAAGAAACATTAGTGTGCTCTCAACTCAGCTCACCTCTGCTGGAGCCCTTACTGAATGCCCTTCCCTAATGAGTGAGAGTGGCCACTAAACTCTGGTAGACCCCGGTGCCATTGCACATGCTGTAGTTCCACCCCTGATTCAGACAATTTAGGATGTAAATTGGCAGATTCGATCAACTGAATTGCTAGATGACTGAGTCAAACAAGTTTCTAAACGCATGATGTATGTGGTTCTACCATGCAATTGGTCAATCATTAATTTTGAATGCAGGAAGATCAAAATTAAATATAACAATCACACATAATAACACAAATTAGACAGTTACCTACTAAACATGCAATTTGTTTGTTACTGCAACATATTTGCTATTCCTTACTTTTTTATTCTTATTATTGATTGCTTTGAAAGAACTTTAACGATCTAGTACTCACCGAATCAAAGTATAGGTATACTTTCTCCTCTTTTGTTTCCACCATTTTAAGAGACCCATGTAAGGGAATGCCTTTTGGATCCAATGAGAATCCACTGAGAAATCCAACATCTAAAAGGGCCATTCCACTCTCATTACCTGTGCCTTGAAAACTGAAAAAAACCAAAAAAAACAACAGGGATCAAAATATTAAGATATCATTTAAAGATGAATGTCATTTAGAAAGTCTGTATGTGTGCATGCATAACAATAAAATGATATATAATACTTTACAACACACATAAATAGTGTGTCAGAGTGACTTGGCATCTGACATGGGAAGATATTTGTCCTATTAGTGTCAGAAGGAATGTGTATTCTTATGTTATGCGACTGGAGTATTTAAATAGGGCGTGCTATAATAAACATCCTACTTAGCTGAATGTGGTTCCCAGAATGCTTTAATGACCTCTAGCTCACTAACATTCTCTTCATCTTGACAAGTCCAAGTATTCCAGATTATTTGTAATTATTTTGTGACCTAATTTCACATGTAGCAGATGGAAAAGGAGCTTAAATTGCTACCTTGTGGCCTAGTAGGTATCAAGGGCACCCCCTCCCCATTTTGTGCTCTATTTTCCCTATCGAGTACTCATGATGTCAACTGGCCAGTCCTTGGAATCACCCTTTTTAAAGCCAAGACGTTTTACTCAACAAACTATCAGCATCAAAATGCCAATGTCATAACATCACTTAAACCCTATACAGCAGAAATAAACCAACTGTTGCTGATTGTAATGAATTGTTAGGAGCAATTAAAACCAATAGACAATATATTAAGATGTTCCTAAACCTCTGAAATCTCAATTTTTACCTTGTGCATACATCGACAGAAAGCTGCTCAGAGTTATTTGGATCTTCATTTACAACCATATTTAAGGTGAATGATTCTGGTTCAAGGGAGTTCTTAGGCCATATACCTCTGCTATTCCTGGACGATGCTTTCTGGTTATAATTTATATTTAGCTGTAATATAAAATAATACAAGTTAGCTTAGATACCATCACATAGCTCTTTTGAATAAAATATACATGAAATAACTTGGCGCTTTAATTACTTAGTGTTACAGGAAAATATATATAAATATCTGACAAGAAAGTAAACATAATGGTGTCAATTAATGTGAATAAATTCAGCATTCATGTGTACCTGGAAAATAGCTATTCCTCTTCCAACTGCAGAAACATTGATTAAAAATGGCTGAGATACTGAGATCTAGTATTCAAAGAAATCACTATTAGTATTATGTTAATTAGTTTGTTGCTCTTCCCCATCCATTTTAAACATGACAAATTATGTACTATATTTAAATTTTTACCTGCTGAGTTTGTAAAACCAAAAGATTGTCATTGTTGATCTGAAATGTTGTTGGAACAAATGATCCAGAGCCAGTAACTGTTATATTCAAGGACGTATCACTACCTGGAATTATACTTAAAAACTGGGCCAAAGCTTGAAGACCCATTACGGTATCCTGGGAAAACCAAAAACAAAGCATGATTAGAAGGCAAGAAATCTGAAAAAAGAATTGACATTATATTCAGGTTTTACCTACAACAAGCAGGTGCTAGTGCTAGTAAAACTATGAATAAAAAAAATAAATTATATATTTCTTTTTTAAATATCACCTGAAAATAAAGCGTTTGACATTTTTTTTAATTATAGTTACAAATAAAAATTATATATTTCTTTTTTCAATATCACTTGAAAATACAGCGTTTGACATATTTTTTTAAATTATAGTTACAAATACTAGAAGGCTTAGGGTGCTAACACTATATTGTCAACAAATAATTATTCTGTTCTGTATTGATTCAGAACAATGAATTATAAGTTGTAAGTCTACAGATGACTAGGCTGTCCCGTAGAGCTGGATAAAATATGTGTTCAATGGTCCCAAAATGAAAAGAATGTCTGTTCTGAAGAGGTAACACAAGTCTGCTATATCACTCCATTCAATATATGCTAAAAAGTATTTAATCTTTATTTTGTATTATTCAAATGAACTGATAAATATATTGATTATTTATATAATGCTTTGCCTGGGTAGTTGAATATCCTCCAAGGCTGTTTCTTTGCTGACTGAGCCATTTCATGATAGGCACACCATCTAAAATGCGGTTTTGTTTGCAGTGTGAAAGTAATGCGTAGGCAGCTGTTTCAATGTCGTTTGATCGTGGCAACCAATAGTTTTGTTTTTCAGGTGCTGAAGACCAATACATCACATTTCCTAAGAATATAGAAATTAAGATAATTTAGTGGAATCCTTATTGTGGCTTTTATTTCTTTTACTTTGTAGTTATTTTTACTTAAATGTAATTACGTGTGATAAGTTTACCTCTTTGGGGACTTACCAATGTTGTTTGCTCTTGAGTTGAGTTGTGTAAGTGCTGCACTTGCTTTAGTACTGTTGGCCAGGGTTAGAGCATACGCAACTACAGATAATGTGTAGTTACTGGAAATCCCTTTATCAAACTTGCTCTCAAGATATTGAACAGCTCTAAAAATGTTGGCATCATAAAGTTTCTAAAACAAAAAAGTATAATGCTAGGTGAATGTGAATAATGATCTAAAACACATAGTGTAAGGTGTGTAGGAATATTGTACAAAGCATTAATAATTTCCAAAATTGTATAACTATCTATAATAAAAACGAAAAAAGATAAATAAAGTAGAGTAATGGAGATTACCATATGAAAATGTATCACAATGATAATAAATCTTAATACCACAGCGTAATTCTAAAATGTTAAATATTTAACTACAAAAAAGTATCTTGAATTATTAAAGATATCTAGCCTTAAGGATGTCTAGTTATGATGCAAATCAAATGTATATATATATATATATATATATATATATATATAGTTATTAGTTTAAACTGATTTAGCTGTAAAAGAGGTTATCGTAACTTACCCTATAGCCTTCATCTTCTAGTAGTGAAATAAGGATATAGGCAGTGAGTGTGACAGGTCCATTTAACCCACTCTGGAGTTCAGGATGAATAACATTTCCTGGTTCAGAGAATATCCCAGTGTTTATTTCCTGCTTCTGAACCAGCCATTGTACTGTTTGGTCTAGAACCTCTTGGCTAATGAAAATAAATGGTCGAGCCTGAAGAAAACATCTAAGTACAAAGGCAGAAAGCCTAGAAATGAAGACAAATGATAATATTAAATTACCACAAGAAACATCAAGTTTCAATAATATGCAAATAATAAGCAAGTATAGAGATAGGAATTGGTATAATTTTGATTTTTCTTGGCTTTTTCACCTACATCGATGGGGTTGGCTCATACTACAATATGTAACACAGCATATTCTTAATTAACAGATATTCTTTAATTACAGATATAATACAGCATTTGCAACCATTATCATATTTAAAAGGTTTAACATAATGTTGATTTTAAATTGCCATTTTCAGTAAGTCCATTCTATCTTTCAACATAAACATAATTTATATGTCTACCACTGTTTGGGATCTTTGGGGGCGTGCATGAATGAAGCCAAATTAACTGAAAATAAACTTACTATTGTGATAACAATTAGAATTATAGGAAATTGATCCACAGAGCTACTT
Source organism: Pelobates cultripes (assembly GCA_933207985.1). NCBI lineage: Eukaryota > Metazoa > Chordata > Amphibia > Anura > Pelobatidae > Pelobates > Pelobates cultripes. Next base: position 157,152,439 of record OW240913.1, on the reverse strand, counting down.
CAAGATAACCAAGGAAACTATCAAAGTAAACAAATAATTTAGTTTTACATGCTATCAGTGCAATCAGCAATGCTAGTGATAACACATTATTTCATTATAAAAGATCATTAAATTGGTAATACTCACCAAGTACTCCCGGAAACATCCCTATCGCCAAATGCACTAAATGAACCGTCATGTCTCATGTATTTTAATTCCTTCTGATAACCTATATAATGTGATAAGACAAAGTATTGGACTTCACTTGTTTAACTGTAGTAACATTAAGCATTATTCTTCTCATATCCTCTACATCACATAACTTTTTTTGTCTAATATAAAGTACTACTTCTTAACTGTGACGTTAAACCCATTTTGAAACAGTCTCTAAGAGTTACTTAGAATGTTAATGAAACTTCAGCTTGTCTTCTTTACTGTATCTGGATCACATATTTAATCTGTTTTGGTTCCCAAATAAGATTAAAAACATATACCATCTGTAACGTGCTACTAATTTGCAGACTTTGCAAATCTGTAAAACTTGTTTCAGCTCATTGTTGTAAAATGGCCAGAAACATTAGCTAATTTAGATAAAAAAGATAATTTGGACAGAACATAAGAACTCAAACTAAAATATAAATCATAAAATAAATCATACCTGTAGCAGGTTATTGGGTATTGGTGAGGAACAATAGGCCATATCCTAGTATTAATATGATTTATTTGAATGTAATTAACTACATTTCCTAAATTCAGATGCTACCAGGTGATGTCGGGGACAACAATGTACCATGTGTTATGTTTATTTTCCCCCCTAATACCCCATATTCTTTTTTCTTTATCATTACAAAACACAATAAAAATTGTCAAATTGAAAAAAAAAATAGTGCTGGCTACACTTGTACATCAACTATATGAATACTAGTGGTGGGGTTTTTGTCAAAATTTAAGTATTGACCATGAAGCGTGTTTCTGGGGTCAGAGACCTATGGATCGTATATTTGTTGTTGCACCAGTAAAGCCACATATAGCGTAGATACAAAGCTCATGTTGTCATTGTGCAGTACTTATGTAGCCACTTCACAATTTGCTAAAGAAGCAACTGGGATACTTCAATTAATGATGAAAATGGAGTGGCCTTTTGCTGAGGCAGTCAGCATTCAGGCAGTGGTCACAGTACACATACTTGCACATTATATTACTAGTCCATAATGTGAGCTCTAGCAATGATTAAACCTACAAATTCTACCTACAATTTAAATAGAGTGAAGGCATGCAATGAAAAAAATAAATGCACTCTGTAAATGTATTCTATTACAAAAATTTACAATAAAGAATACTCACCTAATTCCATGAAACTGATGGCTTTTAATTTAATATCTTCAGTTAGCTTTTGAACTTCAGTCAAATAATGAAGAACATAGATATTTGGTGCAAAGTTAATCATGTTTTGCTCTCCACAACCATATGGCATCTGGATCAGAGACTCAAGACCATCTATTGAAGATGCAAGAAGATCTCCTGTATAAATAGCAAAAGCAGATGAAAGAGTAAAAAATAGTAAATTATAACTTTTGCACAGAGAGAAAGAGAGATATAAATAAATAGATAGATATTGCAAAGCTCACTAGAAATATCAAGTCTTACCATTAACCGTGATAAATGCTTCCTCGCTACCTTCAACCAAATCATCAGGAAAAGTGAATGAGAACATTTTGAGTACAGTCTTAGCAGCACCTGCTGTGCCAACTACATCAAAAACCGCAGCCTGGGAATAAAATCTCTTTATTTCTTCAGCCTTTAAAAAGAGAAATTTAAGAATCAACAAATGGTTTATTGACTATATTACTATTGAATAATTTGATTGATGCATTTTGTACTTTAAACTACTATATGAGATCCAACTGTAATTTTTTTCTGCTACACGCAGGGCCACATGTATTTCAAATTCTATCTATGAATGAACCAATTATTTCATAGTGATTGCTTTACATTTGGAAAATTAAATTGCTTAGTTAATACTGCCTGTATGCTTAGAGTGCTTTGCTGGGGGTTTATGCTATGTGATTATTAAAAATGTTTTTATAAAGCACCATCAGATTTAAGGGACTTTATGTAAGGAATAACTGACGACAGGCCGTTGAATTATTAGAAAAATAATGCACACCTGAGATGTTAATGCGGTCACGACGTGAAACGGAGTGGCCGTTACACCTCGGGTGTGCATTATTTTTTCTAACATTTAAATGGCCTGGAGTCAATTATTCTGCTTATCCTACAGTTATCACACCTCGAAACATTGCTCAGATGATGTATTTCAAGACGTTTGTCAAGTTTTTGTCATTAAAACGCTCTTGTATGTAGGACTAATTTCTTACGCAACTGTAATGCGGTCAAGACCTCTCTGGAACTACTTTAGCCGTTCGTCTCCCTGAAAATAATGCACACCTTAGAACGTTTGTCAACCAATCAGATTGAAGCATTCAACGGCCCTGTAGTATAAGATAGAATATTGTTACAATGTTAGAGAGCTTGGAGTGCTTAATTCATATCACGAGTACATAAATATGGGGACCTATAACCATAGATGCCCATATTTATGTACGCATGATGTGAATTTAGCACTCTAAGCTCTCTAACATTGTAACGATATACATGGTTCTTTCACGAGTCTACCTTATTGCAATATGCATGGATCTTTCACAAGTCTTCTTTACTCAAGCTAATAGTATCTTCAATTCTACTGCATATGGATAGCTTTAATTTTAACTATGATGAAGTAATTTTTCATGTTCACAAGAATAAATGTATTTACAACTCTAACATTGCACAAAATAATATTTTCACATTTCAAGTTGATTGTCACTTACCTTTACAAATATACTTTTGGTTGTATTATAAAATGTTCCAGATGAACTTGCCTTCACTGTTATTGAGATCTGGCCTAGATGTTTTGGTTTGATTGGAAACAAAACAGTTTTTGTTTCCTGACTGGGAATGGTCACATCCATTAGGCCAGGAACATTAATTGAATCACTATTTGGAATGATTATCTCGAAGGAGTCACTAGCTTCAAGTTTCACTGTGGCCTAAAAAAATAAGAACATTTAGAACTTAACAATATATACTGGTATATATTTTACTTGTTTTCCAGTAAGTTCCACATAATTTTCAGAACAGCTCTACCAACATTATTTTAGTGCTTTAGAATTAAAGAGGCATATGATATCTATTTTTATATGAGTACCTTGAAAGTATATAATTTCTTGATTCCTGGAGGGTAGTATCATATTTTACCATATTGCCACTTTCATGTCAATGTTTATATCTGACTTTAAATGGATCATCTAAATAATAAAACAGCTACACTCATTTGCATTAATAGTGGTGCATGGAAGTCCCTTTACCTGCCTACCTCCACATAGTTGTAACTCACAATTACTACATTTTTAAAGAAAATTGATTTCCTTTAAATTATATACAAAATCTTTTCTTTTCAGGGTGTTTTGTGATTCATTTTAAGTAAGAAACAAAGTCAAAACCATTACTTGGCTATATTTAGGCAATTCTACACATTACCTACCTCCATGTTTCTTGTTAACTGGTTACATAAAGAAACCTCCAAAATAAACTGTTCACCTCTAGTGATGGAGTACGGGAGATTCAATAAAATAAATAAATTCTCAAACACATCAAGCTGTGAAAGACATAAAAAAATAAATCTGCTTGTTAATACTTAATTAGATTATAGTGTGCTTATTAGGCTGTTTTTATAGTTGTAAATACATTTTCCTATACTACACAATGAGTTAATAAATGTAATAAATACCCCTTGCCAAATTTGCCTGACTCTGATAATGGTTCATAATCATGCCTCTACTGCGTTGTGTTGTTTTGCTAGTTTCAGGGGCCCCAAATTCACCCTGACATTTGTCAGTGCAGCACCAAAAGGGGAAAAAAAATGGTTGATGATAGCCATAGCTATTGGAAGCCAGAGCCTCTTTCCCAGGGTTATTTGAAAATAATAAGGTACCACTGCTAACAGTTGAAGACTAAATGATATGGTCCCCAGAAAATGAAAGTACAGTCACCTTCCTAAAGCCAGCAGGCACAATGTCGTACTTCCAATAAATTAAAAGAACATGAGCCCCAATGCACGTTGCAAAATATACTTAAAATGCTAATTTCTCTCCTTCATTATTATAGACTGGCTGCATAGATAACCAGTCAAAATTTATCATCATTCTCCCACGATGACACATTATATTTTATCACTGTTCCATTTGACCAAAGTTATATTTTCTAATTCTTAATTTTGGGCACACTTTTTTTTCGCAATCTCTCAGAATTAATGTGTCCTTCTTAAATTGGCACAGCTTTTAGGGATTATGCCAAAAGTTTGTTGACTATTGTGTATTCAAATGAAGACATACATAACCAGCTTACTTCTATAAAACCACAAACATCCATTTTTTTTAGTAAAAAAGTAAGTCCACCATATATTACCTCAACTGATTCCTCTGTAAATCCAAGTCCGTGTTCCTCAGAAATTACGAAAGCATCTGACACCCAAGTACTGTTTGTTTGAGGAGCAGTCAACTGAAGAATGTTTGTAACACCAGAACTGCAAATTTTAACAACGTGTTAAATTGTAGGCACAGACTAAAGTGCAGTTATTTGAATTGTCCATGAACATAATGACAAAACTATCAGTCTCATAGCTTCATAGCCACCTGCACTATCTACATCGGAATGTAGGGTGATGTGAAGAAATGTAGTTATTGAAAAGCTTTGCTACTTTTTAAATTGAAAGAAGAATGAACAAGACAGTAGATCCTGTTTTTGTGCCTGGATTCATGGCATAATTTCTCTAAAAAAAAACTTATAAGAATAGATTATGGAATATTATCCAAGTCGCACATATATTGAAATGCACTTTTTTTAATGTTTATTTATATGTTAATACACCAAACTGTTGGTGGAATATGTTGTAAAGATTATCTAAGATTATGGAATATTATCCAAGGCACACATATATTGAAAGGCACTATATTTTTTTTGTTTCATTTTTTTTTAATTTTAATTTTGGTGTAAATATCATCTATACATTCCTATAATATATTATGAACAGGTTTTAATTGTGCACATGTTTTGTATTGAAAATCAAAACTATAATACATGCCACTTGTTTCTGGCATTTTATAATTAACATACCTAACATTGGTTTCTTTCCAAAGCCATGTTTCTGGAATAAAAGGTTCCAAACGTGGCAGATTTAAAAGAATTTCGTCAGTTCTGGTTGATGTTGATGGAAATAATACTGAAAAATATTGTAAAATTAGAAAAATCATATAGAGACCATTATTTATCATGCTGCCTATAAATTATAAAACACTGGTGTAAGCCCATTGTGACTTATTGAATCCTCAGGGTATTAATAAACCTAAATTATCATTCTAAATAAATATCCTGAGGTAGAATGAAGATAAATGTTGTGCATATGATTATTAAAACAGATATTTATAGTAACCAATCTTTTTATCTACACCCTCACCATTTGCAGAAAACTAAAAATGACCTAGTTTTTAGGAACCCACATTGCCTTAAAGACCATTAGATTTCTACAAATATTCATTAACATTGTAACTGACCATTTTGTTTATATTTTGTCAAATTCACTGTGTGAAAATGTGTGATATTTTTTCCTTTTATTTTAATTTCGTGAACACTCAGATGCAAGCGGTGCTAGATAAGGGGTAATGCATAATTTCTAAAAAAAAATGTTAGGCTTCAAACATTTCTTCAAATAACAGAATTTTATTTTGTATCTTCTTTATTGATATATTGATGTGTACACAAATCACATTATTACAATAAATATTTTAACAGTATCAGTACATCAAATGTTTTAAAGTTAAACCTACGTTCATTGCAATCTTCATTCATACATCATCCAACATTCATTCTGACACATGGGGAGAGGTGCGGGGGACTGGGGCCAAATCTTAACTTCCTATTACTTTAACTCATGTTAGCATAGGAAGATATTTGCCATTCATTCCAAATTTAAATTTCAATTGGTTGTTCATTAAAAAGTAACCTTTCTCCATTGAGCATTGGTAATTTATCTGGTTTGTTATTTCATTCCAGTTTTGGTACCTTTGCTTTTTCCAGCTTCTCGCTTTGCATATTTAAGTATATAAAAATAACAGTAAATTAACTTTTAATTTAAGTAATTGTCAAAATGTGCATGATTACAATGTATCCACGAATCGAAAACTACATAAAAATCACAGGTTGGTCCTTAGTTTACTGGCTGTCTTTCTGTCCATCAATGTTCCAAATGAAAATACACATTTTTCTTGCAAAAAAAAAATAATTACACAAGATGTATACAAATTGGATGTCTAGTCCTAAATGTTTAATATAGTTCCAAAAGCTAACTTGTTTCATGCATATTCTACAGGAGTCAATAAAGGTTCAAGGTAAACACCATTAGTCTCATTTGCACATCCCTAGATTGAAATATTGTATACTGAAAATATGTGTCTTAAAATATGTCTCCTTACTTGTTTAGGACATGCAAGTAAACTCAGCAAAGTACTGTTATGTGTACCATATTTACAGGGGAGGTTGCCTACCTTTCCACATAACACAAGTGTTATAGATTCAATTAAGTTTGTATCATTGTTAATTTAAAAATGCCATGTGAAACGCAAAGCTCAATTGTATTTCTACAGCAGTAGCACATCATGTAACATTTTGGTTGAAACAAAAAACTACAATGCATAAAAATAATAATACCGTAATAATAGTAATACATAATGAAATAGACTTACTTTCATGTGGACTATTAATAACGTCAATCTGGATATCACTCAGACTATAACCCGTGCCCTAATTTGAAGAAAATGAATTATGTTTAGTTTTGTTACATTGAATAAGTGCTAAAATAAAGAACAACACACTGAGTTAATGTTTTCTTTATGTTAAAGCTTTTTTTAATAAAATATTCAGACAAAATGTACCTTTCATATTTAGAATGCACACATTTTTTTTTATTTTTTAACAAAAACTGTAGATGTTAGCATGCAACTAGCCTATAACCTGGGTAGAAGATAAGTTTACTTTCAGGTTGGTACAAATTCAATCTGTAAATGTGTATTCTAGGTATATAGAACAATCACGAAAATAAAAGACATTCCTTTTGTAATACAGAGGTGAATATTGCACATTCTCTGTTATTAATTGATTTAATTTTAATAATGGCTATTTTCACTTAAACATATACCTATTCTCTTTCATTATATCAGTCTGCGTAGTACATTAAATTTACCTCAGTGTATGTCACAAGTTCATTTTCCACCTAGAAATAAAAATGATTGTATTAGCACTAAGAACATTCACACATAGACCATTTACACAGTTTAGAAAGATAACTGCTGTCTTCATATGATTTTATACATTCATCAATTGTGGTCAAATGAAACATTTTTAAGATGTAAGACGACTGAACAATTTTAAATTCTAATATAAAATAGTGGAATTCGCAGAACAATCTTTCAATTTACCAACATCCCCATACTGGCCATCTTGGTCTACACTCCTGAGTAATTGCGATATTCTATATACACATATACATTCATAGTTGTCTAGGTTGAAAAAGACTTAAGTCCATCAAGCTCAACCCTTTATAATTTAAGTGCCATAATTATTCATACATGTTAGTTTGCTAACATATTCCATGCATATACTCACTCTTTTTGCAGTAAAAGCGTTTCCATTTAATACAGTTGGATATTTTTTTTCAGCCATTCTTAGACCCACCAAAGAGCCGAATTGTGACACATTCAAATTCAATGAAATATTTTCTGAAGGTCTTGTTACTATTTTATTCCATGACAAGGAAACCTAACATCAGGAAAGACAAAAAAAAGGACTATGTCAATTCACAAGTGGCCATGTAATAGTCAATGCAAATAAAGTATTTTCAATCAATTATTAACATCAAGCTGTAAGTTTAATAATGCTCAAATTGTATTAGGACTAAATAATTTTTGCTCTCATTTTGTGGAATGGACATGATATTATTAAATGGTACTGACAATGCATTATTTCAAACATCAGTATTAGTAGATGCCACCGTGTGGTCCAAAGGTGTACTACACTGAAGTAATTAAACAATTTTGACAGTACTGGGTGAGATGTTGTAGGGAGGTTGAGATGTTTTCAAAGGTACTGTACATGTAAAAATAATACTAAACTTCTGCAAATATTGAAAAATGTGTAGCCTGGATATCGTAAACTGCTTGAGTTTAAAGAGCAGTTTTAAATTGTGTAGCAGCCTAACGTGACATTCTAACACAAGATTTGTATCCCCCAAAACATAATTTGAATGATGCAATGACACTAAATTAATTTACTTGGTGTTAAGTTACTGTTTGCTTGTTGCCTTGAATATTGTTGGTAAACATTTATCATTTTGAAGGCTCTCATTGTCTTAAAGGGACACTATAGTCACCTGAACAACTTCAGCTTAATGAGGTTGTCCAGGTGAGAACTATAGCTCCCTTCAGCCTCTCATGTAAACACTGTATTTTCTGAGAAAATACAGTGTTTACATTGAAAGCTAGGAACACCTCCAGTTGCAGTCACTCAGAGTGAACCAGAGGGACTTCTGAGTTGATGGTGGCATAATATGCCTCCATCTACTCATATCTGCTGTCAGCAGAGGACAGGGCAGCCCTGTGCACAGCATCCTGTGATTCAGTATCTCCTCCCTTTGCATGTAGGCACTGAACTTTCCTCATAGAGATTCATCTCTCAATTCATCTCTATAAGGAGATGCTGATTGGCCAGGGCTGTGTTTGAATCATGCTGGCTCTGCCCCTGATCTGCCTCTTTGTCAGTCTCAGCCAATCCTATGGGGAAGCACTGTGATTGGATCAGGCTACCACTTCTGATGTTGTCAGCAGACTGTTTTTTGTTTTTTTTTAGGCAAACAGCATGCAGAGTTACAGCTTCTGGCTTGAATACAGTAAGAGTTTTACTATATTTATGGAGGCATGAGGGGCCCAGGGGGGCTAGATGGTGATGTTAACACTATAGGGTCAGGAACACATGTAGTTGCACTGGTGACTATAGTGTCCCTTTAATTATATAAGCTTGTTTTCAGATGTCATTACAAGTCTAAGCTGAATATAGAGCCAACTTGTCATACTTGTTATAGTAAGTTTGTTATTCTATTGCCACTTAAGACAAGCTGTTTAAGATAATTATAACAGAATACAATTAGTAGATTAGTTGGGTATAATGTGACATAGGGTAGGTTGGTTAGAAAATGTGTAGAACTTGCTCTTTTGTGAATAAGTTGTGATTAGCCGCGACACATTAATTTAATTGCAAAGGGCCAGTGCCCTATAGTGTAGCTAATAGCAATATCTCGTGTCTTGGATTACATTTTATAATTTGTTGGCTAAACATACATTTTTCCTTCATGTTTACCTTGTTCTTAAAGAGTCCTTTGATGTACAATGTTTCATTCATTTTTAAAATAACCTGCTCATTTTTTCTAAAGAAATACACAATCAGAGTAACTTTTGGAGCCCAAGAGTATTCTGGAGTGAGGATGAATGATGCATTCTTAGACTGCCCAGCAGCAACTATGATCCCTTTGGCCATAACCTAGAAATAAAAGAGTGCAAGTTGATGATAAAATGTAAATTGATCAAACTATTTATTTATTATACATTGTCATACTCATGTATACATACATAATGATGTAGATATTATTATTTTTATTATTATATATAAATTAATATTCTGTTTAAATAAACAAACTCAAGAAACCTAAATTTGGACAGATCATCAATGTCACCATTTTTGAGTAGTTAGCTCCCTAATTTAGCATCCTTATGCAGAATTTAATTATGGTAATAACACGTAAAGATTACAAATAAGGGACTTATCGAGTAAACAGCTAGAAGATCAGAACTAAGGAAAAAAAAGCTTTGTTTAATTTTGCTGTTTCAGTTACTTAACAGATATGTTCTTAATTTGCTATCCTTATGAACATGAATTGATCTAAAAAATGTGTTTTTGTTTTGTTTCGGTTTGTAAGAAATTGGGAAATTCAGATGCTTCCGAATTTCCAAATCGATTCTCAGATGAATTTGGCAAACGAATTGCACGAACGCATTACAAAGAAGAAAGAGCAAAAGTTATCTGTGTTAACCCACAACCAATAATAACCAAGTATTTGGAAACCTTGGACTTTTTTTCTTTATTATTATTAGCTTAGACCTATGCATTTTTCCCATACCTCCCTGTTATTGAATAGCAAACGTAACTTTCCTTTTAAAATCAGTAGAAAAATGAATGTTTAGTATAAAGGTTTCAATTTAACATACCACATAGTACATGTCCTGGGCCTGTAGATTGGTAGCAACATCAACTTGGAATGCTTCTCCTACCTGAAATATATTTATATATACGTCAGTCTTTTGATTTAGTTATGTTACATCATTGTAATATTCATATTACTGTTATGATCCAATGTTACAGTATTTTTAACCCCTTAAGGACACATGATGGAAATATTCCGTAATGATTCCCTTTTATTCCAGAAGTTGTGTCCTTAAGGGGTTAATTACCATGAAATGAAAATGGTACATTAAAAATGTTACCTGCTTTATCGAATTTGAAGTTTTTATTTTGGCGTAATAAGGTAATGTCAGAGGAAATATTACATCTCGAAGATTCCATCGCTCAGTGGTATTTTGATACTGTGCCTACAAACATAATTATTGGTTATATATATCTTTTAAAAACAGTTTTGCATTAGAAGGTTTTTTAATAAATAAGTATTCAGAAGAACATAAAGAAAGCACCACCAGACATAGTTAAATCTGTGTATTTTTCATCTAATTAATATTATATTTTGCAAACCATATTATACAGAAGGACAAACAATATTATGTATGTTTAGTATTAAAAGGAAAAAATCTACTTAAAAAAAATATTTGAAGAAATATCATGAGTACATGGGGATTCTCACAATTATAGAAGGCATTGTAACCTATTGCAACATAATTGGTAATACTCATATTTTGATTTTTTAATTATGTCAATATGTACTTTTTTAACTTTATGTTTACATTAAACTGATTATTACAAGACAAACAAAACATAAAAAAATTTATTCAAATGCTCCTGTATTCCTAACTTGAAATAAAATAGTGTCCATGATTCCCTTTGTGACTGTGAGTTTTTGTATTTGAATTGCAGTTCAAGGGTATTTTGTTTGGGACATTTTAAATTTCAAAATGTTTGTGTATATGAAAATAAATATAAAATAGCATTTCATTAATAGGCAATCTGAATTTATCAATGATGCTATCTACCCAAATGAACACTTAAATTGTAATTACAGGGGCTACAAATTACAATAAATCAGTGATAACCTACTTGTATTTGGCACTTTTCAAAAGATATCTGTGACATTTGCCTCAAACATGGGAGCTCCATCTTGACTTTGGAATTCTTCCAAATTGCTTATCGAGCATACACTTAAATGTATTTATGGCTAAACTTGGTACTGCAGATAAACTACAGTTCTAAATAAATTAAAGGGTTACTCCAACCACCATGACCACTTCATGATGATAGGAGTCTGAATGGGCAACGCTTTTGCTTGAAGCGCTGCACATTCACAGAAATTTGCACTTATATGCCGCGGGTTAATTGCACCCCTAGCACATGTGACCTAAGCAGCCTGTTCCTGGCTACCTAATGTCAATTCTGTGCATATTTTATGCCTGTTATCAGCTTGCACAGCACTCTGGCAACTGATGTAAGGAGAACTGCCTGCAAGGGGACACTATGCTCACCCCTCCCACTGTGCACTCCCTCTTTTACAGAGAGTTTTTGTATTCATAAAAAGCCATTCCGCCCTCTCTACTATCTTCTACTGTGCCTCCCCACTCCCTCTCCTCTATTCCCTTTTGGAGACAGCGATAAAGTTCAATTACAGGCTTCTCTATCAGAGGCCTGTAAATTGGACCGCACAAGGCCCCTGTGATGTCGGAGAGAGCAGGGAAATCTGGATTCAATGTTAGTAATACACTTCTTTTTGATAAATTTCTATTCAGAAATACCCAGTATGGCAAAACAACATCAGGTTTATAAAGGGTTACAGTAACTCTTTAAGACAGTTCATTGATACCTGCATTGTCTAGGTTAGCCTTCACTTGAATGAGTATGATAGGTTTTCGTTAATATTCTCTGATTAAACATAATGTTTTTTTTAAAGATTTTTTTTCTGGCACCAACCTCAATCATTATCGTTGCAACATAAAACACTATTGGAAACTGAATGCTAATAATTCCAGATTCTGGAATCGTGTAATTGCGCTCGATTATATTGAAATAATTGGTATCTGTTTCATTGTGTCCTTGGATATCCTCAGTTGTCCCCTGAACAATCTTAACTGTAACGATTTTCTTTCTTTCTTCTTGTGTTAATGAAGAATTATCAAATTTCAGGACCTGCAACTTTAAATACAAAAGAAATGCAATTTTGAAAGAGCTTTTTTTATAGTTAGACAAATAAAAATAGTTGTGTAATTTTTTACCAGTTTGTCGACTTTTACCTGTCACAACTCTTTTATAAAAACATATGTGTAATGCTGGCTAATGGATGTAATTTTTTCATATTTTAGTATTTGACTATTCAATTTCCAACACCATCCACAGCACAAATATGGAAAATATGTAGAATTTAAGACATATAAGTGTTTATACTGATGTATTTTGAGACAAACATTTTAATATCTTCTGCAGTCTTGTACAATTGGGGGAATATACAGTACAATGTAAATAATACAAAGGATAAAGAGGGCCATGTCCATGAGCAAATTAAACTCTTTTATACAGAGTACTGAGGCCTCAATTTAATATTGTTTGGTAAGCTTTTAAAATGATATACTTTTGGATATACATTTAAAATTATTTAATATGCAGAAAAATATTATAATTATAGCAGGGTAACTTTGGAGGTGGTGACCAGAGAGAAATTTTAGGATACATGCAACCACTGGCATGTAAAGGAAATGAGGAGGTAATTGAGTATGATGTCAAACAGCTGGAGAAGCATGTTAGAAGATTATAAAGTAGAGTGGAATTGAAATGGCTTTGTTTCTCCTGGCTGGTTTGAGAAATTAGTCATAAGAGAGAATGTTATTTGAAGGAATTTACTGCTAGGACGAGCAAGGAATGGAGAGGGAGAGGGTAGAGTAAACATTTGTTACATACAACTATTTCATTTTTATTAACCATAATGTATTTCATTTACAACATGTATGTGTCCAGCACAGCTCTTCTTATTGTATATTGCTTCTAACCAAAGTAATACTGCTTCTAACCAAAAATTGGATATCAACTAGTTTTTAATTGAAATTCAATCTTTTACCATTAATATTTTAACCATTTCACTTTTCTTTTTTTTTTGTTTAGTTTGTTAAGGTAAGAGAATGTGTAAAGATTTTGCAACGTTATATGAATGTTAAGATTTCATTAGACTAAAAAAACCTTTAGTAAAAACCTGAGAAGCTTGCACATACCTTTGCTGTGAAATTCAAGCCTTGTGCAGTTTCTTGCGGTGCACTGGATAAAACAAGGCTGTACTCAGAGTCTATCACATGCAGTAGTGATGAAGCCTTTGACACAATATCTAAAAATATATAAATATATTACAATTGTAGTGGTATGAATAACTTCACAGTATTATTATTGTTAATATTTATTTAGTACCAACCTTTTCTGCAGCGATTTATAATATTATAAAAGGGGGGAATTTAACAATAAATTAGATAATTACAAAGTACTAGAGGAACAATAGGTAGATGAGGACACTGCTCAGACGAGCTTACAGTCTAGAGGAGTGGGGTATAAAGATACAAGATACAATTGTTTCCAATGGCAATGTTTCCTCAGGGGGCCTGGTCAGCACTGTGGCCCTTTAACAGTGCAACTGGGCCCCTTTGATAATGTCTGCACTGGAAAGAAGTGACAAGAGAATCTAAATCCCATAGAGCCTCAGGAAGCCCACTGAACCCAAAAGAAGCCACCTTCCTGCACCCTAAATGTGGGAAATGCGAGGGTGGCCTTAAAATGTGTAAATTTATGCATGCCTGTCTACATGTGTGTATGTGTATCATCTGTGTGTCTGTATGTGTGTCTTTATGTCTGTGTGTGTATTTGTGTGTCTGTGTATCTGTTTGTCTGTATATATGTATGTGTCTATATGTGTATCTATATCTCTTTATCTGTGTATATGTTTGAGTGTCTGTGTATCTGCATGTGTATCTGTATGTGTATCTCTTTGTCTGTGTATCTGTTTGTATATAAATATATGAAAAATATGGGATACAGCGATATAACCTAAAATAAGGAGATACAAAACCACATAGTGTAATAAAGATTTGTTGTACAAGGAATGACACGCTAATATTTCAACCTCACAAAATGTAGAGTACATAATCGCCTGTAGGGTACCTCACCCGATGAAGCTGGGGTGATGAAAAAGACCTCCTCTTCCCTCTGGTAATGGAACTTCAAGAACCAAAAGGAGTGGGAATCAGGTAAGGTATAAAAAGCTTTTATTTCAAATACAAATGAAATAATTAAAAGGCCCAGTCCTATGAGTTTCGTTTAGAGATTTAGAGAACTTCCACAGGGACCTTGTGCAATAAAATATACAATCAAGAATTCAGTGAAAACAAAAGTAAACCACCTGAATTCCCTCCCCCATTAGTCCATGTTATATAGGTACACTATCTCCAAATTCATTGGTGGCATAGTGGGAGTTCACTCAACCTGTTCTGTGATTTGTCATCTAGATGTTCCACTCAGCTGTTCCAAATCCTTCAATCTCGGCTGTATCTCTTGAGTGGTAGAGAAGGTCTTTTTCAGCCCCCCCCAGCTTCATCGAGGGAGACACCCTACAGGCGATTATATACTCTACATTTTGTGAGTGTGAAATATTAGTGTGTAATTTCTTGTACCACAAAAATATATTACATTATGTGGTTTTGTATCTCCTTTTTTTAGGTTATATCACTGTATCCCATATTTGTCATATATTTATATACTATCTTGTGTGGTATCCACCTGGGAAGGCTACCCTTGGAAGCCGTTTCTTTACAAGTTAAATTATATTTGTCTGCTTGATTTTAGCATTGTTTTGTAGTATCTGTTTGTGTGTCTGTGTATCTGCATGTGTGTCAATGTGTGCCAGGCATATCTGTTTGTGTCTCTGTACCTGTATGTGTGTCAGTGTTTGTATCTGTATGAGTGTCATTCTGTGTATCTGAATGTGTGATATTCTCTGTATCAATGTGTCATTCTGTGTCTCTGTATATGTATGCGTTAATATGTGTTTGTATATACACATTCAAAGGCAAACACAAATGTGTGTTATTGTGTGTATCTGTGTGCCTGTATATGCATGCACATCAGTGTGTGCTCCCGTATGTCTGTGCATCTGTATGTGTGTCCGTGTTTGTATCTATTTGAGTGTTATTGTGTGCATCTGTGTATCTGCATGTGTCATATTGTGTGTGTATCTCTATGTGTGCTATTGTGTGTGTATCTGTATGTGTGTTATTGTGTGTATCGGTGCGCCTGTATATCTGCATGTGTGTCAGTGTGTGTGTCTATTTGTGCATATATGTGTTAGTGTGTATCTGCATTTGTGAATTTGTGCGTCTGTGTGTATCTGTATGTGTGTCAGTGTGTGCAAACATGTGTCTGTATCTGTGTATGCTATTGCGTGTCTGTGTATCTGCATGTATGTACCTGTGTGTATCTGTATGTGAGTCAGTGTTTGCATTTGTATATGTGTCAATTTGTTTATCTGTGTATCTGCATCCGTGTCTGTATCTAAATGTGTGTCAGTGTTTCTAGATGTGCATGTGTGTGTATGTGTATCAGTATGTATGT
The DNA here is from genome assembly GCA_933207985.1 of Pelobates cultripes. NCBI lineage: Eukaryota > Metazoa > Chordata > Amphibia > Anura > Pelobatidae > Pelobates > Pelobates cultripes. The sequence goes on along the minus strand of OW240913.1, from coordinate 157,136,461 downwards.
GGCTATGTATATGTACTGTACTTACATTTCAGCATTCATATGTCAACACAACACACAAATTTACCCTTGCATTGAAATGTCAACACTACATATAGACACACCTCTACATTCAAAGGCAAACACTACACACAAGTAAACCACGTCTTCAAATGGCTACAGTAGATAATGGCACATAACACTACACACAAGCTCCTAAATTCACACAAAACACTGCTCAGTGCTAAATACCCCTTTGTATGGATGGGCAAATGGTGTATCCCCAGTTGGCAAACCATTGTGGGAGTTGTACGATAGATGGCAATCTGCCGTTTTGCTATCCTTGTGATAAATTCTTGCACCAGGGCCCTCTTTACTCTAGTTCTGCCACTGGACAGAGGGGTATAAAAGGAGCTACAGAAGAGAAAGATCAGTCTGGCAACAGATTGTAGTGGGGCAGTATGGCTTCTGGGGAGACCAATTAGGAGAGAATTACAGTAATCTATGCGAGAAATTACCAGCTCCTTGGCTCATCTTGCATAAGAAAGGAGCAGATGCAGGCAATGTTTTTAAGGTGGAATTGACATGTTTTAGCAGCTGACTAGATATGAGATGCAAAGGTGAGGCCAGGATCAATGATAACACCAAGACAGCAAGCTTGCAAGGATGGGCATATGCAGGTACCATCAACTTGCAGGGAGAGTGAAAGAGGAGGATCAGTATTATGAGGAGGGAAAAAAAGAAGCTTATAGAAAAAATTTGTTTCAGAAAGCAGGAGGACATCCAGTTAGAGATTGAAAAAAGGCAAGCAGTGATACCTTGTTAGACAGGGGGGAGAGCAGTCATATTTGGGTGTCATCGGCATACAGGCGGTAGCGAAATGCAAAGGAATTAATGAGTTTGCCAAGAAAGGCAGTATAAAGAGAGAACAGACCAGGTCCAAGAACAGAACAATGGGGGACTCCAAATGAGACAGGACGAGAAGAGGAGGTGTCATTGGAAGAGGAGACACTTAATGAACGTTGGGAAAGATAAGATGAAAACCACGAGAGGTCAGTGTCACAGAGACCGAGGGATTGAAGAGTTTGGAGAAGGAGGCCATGATCAACAGTGTCAAAGACAACAGAGATGTCAGGAATACTTAGCATGGAGTAGTGGCCTTTGAATTTAGCTGTGATAAGATCATTAGTAACTACATTTCTCACCATACCGATCTTCATTGTCTGCTCTGAAAATTATGCTCTGATATGTATGAATCAATTTTCTTTTGTATGATCACTGATTATGTTATTATTGTATAAATTGTCCTTGTCACAATAAATTCTATATTTAAGTAATATAATTATTGTATGTTGTATTATTATTGTTAGTAATATTCACATTGATAGGTATTAATCATTTTTCATAATAAAAATAAAAAATTATGATAAAATTTTACATTTTTTATAATTTGCATAAAATATTATTTTTAACATTTTGCCCCACAATTATCCCTACTGTATTATAAGATAAATTATTTTATAGTAAGTAAACTACTGGTCTGTCATAATTAAGCACCATGAAATAAAATGTTTAAGCTACAACTTTCTTACTTAAACAGTAACCCCAACACTATCCTTAATCATTTACCTATATAGTACACTATTACATTAACTCCTACATTAATATTATACATTATTCCTTACATGTCTAACAAGAAAATTTAAATCATGTACTGCTTTACCACATACACATGCACTATATATAAATATATGTAAATGATGTTATGATTTGTTAAGCACAACTACTATAATTCCTTTATTTTCTTCTTTTGATCTCCCTCACCTAATTACTGATGCTGAACATATATTTACATATTTTAATTATAGTCAATTACCTGTAAGTTCTTCAGTCACAGAGGCTGTAATCATTATCAGGCTATTATTAAACATGGATAAAATTCCTTCAGCTGTGAAACTGAAATCTACAGATCCCGAGATCTAAAATATGAGCAAAAGTAGGCAGTTTTAAGAAATGTTAGGTGTACATTGTGTATGTTTAGATTACGGTACATTTTGATACTGTGGTTAACATGCCAATTGGAAATGATTATACTGAATAAGCAACACAATCACTACCTGCTAAGGTAGTGTAGTAGGTGTCATGTTTCCATATTAGCAAAAGGCAAGTAAGGAATTGGGCCATGGTTGCCCAAGAGAACCCAATTTTCAAGCAGGTTGACTAAGAACAGGGGAATAGCCTTCAAAGTCTAATAACAACTTGACCACTTTTAGGCATGTAGTGGTTACTGCGCAATAGAGCTCGGAAACTACACATATATACGTATATGCTTTTTAATCACATGGAAACTTTGCCACTTAAGCAGTCTCCAGTTGTGCTCCCTGCTAACAGATTCTGAAAAGTTGCACAACAAAGGTGTAAGTCGAAGCTATTCTGCACTGCTTCTTCAACCACAGCTTGCCTCCTTCCTTTCTATGCTTAACTCTGAGGTTTTTTTTCCCTTTAAAATAATGAGTTATGTGGATAAGTGATCCCAATTACAACATTTTGACCCTGTGTGATGTTTTTGGTGTAACTTTTTGGAAATATTTTCACCAAGAGGGTTTTAGAAATCCTCTCAATTGGCAGCTAATACCTCATCATTGTGTTCCTGCGACCAGTAAAATGTTAATTTTGAAGAGGAAACAAACAAGGAATATATAGAAATATGCAACAATGATGGAACCTAGTAGACTTACCTTGTATGTTTTAGTTTCAGTAATTTCAGACATATTAAAGCACACTGTTATCAGAGATACTGTTACATTTCCTTTGATAGGCTTTCCAAAGATATGCCTAAGAAAAATGAAAATAAATTCTTAACAATATATTGAATACATCCTGTTTTTTGCTACTATTATATACCCACGAGGTAAGTGGGTCAATCTCATATGGGCAGACATGTTGCTAGAAGAGGACTTGCCCAGAATGGGGTACATTGGCATTGTATCAGGCTTATGCAATGTATGATCATAGATATAAAAGTTGAAAGAGATCCCAGAAGGGATTCCTAACTGGTAATAGAGAAGGAATACAGTAATTAAATAGCTAACTAATGCAACTTCAAATACTTGGTAGAGGACAAATACAGTATCACCAGAAAGGATACACTTACAGTGTATCGAAAGGATGTGTTAGACTTTATTCAATATATACATAAAAGGGTTTTCATCTGATACAGAGTATTCCTTAGACTAGAAAAAAAATAGCCTCTAAAGATAACGATAGATTTACCAAATCCTAGTAATATGCAGGAGTAAACCTCAAATCACCGTAGACCCGGTGGAACTAATACCCAACAGATAATCAGATATAATCAGGCTGTCAAGTCTATAGAGGTAGAGGTATTGGGGGAAGGTACACTAAACAGTGAACCAGAGTTATACTCAAGAGCAGAGGTCCTCAAACTCCGGCCCCCCAGATGTTGCTGAACTACAACTCCCATGATTCTTTGAATTACATAGATAGCTAGAGAATCATGGGAGTTGTAGTTCAGCAGCATCTGGGGGGCCGGAGTTTGAGGACCCCTGCTCAAGAGAAATTAGAGGACTAATATCAAGAGAAATTTGAAGTAGAGGAGATGACTAACTATTACATCTGCCTAAATGGCAGTTCCCAAAATCAATGTAAAAACGGTGCAGAGGCAAACTACTAAATAGGATATACTCAATAGAGTAGGTACTTAGAGGGATACAGGGAGCTAGGCTGTAAGGAGAGGACAAACCTCATTTAATTGCCTGCTACATCCAGTTAGGGTGGTGCCGATCTCCCTTAGTTTCAAGGAAATAATAACACCAACTCAACCAAGACTATGAATAATAGAATTCTATCGTGCTGCTTAAAATACTATAGTGCTGCTAAACAACACCTTCGTGGGTGTTCCAATCTAATGGCTAACACCTTGCAATGCAAAAATCCGCAGGAGGATGGATTGCCCAAGTAAGTGAGTTAGCCTAATAAGAGGAAGATGAGTACATTGGTGTTGTGGCAGCCATATACAATGTATGATCATATACTGTAACTAAATCAGGTGTTTAACCCCTTTAAGGACCAAGGCTTTTTTCAGATGCAACAGGTTTGCGACCAATGCCTTTTGCAATGCATTCATTCTACCATAATTCAACCATTCCTGCTTAAGTGCACCCATACATATTATATATAATTTTAGGAGAAAATATGCCTTTCTTTTATCAAAATATTTAATCTATTTAGTTGTTTACAAACGTGTTTTATATTGGGCAAATTCAAAGACCTTGCAAACACATATTTGCATTCTGATATTGTTCGCTACTACAGTGATATCCTGCATGTTTTCCTTTTCCCCTAAACCTACCAATAATCAAACCTTTTATCCTATCCACAATCCTACCCATAATCCAACCAATAATCCTATCTATAAATTCTGCCCATAATCCTGTCTACCTGTCAGTGGACGATTGGACAATGGCATATTTAAAATGATCGTGCAGCTGTGTTATTGAAATATATTAATAAAGCGCTCATTTACTGCGCATAGCTTTTCTGTCAGTCTGAGACACTAATTCTGTACCCAGTTCACAGTGTGGACCCCCAGGTATTGAAAAATACCTGCGGGTGTTCTTTTTTTAAAGCAGCAGGCTGAGAGACTAATGCAGATATACCACGGCTTAGTAAGATTGCTTTGAGCACTGCACATAGCTCATCTGTCAGTTTGGGGCCACTAGCTGTGACCCCAGCTGATAAAGGGGACTGTAAGGTATCACCCCTGCTGATAGCTTATCTGCATGATGGTCTATGCCATCAAAGGGCTTTAAAGTCCAGCACTGGTGTCGTTAAGAGTTTAAAAAACAAATATTAACATTTGTGAGCTTTGAAGTTGGTGTTTAGTGAGTAAGTCATTGTGTTGGATCTTGTATGATAAGGATTTATGCAGTTGAGAAAATCACATACACAGAGTTCATGCGTAACATAAGGCCAAAGTTGCTGAAAATTCAACTATGCTTCCGCTCTGGGGATTTTGGTCTACACTCTTAAATTCTCACTCTAATGAATAACCACACAATTTTGATATTGGATTCTTTACTTCAGGAATGCTTTTATTTCAACCATTCATTAAAATATGCACTATAAAGTATGTCTCACATTACTTACTTTGCATTGACTGTTCCTGTCAGGTTTAGTTTCTTTGTTTGAATATAGAAAGATGGAACTTTTAGAGTAACCTCAAATTTTGGCAAAACTGAAAATATATAAAAATAAAGCAGTGAGTACATACAAAAATTAAAGCTTATGGGGAAAAGATCAAATAAATAGTGTGCACAATTTTATATATTTTCCACCTTTCAGCTGTAGCAAACACAAATTTTGATAATAATACAAGGAGCTTACCATCTTCAACAATGGTAAAATATGAATTTGTCTCCAGGCCCTACAATGAAAAATAGAAGAGTTAGAGAATTTAAGGGGCAACGTTTTAACAAATGTTCACATGCAGTCTTGGAACCATAACCACTACAGTGCTCTGTAATGGTTATGGTGTGTGGAGTCTTCCTTTAACAGACAACTGAAATATTCTGTTTCAAACATAGCAATTATTGAACAGAATGAAAAATCAGTCTGAACAAATGAATAATTAGACTTCCGCATGGAGAGAAATTTTGGTTTGGCCAAATCTTTTTTTCCCCACTAACAGACACTTGAATTTAAAATGAATGTTGTTTCTGCGCTATAGAATTTATCTGCTATAAACTACCAAATCAGTCTAACCAAAAAGGGATGAAAATGAGCAGAGTTGTGTACAGCAAAATATTCATATAATGTCAATAATAGGAGCATTTTCCTGCCACTCGGTTCACAGATGAAGCTAAAAAGAAAGTAAATAGAGAGGTAAAATAAGTATAAAAAATATTTATTACTTATATATTTTTAAAATTTGTAATATATATATATATATATAGTTTTGTTTACTGCTCCTCTTTTTCCTTTATTGCTCACTTCTCACTTGGTCTGTGAATAAAATTAACATCACCAGTGGCTGAGCACTGTGATAATACACTGCCCAGTCACTTTAAACCTGATAATGGCCTCCTTGTCCCACACCCAGTGGCATTGGTTGCGGCTTCTATTTAAAGAATGTGGGAGGGCAGATCACTGTCCACCCCCTGTACTCCAATGGTGGAGCTATTAATACAAAAAATAAAGTGGGTGGGAACTAAATTAATAATAATGCAGGGAACACATTATGTCCATGTATTATAACAGTGAGAAGCCACTGGATGCCCACTGTTTATTGAACATACCCCGACTCGCAGCATGGCACAGATTTAAAATGTGTGGGGGATGTTTTAGCCACAGGAGAGGCTGCCAGTGGCCAAATAGAAAAAAAAAATTATCAACAGCCAGTTGATGCTGTTATTTTGAGGGCATTTATCGAGGGTTATGCCTGTGATTAATGGTATTGAATCACAGAATATACTATTTTTTTATTCAAAGTATATTAATATTTAAAAAAACAAAAAACTTTAATTTTTGGGGTGATATTTATTGGCTCGGAATAGGCCTTGCATTTGAGATAAATTAAAAGCATGTGAGGCCCAGGACTGCTTCTTGTGATTCTTGTTTAAATGTCTGTTTCCCAAACTTGTTTTGTATTTATTCATTTGAGCATTTAGATTTATGCATATTTATTGACAGCAAAAGTCCTGCAGATGAACAGGTTGGCAAAACTTATAAAGGAATCCTTAACATTTTTAGAAAAGCAGGGTTCATAATGAGAATTTTTTTTTTTTTTTACAGATGATAAATTGTGTATGAAATTCAAATAAAGTTGCTTTGATCTATTAGAACAACAATCATATCATTCATAGCAATAGATGAAACAGGTTATATATACATTAACACATTTAACTGCATCCACCAAATATCCTTTATGATTATATTTCAAATAAGAACATTTTAGCTAGTATTGGCCTGTATTATAAACACATTTGAAGGAACTAGATTACCTGTAAATACTTACATCTATAACAGCTTGTATGCTCCAGTAACCAAACATAGGATTGATAGACAGGCGTAACTCAGTAGATAACACCCCTCGATCAGTAGTCAGGTTCTGCCACTTCTGTACAACATTATTTGCAGGGTTCTCATAAAACAAAAGAAAACAAAGTTTGATGGTAGCTGAAAATCAGTTCACCCTTCTAGTACACCTGCTCAATATCGGAAAGCAACTCTTTATTCTAGAGTTTATTTCCTGACCAGGACAGCAAGGCTTTATTTCAGACATATGTGAATTTATTTATTCTCCTTACTGTATTGTTGCTGAATGGCTGTACAATACTGAGATAATTCTTGAATTTCATTTGTTTTGAATTTAGTTTGTTTTTGTTTGTTTTTTGCTCATCAAGCTACTCAATTTTCAAACAAAATGTTGGGACAAATCATTCATTTTCTTATGAACTGGCTAAAACCGTGGAGATATGTATGACTTTTAGCCAAGCCACTTTAATCCTCTGGACATCTAGCTATGCAAATTAAGTTAGAAAGAGTTATCACCTTGTTTATATATGGAGAACGTCTCTCGGAGACTTAGTTAGCATTTTAAGTGTAATAACTGATATTAAATTACTGACTTTTTTTTAAATACCTAACATTTGATCTTTTATGATCTTATTTGTATGTGGTCTCGTTTTAAATGTAAATAGCAGTCCTCTCATTTTTCAAATATATGTGAAGATTTTTACATAACATCTCACATACGATAAAGAAAGAGTAGTTTTAGATTTGCTTTCACTCTCATTTCAATCACACATTTCAATCATACATAAATTAAAATGTACCTTTATAGTAACTTCCAGTTGTCCATTGTATGGTTTCAGATCATGCATGATAGAAATCACTCTGATTTTGACTGTTTGCCCAGGTTTATAGACATCTTTGTCAGTTTGTAAAAAAACAGATCTATTTCTTTTTTTTAATGGTAAAACAATCATTTTTAAGAAAACCCATGTATCGTGAGATGAGCCAAATACAGCTAACTGATAGAAATCTGAAGAAGAGGTCATTGGAAGCTGCAAACACAATAGGGGAACACAATCAACTATATTAATATCACAACAAACAGAGAGCATACAAAGAATCAAAATAATACATATTATGATTGTTTTTGATATTGTTCACTTAATCTGTATAGTTATATACATTTATTATATCTATAATACATGATAGTATGAAAACCAATGTTTATTCATATGAATAGTTGTAAATTTTCTAGTTAAATGTCTAGTAGGATTACTAAACATTTAAGGAGTGTATCATAAAATTCTCTCGGGGTTATTCACTAAAGTCTGCATGACCCCAAAATGAATGGGGCAAAACCGTTCGCTGCTGTACAGCCATTCTGACTACAAAATCCAGACATTGTTGATGGAACAGACAGCTGGAATTCCGACCAAATGAATCAAATCAGGGCCCAGAGGATTTAACTCTGGACCCTGAATAAGAAGAATCCAAATTATTTGGCTGCTCACAACTCTAGCAGCCAGCCGTATTGCTATAATGGAGGTATATTACCTCCATATGCCTCCACCTGCCATTGGGTAGGTGGGGGTATGTCTACTGAACATTCAAAAATAGCAACTAGGCATCCATTGCATCAGGCTTTGGGTGTGGGCTATTTTAAATCTTAACGGGGGACCTAACATCCCATCCCCTTGCCTATGGGTGGGGACCCTAATATTTATAATAAAAGAGAGGAACCTACTCCTTGCCTGGCCCCCACCTATGCCAGCAGGTGGGCTATATTATTTATACTAAAGGGATACCCTCATTGTCCTTTCCCCTGGCCTCCACCCATGCTGGTGGGTGGGGGCCCTAATAATTATAATAAAGGGCAGACCTACTGTTCTCCATCCCAGTCCTCATCAACAGGTGGTGAATAGGGGCCCAAATTAATTATAAAATGGTATGTCCTGCCCCCCAAAAAAATTATTAACTCTCCATGGGTGCCTATGGGTCCCCAATCTTCTAGCCACCCCACCCTCCCCAAAATAAAGTCTAATAATAGTGGGAAAAAATGCAAAACCTGTTAAAATAATTAGATAAGTAATAAGTTATCTTTCTTCTAATTCTTCTGGACTTCAGCCCCAAAAAAGGGCCAAATAAAAATTGATAATTACCCATACCACTCATTTAGATAAAAAAATGCCTGATCAAAAAAAAACACCCATAAAGAAAAAAACATGCCACAACAAAAAGGAATAAATCATACTTGTATAAAACAGTAAGACAAGTTTAATTGTCCTCAGGATTTAGACATTTGGAGGCACATAAAGACATTTCCGCTAATTTGGTTTTGTAAGTGAAAGAATGGAAATCTATAAAATTGCCCCTACATATAAAATGCAATGCTAGGAAGGTACCCAGAACCCAGAAATAAATATCAACCACATTCTAGTAAATGTTTCCAATTTTCGCAGAGATCCTGGGAATCCCAAAAGTATTGTTTCAAGTAATGTATTTATTGTTTAAATAAAAAGGCTCTTTCAAAATTCTAAAGTCTAGAATCAAGAGATATAAATGATCCCATTGTACAGCACTACGTAATGTGATGGCACTATATAAATAATAAAATAATAATAATAATCACCTTGCTAATTTTCAGAGAGCTAGTACAGTTACAAAAAAAAGAATATAAATAATAAACCAATACATAATTGACTTAAATCCAAAGTCAGTCTGACCCCGACAATGAACATTTATAGAAGGAACTTTTTAAACAACCTCTCTTTAGTAAATGTCAGACTTAGAATTGAATTTACTGAACACAGTAAAACGTATGACAACAATTATATCATCAGTAAAAGTGCTGTTTGTGTGTGAAAAATGCAAAACAAGTCACTTTCACTGACAATATCACCGCTGTGATATGTTTCACTGTTATGAATCACTAATATTTGTGTTCAGTACCCACCATGTAGAGGTTTTAGGGGGTCATAGAAAGTTACAGGGTAAAATACAGTGCTAGCAAATTAAATTCTCTGGACTTTTGGCCTGGGTTGTCAGGCAGGTCCCTCAAAATTGCAATCAATAAAATTACTTAATTATGTAAAAATATTGCATAAATACACACTTGGAATTTAAATATATACGCATATTTATATATTTGAAGTCTACGTGTATATTTATATAATTATTTATGTAATTTTGTATATGGACATAAGTATATTTCGTACTATTTTTCTTGATTTATATATATAGATATGTATACAATTTCTTTCTAAGTGTATTTTGATATGAATATATATATATATATATATATATATATATATTTTAATATCAAAATACAGTTAGAATAAAATTTCATATAGATATATAATAATTTTTTGAAATTTTTATTATAATTTTTTTATTTTATTTATTATTTGTATTTTATAATATATATATATATATATGTATATACAATATATATAGTTATTATTTTATATATATATATATATATATATATATATATATATATATATGTGTGTAATTTAATTATAAGTGTATTTTTATATTAATATATGTATATATTAATATAAAAACACACTTAGTATGACATTATATCTATTAAATATAGACATATACCGGGAGCACCGCTGATCGCCGCTGGGGGAACGACGGCGATCGGGTAAATATATATTACAGTTGTGACGGTTCAGGACCGTCACCGGTCCTCAACGGTAAAATACCGATGACGGTCCTGACCCGTTCAAGGTCGCGTAGGGGTTACACAAGTCAAACTGTTGTAGATTGACTCCTAAAACTCTCAGATATATGGACTGTATATATCTTATAAAATTAGAACCTAAAAATATGTAAATGCTTGGAAATAATATTTTGTACTTACTGGTGGAATAGTGAGCAATCCAATCGTATCTGTGGGGAGGAAAAGATATATTAAACACAAGAAATATCAATACCTTTTGATTTAGGTTCAGAGCTCCAATTAAAAAGGTGTCAGATGTCCCTAATTTGTTTAAAACAGATAGAATTGTAAGCAGTTGGCCATCATACTAAAATAAAGAGATCACAATCTACTAGCTTTTTTATCTCCCAACAGGTTTTGTGAGGATAATATTCATATTTTATACGCAACAGCATCCTCTGTTACAGAGAAAATCAGTTAGGAATCATAGAAATAATGATTGAACTCACCTCTGTAGAAGACCTTGCTAGCCTGTACAAATTCATTTTTAAGGCCTCGAATTTCTGCGGTCACATTCAACTCGGAATAATTTGTTCCAAACAAGTGAACAGAGATAGTAGTATTAACTCCAGGGAATATATAACCAGGTGTTGTGATACAGTGTGATTGGCTGGTAAAAAAATAACAATATTGTTACAACCAATTACATATTATTATGCAGGTTTTAATCAAGACACTAGCAATGTCTAGAAGAATATGACCTAGTTACTTACAAACATGTTACAAAATGAAAAGATTAAAGGGACACTATAGTCACCAGAATAACTACAGCTTACTGTATTTGTTCTGGTGAATACAATCATCCCCTTCAGGCTTTTTGCTGTAAATCCTGTCCACCACCTATTAATAACTTCACTGGACACTCCTCAGAAGGCTGCTAGAGGTGCTTCCTAGGGCAGTGCTGCAGAGTGAGCAGAACTGCCATTCAGAGTCTCCACCCTCTGCATGCAGACACTGAACTTTCCTCATAGAGATGCATTGATTCAATTAATCTTGATGAGGAGATGATGATTGCCCAGGGCTGTGTTTGACTTGTGCTGGCTCTGCCCCTGATCTGCCTCCTTGACAGTCTCAGACAGTATTATGGGGAAGCATTGTGATTGGCTCAGACCACCACTTCTGATGATGTCAGCAGACAGAGGCAGTTCAGATGCAGAGCCAGCAGCTTCAGACTTGAATACAAGTACGATTTTACTATATATAGGGAGGCAAGACAGGGCCAGGGGGGCTAGATGGTGGTTTAAACACTATAGGGTCAGGAATACATGTTTGTTTTCCTGACCCTATAGTGTTCTTTTAATATATCAAGAAGGATTGTATTATATTTATGTCATTATTTAATGGGAAGTTGGTATCTAAAATTTTGTTTCTGAGTCATTTTACTTAAAATGAACATTCAATTTCCCACAATGACAATACAGATAAATATTTCATAGTATTGATTGTGTGTACTGTCCTTAACTCCTTCACTACCGAGCAGTTTTTGTTTTAAAATATTAGTGTAACAATTGTTTCAAGCATAGGCTTCATAGCTAACGTAAAAGTTAAATAGAAATACAATTATGCAGATTTACACCATTTTTCATATATTAATTTGCTCTATAGTGAAATAGTACGGGATATAAAATGTAGTGATTATGTGGTCAGAGATATTAAAATAGCATCAGAAATAATGATCACATATAGTGCTGATATTTTCCACAACAGTTTTCATGGAAAACTTTTAGAGCAGGGGTTGGCCAAGATTCTCCCATGTGGGTGACACAGCCATATTGTCAGAGTTTGAGAGGGCCCCTTTGAAGACCCCTGTCACACACATGCTAACTACTTAATAGGCACCTCGAAGATTGCTGACTTTAAAGGATAATTCAAAATTAAGAAAACAGGAGGTGAATATGGAGGTTTGTAAAAATGCAAGCACCATAACCACTACATCAAGCATTTAGAACGGTTTGATTTCTTACCTGCTGTCCACTAGGTGTCACACCCTGCCTCCTCTACTGATGACGAAGAACTGGAAGCTCCTAAACAGCAGCTTCCTTTAGCTCTTCTGAGCTGAGCCCTGTAGTGCAGGGCTAGCTATTAGCTGAAATCACTCTCAGCAAATGAGCAAAGCCCTGTACTGCAGGACTTAGTTTACACAAATAACTTCTAGCATTGAAAGTTGGGAAAAGTGGTCATCAAACAATCGGGAGCACCAGGGCACTCTTGGTGCAATAACCACCAGTGAACTGTAGATGTCATGGTGCTTTAATGGAAATACTCATGCTCAATTGTATGTTATTAGCAGAAAGCCCCAAGAAACTAGTTTATGTGGAAATGTCTATCGAGAATAGGAAATTACTGAGACCAATTACTGGATCCTTGACCTTTTTGTGGTTTCAATGAAATTGGTGTAGATATCTCGCTCACTGCTCTTTTTGTTTTTAATTTTTTTTTTTTTTGGTAGCAGCAAAAATCCAATCATAAATAACAATAATGCTCTTACAATGTTAATGTTAAAAAACTGACTTTAAAAGCTTTTGTTTTTAAAGCAATGCAGACATGGCTCTATTTCCAAAGTGCACAGTGTCCATTAAGCTTGGTTTAATAAAGCACACATCATTGGTTAAAGGGACACTCCGGGAAAAAATATAACTTTAATGCATAGTTTTTGCATGAAAAATAAATGTTTTAAATAAATGCAACACCATATTTCTGCCTATATATCCATGCCCCTCGCTGCAAAAAAAGACTCCCTTACCAAATGTATGTACACAGCTCAGCCACTAACTACAAAACAACCTGCATTAGAAGAAGAGGACACCCAGGGAGGAATATAGTAAGGATATCTACATCTGTTTATAGTTTCTCTGACTGTCTGCAGCCAGGTTGTGAATTGAGATCTGCTCACTTACTGCTGTTGGGGCTGAGACAGTGTGCATAAGGCAGTCTTCCTGACATGAGGGAGCATGGCTCAGGAGGCAGGCTTATTGTGCAGCATTCTGCAATTTTCTTTTGTTTGTGCAAAAGCTATACAGATCTGAGCATGGAAAAATACAGCATTTTATTTAGGTCAAAATTGATCAAATTAATAAAGTTGCTTTGGTCCCTTTCAGCTAGCAGTCTACCACATGCTGAATTCCTGTATTCTTATTGCTTGAAAAAAACAAAACAGAAGTGTACCTCCTATCCTTTGTGGACCTTAGAGATGTGTAGACTGTAAGTCCTACAAAAGTTCTGGTTTACGTTTGTTGTAGGGCTACAGAAGTGTAGTGCCTAATCCTTGCGGACACAAAAAATGAGGGAACTGCAATTCACATCTCTCTCAGACAAACTTACTAAGAATGAAGGTGATTGAAATCACAGCATCTTAAAGGCAAGTACACCCTAACTCCCAAGGCCTCCCAACCGTAAGTACACTTTAACCCTATTCCCCCTAACTTTGTAGGCAACCCTTATGAACATTTTAGTGTTTCTGAAATGAAATACAATATTTTAAATGCACTGTTTTATCAGCAACATTTTAAACACATGCCAAATAACAGTATAGTCAATCATGGTTAAAGGAATAGTCTAAGGTTAAAAATAAATAAATATATTAGAATATATTAGTAAATTTACTTTGTTCATTGTTTCACTTTTAAAATTAGAAATGAATATGTCATTACACTAAATCCAGTACAGACTTCCTCTCAGCAGCTGCTCTACCTCTTTTGAGATTATCAGTTTGTCTGATCCGATAAAAAAGTATTGGGGACTTCTGCACATCTACGGCACAGAAAAGCATTGAACCCAATGCTTATCTATGAGAACTATAAGCAATATGTTTTGCATTGACTGAGAAAATCCATGAATCCACAGAAGTAAAGTTAAAAGTCATGGATACATATATTTGGTCTATAATCAATAATATCAACAGTGTCCCAAAACATGTCAGTGAGTGTTTATGTGTGTATCAGTTAGTGTATGTCAGTGTATGACAGAATCAGTGAGAGTGTGTTGGTTAAAGTGTGTGTGCCAAGGAGTGCATGTGTGGATCAATGAGAGTGCATGTGTTTAAAAGGATGAAAACATCTAGTGTCAAGCAAAACTCCATAGAACAACAAAGATTCAATGCTTTCCCCATGGGGAAGGCCTAATGCACCCTCGGTGCTCGCCACGCATGTGCATTAGGTTTCCCCTATCGGTTGACGCCAGAGGATGAGGAGTGCAACCGAGGGTAAATGACTGAAAGTTTTTTTTAACCCTTTCATTGCCGGGGGAGGGGCTGCACAAGCAGAGGGACACTTTAGTGTTAAGAATACATATTTGTATTTGCATTTTCCAATTTTTCCATTTTATCTTCAGTTCACCAGTTCACCATTTCATTGTTTTCAATATCCTGTATATATGTATGGCATACAAATTGTGTCAACATTTTATAACAATGACAATTTGTTCTCTAAAAATCTCAAAGCAATATGTTTGTAGAAACTTAGAATACAGCAAGATGTCATTAGGCATACGGGACCAGATTCTATTATAAGAGATATTCAAATCTCTGGTAAATAAAGGGACTCTCCAGTGCCAGAAAAACATATCCATTTTCCTGACACTGCAGAATCCTGCAGTGCCTCTCTCCCTCCCACCCCCATCCCATGTTGCTGAAGGGTTAAAAACCCCTTCAGTGACTTACCTGAATCCAGCGCCGATGTCCCTCGTCACTGGGTCAGGCTCCACCAATGCTCCGCTGACGTCGGCAGGGGAGACCTAATGCGCACGTGCAGCAATGGCTGCACGCACGCATTAGACCTCCCCATAGAAAAGCATTATTCAATGCTTTCCCATGGGGATTCCGGCAATGCTGGAGGTCCTCATGCATAGTGTGAGGATGTCCAGCGTGGTTTAAAACATTACACTTTTCATGTTCTAAGAACAGGGAAATTCTTCTAGTGGCCACTAGAGGAGGACTTAACCCTGCAAGGTAATTATTGCAGTTTATGAAAACTGCAATAATTACCTTGCAGGGTTAAGGGTGGTGGGAGTTGGCACCCAGACCACTCCAATGGGCAGAAGTGGTCTGGGTGCCTGTACTGTCCCTTTAAGTGCCTGTTTTCCCCTAAATGTCAATGGGAAAACTGTATCTAGTTCAGAGATTTCAGTTTATCTCTTGTTGTAGAAGTCAGCCATAGAGCAGTTACAGTTTCTGAATAAAAAAATAAACAGTATCACCTATTTTATCACATGTAAGTACATTTTCTCAAGTGACTGACAATTAGCATTTTCTTTTAGTCTTTGATTTTGAAAGAAAGTAAATTATGATTACATTAAAGGAACACTATAGCATTAGGAATACAAATATGAATGCATTGTGTCCTAGTCACCATTTAGGTGACTGAGCCAGCACTGCCAGGGTAAATAAAAAAGGTAGTTAGTTCATTTTCCATAGGAAAGCATTGGGAGGCTAGTGCTCATGCATGGCCAAATGCTGTTATCTGCCAATCAGATGGTCTCCCAACACCATCTGACTAATATAGCAACGTTTTACTCTGCTATTTTATGGAAACACCTCTAGTGGATGCTATATTGAGAGCCACAAGGAGCAGGTTATGCCTTCAATGTAAACATTGTCATTCCTGCAGCACCTCAATGTTTTCAACTGCTGGGTTAAAAGGGAGTGGGGGTGCACATGGCACCTAGACCACAAAAATGAGATGGTTGGGTCTGGGTGTCTATAGTGTCCCTTTAAAAATGATTTAATCCTTTTTGTATTTGAAAACAGTATAATATGCATTACAGATAAATAAATATTTTGTCTTACCTAGCATCGGCCATGTATATAAAGGAAACCATGAAGAAAACATGTATCACAGATGGAGGCCCAGGAAGGTGCATTCTGACTTTATCCCAAAGAAAGTAAAATGCTGAGATCTGTAAAGCTGTGTGAGGTCCAGAACTCTAAGAACAAAGAAACAGATATAATTCAATGCTCCTTTCCAACCTTTTATAGGGACACCAAACCTGAGAATTTGAGACAGACGAAACACACTTTGTCATTTATTCCACCTACTGGTATCAATAATAGTTTCTATTGTGTAAACCCCACATGTAGCCCCTGGCAAAATCAGTTGTATCATAATGTAAATTAAGTAAATTTAAATGTTTCCTGTTTCTTTGTATTGTTTTTTTTTTTTGTTTGTTTGTTTTATTTTTACAGTGTTTGTTAGTTTATATTTTCACAAATGTTTATTTATCAATATTCGTGAATCACATTTAATGCATAATATATTGTTTTCACTAGAACAGGATTAATCATAAGGAAACCCTAGTGCTAGGGCCCAGGGGTTAGACAGGGACTTTGCATGTCCCCCTATTAATAATCCCTATGTGAAGAAAGAAGAGGTCTGGCAAACTGATAACCTGCCTAGGGCCCCTTGGAACCGTAATCATTCTTCGGTTTTCACACTTTAGTAGACATTTAAACTTACTAATTAGTCTAAAGAAAAATATAAGGGACTGTCTGCATTAAATACGCTTATCTGTAGCACATTATTTTTTGTTTGTAAGTCAAGGGGATTTTCGAGTAGCATTATGCTGAACAATTTATATATGTAAAATATTTATATACTTACAAATTAATCAGTAGAGTGACACTCCAAAGAATGTTGAAGTGTACTTATTAAACTTATTTTATCTATTTATAAAATATTTTACCCGGATGGAAACATTGAGATTTCTCTCATTTTCAAGTATGTCCTGGTCTTTGTCCACAAAACATTGCATTTTTACAATAGGATACAATTTTACAAAACAATATATATATATATATATATATATATATACACACACACACTAACATATATACATTTAACACATAACAGGTAATAAATATAGTCAACCATGACAGGTGCATTCTGTCTTGAAGGTAAATAAAAATTGATAAAAATGAATAAACAGCTTTATTTTACATATGCAGAATGTGAAACTCAGCATTTTAGACCTATATCAGGACTTCTAGCTAGACTTTGTTAGGGCATGTCTTCAATATTTTTATAATTTAGCCAGAGTAAGCACCAAGGCACAAACAAATAGATAAACTAGAATATGGGTCCAAGAATTATAAATATATATATATAAAGTTACTCACTGCTGGGAGTAAATGGTGGCATACTCACCAGGGGTGAATTTCTACCTGCCAGGGCTACATTTGCATGTGCTCAGAATATTTTGAGCCCTGAATATATAAATATATATATAAACACACACATATGTATTGTCATGTTATTTGTTAAACCATTCTGGAACAATTTTTGCGGTGTGACAAGGTGCATTATCCTGTTGAAACTTAACAGTATTTTTTAAAAACACCTGACTTGGACAAAAATAATGGGGGTTTCATTACAGTATATGATCATACATTGCATAAGCCTGTCACAACATCAATCTACCCCATTCTTGACAAGTCTGATCCTAACAATGTCTGCTCTTATGAGATTAACCCACTTACTTTGGAAATCCTTCCTCCTGGGACTCTCTGCAGAATACGGTTAAATGGGGCCCGTGCAGGGGCGGATTAACATAGGGGCTGATGGAGCTGCAGCTTCAGGCCCAGGCCTATGGAATAGACCCATTGATTTAAAAATACTTTACACACTACTCTTAGGATTGCCACCTGGCCGGTATTTATTTGAGGCTGCCTGGCTGGTGCCAATATTGCAGTAATACTGTCAATACAAATACTGAGACACAAGGGGACACTGAGACCTGGGAACACTGAAACACTAGGGGACGCTGGGAGACATGGGGACACAGACACTTGGGGACAAAGGCACACATGAGGACACTTGGGGACACTAAGACCTGGGGAAACAGACACACATGGGGACACTGAGACATGGGGACACTGAGACACGTGGGGACACTGAGACACTAGGGACACAATGTCCCCAACTGTCTCAGTGTCCCCATGTCTCCCAGCCTGTGTCCCTGGTGTCTCAGTGTCCATATGTCTCCCAGTGTCTCAGTGTCCCTAGTGTCTCAGTGTTCCCATGTCTCCCACTGTCCCTAGTGTCTGTGTTCCCATGTCTCCCAGTGTCCCTAGTGTCTCAATGTCCCCATGTCTCCCAGTGTTCACATGTCTCCTAGTGTCTGTGTCCCCATGTATCCCAGTGTCTACATGTCTCCCAGTGTCTCAGTGTCCCCATGTCTCTCAGTGTCCCCTAGTGACATGGGGACACTGGTAGACATGGGGACACAGACACTGGGGGACACTAGGCAACATGGGGAGACATGGGGCACTAAGACACTGTGATACATAGGGACACTGTGATACATAGTCTCAGTGACCCAAGTCTCCCAGTATCCCCAAGTGTCTCAGTGTCCCCATGTCTCACAGTGTCCACTAGTGAAATGGGGACACTGGGAGAGATGGGAACACAGACACTAGGGGACACTGGGTGACATGGGGACACTGGGTGACATGGGGACAATGGGAGACATGGAGACACTGGGAGCAATCCATCTATACAGCAGAATCAAACTGTAAGTAGTTCTTTGGTGATTTCACAGAATTTTCTCTTATGTCACTCCTTGTGATTTACATCATGTGATGTCACGCATACATAATTAGTTATGTATTAGCTTCTTTTCCAAGAAAGGTGGCAACCCTTACTACTCTTCACGTACTCTTGCTTAAGTATGGAAACTTAAGAGGGATGTATGAAAACAAAACTTGTGTGGACTAGCTGAAATGAAATTAGTTAAGGTAATGCTGACTATGGTCTCTCTAACACTGTGGCATGTTCCCTTTCTTCTACACTCACTACATTCACATTTTCTTTGTCTCAGACTGTATACCAGGGGCTTCTGCCTGCTAGTAAGAAGGTAAGGAGACAAGTGGACATGTGAGTGCTAGGGGACAGTCCTTAGAAAGCATGGAGTGAGTGCATCATTAGACACATTTATGCCAAGCTCAGGATGCTGTTGTCCAGCTAGCATGATTGGCAGGCAGCCTGACATGCCTTCAGAAATAACTCCTTTTTGGGCATGTTCGACTCTCTTTCTGGAATTCTGGATACATGATCTGAGTCAGTGGCCCACCCTTTTACACCGCCCATTGACTTCCTGCTTCACTTGACACTGCTGTTAGGAGGTATGGATTTACTTGAAAGATGAAAGCATGAATTAGAGAGAGATTAGCATATTTTAAGAGAATCTGAGTTTTCTTATAGCTGCATCCTATGAGTTTCCCTCCGGCAACATCTCCAACAGATACATAACGCTTGAGAGGTGTGACTGTTTTATTGTTTTTGGTCGATAAGATTCTGTACTTAGGCCCCTTTTAATTGTCAGCACCAGGCCCACTGGGCTCTTAATCTGGCCCTGCGCCCTTGAATGAGGCAACTGTGACAGGGATGGGTGCAAAACCGGGGGGTTGCTGTAACTAAAACAATAAAAATAAATATATATATATATATATATATGAATCTAGGAAGGTTGCACTCACCTAAACAAGTCTACATTTTAAGGGTGCTGCTGGGACCAATTAACACAACATAAAGGATCCAGTGCATTCACTCAATAAACAGAAGCTTCAAAGTTCACAAAGCTTAATTTATACATACATATGACAGCGGGTAAGCTATATATTGAATACTATACACAGCATTGCCCCTTATGCATGCGGTCAGAAGATCTATCCATCTATCTTAATATAAATAAATAGTATATTTTTTTTTTTTTTTTCTTATAGATAGTCTCAATTTCTTTTTTTAACTACAGAAAAAATTAACAAATCTGTGTTTCAATAGGTGGATTTTAGGTCTTTATTAACAATTCCTATTATGTACGAGTGCCAACACATTCTGCTATGCTGTACAACAGGTAAACAAAACAAACATTTAATTCTAACAAAACAGTTTTGACATACTGGAACCGTATGTGAAGTGGGTGATTTGGTTAATTAACTAATTCAATAATTAACATTATTATTGTTATCTTTTTTTTCTGTGATTGCCTGGATTCATATTGGCATGTCAACCTGGATTTTATTTATTAAACATATTTATATATGCATTGATTATGTAGAAATGTAAAGCTAACAATTAAACTTGCACCGTTACGCAAGAACGCTTTGAATAATGCATCATATTTCCTGTAATGGTACACTGCGGTCATTATAAAAAGCCAATAGAGAAAGAACCTGATTTTCAAGAAATATAAAACCGTGCAGGATGTATAGAACACAAGAAAGAAAGTAAAAGACACATAAAATAAATAGTGACAGAAACCAATAAAATTAGAATAACAATGGGTAAACAATTTCCCAAAGTCTCTGATCTCTTAACATATGATAATTAGAGGAACCATAGAAGGTAAACACACACAGAAACACACAGGCCATTAGGAGTCAAAGAACAACTAACAATACCAGACCTTAGACCTAGCTGTACATCACCCTATTATAAATATATTATATTGAGAAACACAACAGGTACAATAAGGTCAATAAATATTCTGGACATCAAATACTTGTAGTATCCATTTTTGCTGGAGACTGGAAGTGAACCTGACTGCATTTACATTTTATAGAGGACATAGCACCTCATGACCATATCCTGTAAGGGTTTTATAATGTGTTGGGTTTAGTTAGCTTATAGGAATACTATATTTTGTTCTGACCCCCTTTTTTCTACTCTATACGTCTAATTTCTGATAATTGTTTTCTATAAGCAAGATATACTGATCGATTTGCAAAAGAGAGATAGAGCACAAAATCCTTTTTTTATTTGTGCTGCATCTCAATTATTATTATTTTTTTTTTTTTTAAATGGTCTTAATATTAGAGTGTAAATGTAATTGTTATTATTATTTGAAAGAGTAACAACTTTCATTAATTGTTACATGTAACTACACATTGGTATAAAAATAATGTTTAATGTTGCATGATCTCTAAAATAACTCAAATAGAAAGAAAAATCAAACTCATGAAAGGCAATAATCAAAAAAGAGAACTATTAATGGGATGCGATAATATAAACTATGTATAAGTACTAGTATATTTTTCTTTCTATTATAGCCTATCTTTATCTGGTCACTCTGGATGCTTGAGGTATATTCTCTAATCAGGAAAAAAAAAAAAGGCAACAATCTCCCCACCCCACCCCCAAAAAAATAAATAAATAAATAAAAATAACAACCGGCAACTCGCTCTCCTGCATCTTTTACATTTAAGATGACTTTGGTAGTTAATCCAATCATTTCCAATGAATTTGATGACATTCAGGTCACCTGCGATTATTTGGACTGTGCAAAGGACAATCTAGGGCTTGAGCCTTTTTTGCTGTTTTGCCGAAGCAGAATTGTAATAGAAACTGTTTGAGCATCATTTTGCTGAAAATTGAACACCCCACATAAATAAAATGGGGAATTTGTTGAGCCTCTTGTGGAGCCAAATGATAATGAATTTTACTTAGTTTAATGGGGGTTCTGGTATCAACCCACAGAGTGGATGTTGGGCAGGTGCGGTGGGTTTGTTCTGGTCCTGGAGGCACTCAGTTCTGTAGTCTGATTGATTGATTTATATAATATATCCTTGCCATTGTCATAGTATGTAGTATAAATTCGCAGCACAAACCTAAGCACTAACATAGTTATTTGTATATGTGAGGCACTAGGGAGGAGAGTGCATGTGTAACGTTTATTGCAACAGCTAGAACTTTGTTTTAAAGTGAAGGGAACTGCATTGATTATGTTTTGAAAAGCACAATTCCCTTGCATCCAAAAGGAGAAGGTTGGAACAACTAACTGGCATCTCAATGACCAGCCTAATAAATGATCCGGGACATTTAAATGCATAATGAATTGAAGAGTATTCTTGTTTTGCTGTCTGTATCACTGTACTTTAATATACACAAATATTACATGCCATGAAAATGGTTCATACTATTTGATCTAGAAATGAGTGTGAGATTAACAGGATGATCATTTTTTATGGTGTGAAAAAAATCTGCTAAATTAAAGAGTACTCTATATATATATATTAATAAATAACTGTAAGTAGGATGCAATAATAATTTAAATCCAGTAATTGAGATACATTTCCGCTTGATTATTGTATATTATATACTGAGTTAAAGTTTTAAAAAAGATCAAGAAAAATACCTTAATCAGCATTATTCAATTGATTCCTAACATAAACAGTAACCTAAAGATACCAGAGAAGTGCTAGCAAGGAAAATGAGTCATTTGCTCCCAACACCACTAGCATAGTAGAGCTGGCAAGAGTATTGTGGGGTGTAGCCTT
This sequence comes from Pelobates cultripes, assembly GCA_933207985.1. Lineage (NCBI taxonomy): Eukaryota > Metazoa > Chordata > Amphibia > Anura > Pelobatidae > Pelobates > Pelobates cultripes. Next base: position 157,113,458 of record OW240913.1, on the reverse strand, counting down.
AAGCCATTCTTTTGAAACGTGAGTGAGTGGGAGGTGTGTTGGGATGCCAGTTTCACCACTGATTCAGGATTATGGCAGGTTTTTTTCTAGTCCAATCATGAGTGAATGAGCTGGTGGCCTGTGATGACAATTATGTCCTGGCCTGGACTTTCCCACTGAGATATTTTTCGTTTGTGGACAATCCTATCTGAGGCAGTAATTATTCATAACTCAAGCCATTTTTCATGGGCAGCATGGTGTCCGTAGGTATTTGTGAATATTACTTCATACTGTGCAGGTTATACTGATGGACATTGCAGGGATATATAATAGCACACTTTGCAACTCCAGCTCCTCTATCTGTCATAACAATTTGAATTGCGTGCTTTACATTAGATGTACAGCCAAAGTTAAATCATCCCCTCCCCCCTCAAAAAAAACACCCGATAAATGCTCATAAAAATCACTTACAATACAGAAATACCTGAAAGTCAGGGTCGGACTGGGACTAAAATGGAAAGGTAATGAGGGGTTGTGCCAGAAAGGGGGCACATACAAATTTCCCTTCCCCCCAAATTAGAGCAATTTCCCTTTTTCAGAGCATCCAGTGCTCGTAGATGGAGAAAATGTGGGATACCAGAAAAATAAAGTAGAACAGTGCTCTTAAAGTGTTTTGTTCATGCGTGTGGATGTTCCCTGCAGTCGCAGGGGTCGTGGCTGCCGGGTATGTATGCCAGTGTGGCCAACCTCTTTTCCTGCGGGCTGAGCTGGCCACCTCAGGGCCCCCCGAGGCTGGCTCTGGTGTCACAAGGGGGCACTCTCCCCTGAGCGCTCTCTGCCCAGCTTCCTCGCGCACCGCAGTGACGTCATATTCCTGCTCCGGTATCAGTAAGCGGCATGCGAGGAAGCTGGGCAGCCCCACTGAACCCTATGGAATCCCCTCAGCACTCATAAAGGTAGGGAGGCTGGGGGATTAAAGTAAAAAAAAAATAGAATATGAGTGTGTGTGTTAGTATTAGAGTGTGTGTGTGTGTGTGTTAGTATTAGTGTGTGTGTGTGTCTGCTAGTGAGTGTCAGTGAGTGTGTTAGTTTTTGTGTGTGTGTGTTAGTTTCTGTGTATGTGTTATTGAGTATGTGTCTGCTAGTGAGTGTCAGTGTGTGTGTTAGTTTGTGTGTCAGTGAGTGTGTTACTGTGTGTGTCTGTTACTGAGTGTGTTAGTTTGTGTGTGTCTGTTAATTAGTCTGTTTGGTGTCTGTTAGTGAGTGTGTGTTTGTCAGTGAGAGTGTATGTTTTGTAAGTGAGTGTGTATGTGTGTCTGTCAGTAAGTGTGCATGTATGTCTGTCACTGTGTGTGTCTCTGTCAGTAAATGTGTGTGTCTGTTAGCTAGTGTGTATGCATCTGTGTGTGCTTAAAATCCCTTCAGCATTTACCTGTCTCCAGCGCCGGACTTCCTTGGTGCTGGGGATCCCTCCGCCCCGATCCGCCTCTCAGCTCCGAATGCACTCAGAATGTGCATTGAAACAGCCCATAGGAAAGCATTACTTAATGTTTTCTTATGGACGTTCAGCGTCTTCTCACTGTGATTTTCACAGTGAGAATTGCTGAAGTGCCTCTAGCGACTGTCACTGAGACAGCCACTAGAGGCTGGATTAACCCTCAGTGAAACATAATAGTTTCTCTGAAACTGCTATGTTTTCAGATGCAGAGTTAAAACTAGAGGGACCTGGCACCCAGACCACTTCAATTACCTTCAGACCAGGTGCCTGCTGCCATGTTTTGCGGCCCTGGCCCGTGCAGAGTAAGCATGGGGGAGGGGGTGCACGGATCAATTTTCGCACCAGGGCCCCATGGTTCGTGTGTATGCCACTGGTTTCCTGTGATATTGGATGTTCTTGGAGGATGTTTGTGTGATTGCATATGTGTAGAGGAGACTGTTTGTGTGTTAGTTTGTAAAAAGGTCTGTATGTGGTGTACTATGTGTGGCCATGTGCTGGGTGTGTTTCTGAGCTGTAAATTCTGTGTGTGTGTTTATAGGGCAATGTCAGTGTGTGGGTGTAGGAGGGGTGTTGCGTTTGCATGTAAGGTCTGTACTGTATGTTTCTATGGGCTGCAGAGGGTTGCATTGTTTGTGTATGCGTATAGCAGTTGTAGTGAACCCCATGTACAGTGCGTATAGGTGCGGTAGTGTGTTTAGAGGGTTTAGTGTGCATGTGTTTATAAGGGTTGTAGTGTGTGTAATGGGGTTGTAGTGTGTGCATAGGGTGTTTAAAGTGAGTATAGTGTACACATATGGGGTGTAGAGTGGGTACAGGCATACAGTGGGTACACAGGAGTCGTAGTATGTGTTTGTGTGTGTGTGTGTGTGTGTGTGTGTGTATAGGGGCACACTGTATGTGTATAGAGTTATAGTATGTGTGATTGCAATGAGGGTGTAGCATGTGTTTATAGGGGGTATGTAGTGTGTGTAATGTGTTTGTGTGTGTGTATAGGAGTACAGAGTGTGTGAAGTGTGTGTGAGTGCAGTGTATAGGGAGTATAGAGTGTGTGTTAGTGCAAGGGATGTAGTGTGTGTTTATAGACAGTATACAGTGTGTATAGTGTGTCTATGTGTGTATGTACAGTGAGTGTTGTGTGCATAAAGGGGAGTGTGTGTAAGTAGGTGCAGGGGTCGTAGTGTATATATATAAGGAGGTTTAGAGTGTGTGTGCAGTATGCCCTCTTTTCTTATTTTACAAACGAATACAGATTTCAATTGAAATTGGCACTTTTGTAAATTAGCCTGGTTATACCACCCCTGGATTTCAAATATACCATTGGCCATGTTATTTCCTGGTTTGGTTAGCTCAGTGGAGCTAAACTCAAAAAGTAGGCAATTGTTCAGAAAACCTGCTTTGCAAAGACTTCTCATTGAGCTGCATTGGGAAGTCTGTGATTATACAGCCACAGAAAGTCTGGGCTGGGGAAGAAGGGGAGGGCTGGTAACAATTATCCACACCCCGGAACAAAAGAAACAACAAAACACAACACAACAGCAAAAACAACAACACATACAGATCAATTAATTAGAACAATGGTTCCCAACTCAGTCATCAATGCACTCTAATGAGCGGCATTTGATGCAGAGTGGTGAACAAACAGTGACTCCCAGCGCCAGCTTCCAGCACGAACGCGTTGTTCATAGGTCAGGAGAACTAGCTAGGACCTATACGATAAGGTGGACTGGGCAGTAAAGCTTTCACTATCTTCTGTATACCACTGCTTTATTTGTGGTTCCTTGGAAACAAGTACCACCATATGTTAATGTAAGGGTTACTTTTGGGGCAAAGGTTTTTTTTTAAATTTGCCAATAAATACCATGTAACACTATGTGGATCTTTTCTGTATCTTTTTAATGTACTGTAATCACTGTGGTATACAGTGTATTCCAAGAATGTGGATTTCCCATCTGTGTATGGCAAGATTAACCCTCTATGATATTACCCAAGGACTCTTGGACATTTTAGTATTTATACCTTTGTTGAAATAGTACATTCTGTAATATATATGCTGTTGATTAGGTAATCTTTACCAATGTTAGAAGTGCATATACAGTTGTTTGTATTTCATAACATACATGTGGATTACCCCGTATGTGATTTAGGGTTTTTCCAATTGAGTGCTGACATTTTATCTCATACTAATGGTTCAGGTTTTATCACTATGCCTAGATGAACAAAATTGGGAAATGTTTATTTTTTAATTTTTTCTTATTTCTCGATGATGCAAAGTCATTCTAAATTGCTGTTTGCTCACTATCATAAAAAACATTTTGTTATTATCTCCACGTCTACATGAGCAATAATAATACTGTCCATATTTGGATGGTAAATAGTAGCTGGGCATGACAATCAATGTTTTCTGAATTTGTGCAAAATTGACTTGTTAATGTGGACAATGTGTAACTTTGTTTAAGATTTTTTATTTGAAAGATTAATTCTAAAACAGACAACACATTGAAACTATTTTTGAAGCTTGTACAGAGTACTGAATTACCTAGTAACTAAGAAAAAGTCCTAGTGGCAATGAATGCATACAATTTGTACAATGTGTACCAAATGCTGAAGGCATTGAAGCTATGAGGATGACATTGGACAATTACACTGAGGAGAAAATGTAACTACCTTGGTTCATGGGTAATATATTGAAATTGCTTGGAAGTTGTGCAGGATTGGTATTTTAAGTACATCATCTCTGCAGTACTAATTTCTGGATGTTTTTCCAGGGCCTGTCTTATTTCCTTCATGAAAGTGGCATTGTCGTGCCCATCCACATAGGTGGGTCCAAAATCAACCCCTCTGCTATGTTTTTCCTTATGTTTAAACGTCACAATGACAAAAGATGGAGCTCTGGTCAAGCTCAATGGCCTTTGTCAATTTTGTCATTGGCTGCACTCACCTTCCAGAGAAGAGTAACTTCCAGGAGCAATGTGTCACTGACACTATGTTAACTCTCATGTGATTACAGGTCCAGATGAAACTTTGGGAGTGAAAAAAGATCTGGCATGACCGTAGCAATGTTAGAAAATGTAAGTTGAGATAATCATGGTAAGCTACAGGAAAGTATCCCTGGTCTGGGGACCGAACACCGAATTACCGACAGAGTCACTTTAAGGGCTGCAGTCATTGACTTAAAAAATCTACATAAAAGTATCAGTCATGTAGTCTAGGAATGCTGCATACAACTCTGCATGTTAGAGAGAACTGTAGAATCTATCATATAATGAAGTTTGTTGAACATTCGTTAATTGTCTATGATTTCAGCTTTGTGAGCCTTGCCTAAAAAAGGCAGCCTTTGGTCTTGTTCTTCAGGCACATTGTGACAAGGGAGCTATTTAGTAATAAAGCTCTTTCTGGTATGATTTTATTAGCAGTAATGGGATGTGCTAATGAAGAGCAAAGCTGTGCATAATTAAACTTCCTAACTTCTTTTTATAACCACTTTTTCTAGGCAAGTAGAGAACAGGGTTGTGTGTGTGTGTGTGTGTACCAGGCATGAATTTTCATTTTTTTTAAAAATATGTAGAATAGACTTTTTTAAAAATAATGGACTCAAACATGTTGATTCGCTAGAGAAGTTACATAGTTGCATAGTTACATAGCTGAAAAGAGACTTGCGTCCATCAAGTTCAGCCTTCCTCACATTTGTTTTTTGCTTTTGATCCAAAAGAAGACAAAAAACCCAGTTTGAAGCACAATTTTGCAACAAGCTAGGAAAAAAATTCCTTCTTGACCCCAGAATGGCAGTCAGATTTATCCTTGGATCAAGCAGTTATTACCCTACACTGAAAGATTATATCCTTGAATATTCTGTTTTTGCAAGTATGCATCTAGTAGCTGTTTAAACATCTGTATGGACTCTGATAAAACCACTTCTTCTTTAGGCAGATAATTCCACATATTTTTTGTTCTTACAGTAAAAAAACCTTTCCTTTGCCTTAGATGAAATCTTCTTTCTTCCAGTCTAAACGCATGACATTGTGTCCTATGTAAAGTCTGGTTTGTGAATAGATTTCCACACGATGGTTTGTATTGGCCCCGAATATATTTGTATGATGTTATCATATCATCTCTCAGGTGACTATTTTCTAAACTAAATAGGTTTAAATTTGCTAAACTTTCTTCATAGCTGATATATTCCATTCCTTTTATTAATTTTGTAGCCCGCCTCTGCACTTTTTCTAGTGCCATAATATCCTTCTTTAGAACAGGTGCCCAAAATTGCACAGCATATTCAATATGTGGTCTTACCAGTGATTTATAAAGAGGCAAAATGATATTCTTGTCCCGAGAATGAATGCCCTTTTTCATGCATGACAATACCTTACTGGCCTTGGCCACTGCTGATTGACATTGCACATTGTTGCATAGTTTGTTGTCTATAACAATTCCCAAGTCCTTTTCGTGTGTTGTTATCCCTATTTTGCCCTATACGTTGCTTGTGTATTCTTTACGCCAAAGTGCATAACTTTGCATTTTTCAATATTAAATTTCAACTGCCATTTGAATGCCCAGTCCCCCAATCTATCTAAATCTCTCTGCATCAAAGTAATATCTTGCTCACATTGTATTATTTTACAGAGTTTTGTGTCATCTGCAAACACTTAAATATGACTTTCAATGCTGTCTTCCCCCAAGCAAATCCCCCCAAAAACTCAAAAGAAAAATATTAGGAAAAAAGGAAAGTTAAAAAAATAAACATATAAAAAATTAGCATAATTACAAAGAAATAAAAAACAAAAGATAAAAAATAACAAAAATAAAGAATAACAGACATTTAAGAAATAAAAAGTAATTAATCAATAAAACAAAATTGTAGCAGGACCTGGGTAATCTGACTGGTTCTCCCCTTTGGATAGAATAGGTTAGACCCATTTTCCTCAGTAACTGGATGGGACACAGTTCCAGGATAAAGTCTTTGACAATGCTTATTTAGGCACACAGCTTTTTATGCACAGAGGGGTCTTCATCCAACACAACACAAAACACATACAGGAGGGGGTTGAGGAATAGGTAAGCATCTCCCGCTCTGGGAGATACTAGCAAGAAACAGGGACATATTACATTCAGGGTGGTTACACTTTGGGGCTCAGCGCCCTGGGACGGGAAGGGGTTACAGGGTTAAAACTTACATGGCTAGATAGCAAAAAGATGTACAGAGCTAGCATCTAAAGTCTGGGGCTCATGGCTCTGCACATCCCCAAAATCAGTTCCATGGTGTTGCTTGGTTTAGTCCGTCGAATTCAAACTTTGCGCCTAAACCCAGTAACAACCCATCAGCTGAAATTGCACAAACCAAATCACGCCAATCAGCATTAGGGGGAGGAAAGAGTTTCGCCGCCCAATCTGAAGAAAGAGCATGAAACTCGGCTGCACCATTCAGTGCTCGGGGAGGATAGGGGTTTCGCGGCCCAATCAGAAGATAGGGCATGAAACCCGATGTCACCATTCCGGTGAAAGGCACAAAACGTATTTGCGCCAATCAGCACCCATCACCCATCACCTCAAAGACTGAGTTTTGCAAACATGTTTCGTCCACAAAAGCTACAATTAAATCTTGGGATACTATGCACGGGAAAATTAGACCCTCTTCATTATGGTCCAGTGCATCTCCCATATCAGTGCTGAAAAAAGATATTCCCAATTTAAACATAGACTATTGGTTATCTCATTCAATAATGTATATTGAACATTTATTTACCTCTAACACACTTTATTTTTCTCATTTGAAAAATAAGTATGATTTGGACAGTTCAGACTAATTAATGCATGAGAGAATGATTGACTCTGTAATTGATAGGTGTGGTCTTTCCGGACAGGGCCTGAGTGTTTATAAACTAAACATGTCTCTCATTGAAATAGTCTATTTCTTGAAGCCTGCTCTGAAAAGGACAATTATTATATGTTGTAACAGAACCTACAATATTGCCTGGAAACCTCAGCCCAACAGGGTATCCAAAACTGTTTCCTTACAGTCATCAACATTGCTTCCTATGGCTGAGAACAAAGACTGTTCGTGTATTTACATTCACCAAAGTGACTAATCGTGCATTCGGGCCTAATCGTTCGAATACTGAATTTTCTGTCGAAAGTCGGACCACCCAGAGCAGGAGTGTGCCAGCAATTAACCCTATTGATCTGTTATAAACCGCAAACACCTCAGCGTTCCAAAGGATTAACTGGGTGGTCGGTGTTCGTCTCTGTGAACACATGGCAGCTGCCATTTGGTTTAGACAAACGCACTTAGCGGTGTTTGGTCGTCGACCGCATGGAAATGTTTTCGGCAACCATTTTCCACGAACACCGCTGAACTTCTACCTTCTGTGCGTTCGACTAGACTCATATGAACAAGGCACTAATTCGTGAGTTTGTTTATCCGCACAAACTACATCCAGTGATGGCAAGCACGAACAGTTCTGTTCGTATATTTCAGATTTATTACCAAGGGAAAATAGACGAACCACAGAGACTGAAACTGTGGAACTATTTTGGGCAGAGAAATGTGCGAGCGGTCGGTCACATCCACCTTTTCACTAACTCCCGAACCACTGGTCCAATTCGTGCCATTTTTGGATATGTTGTTCCCCTGAATGTATGGGTTATTAAAATGTAACTTTATTAAGATACTATGCATAGTTTTAAAGTTGTAGAAAATGCATAAAAGTATAAAAGCATAAAATTATATTTTTTAGCTTGGAGATAATTGAGCTGATACAACGATTAACTCAATTATCTCCTAAGCAGAGGGGAGGAATGTACTGTAATTGATGGGTGTGCTTTTACTGTACAATTGTAACTGATTGACTGTTGTATTCACATTGTCAGTGCCCCACAAGGTCCGGTGGGTGGTAACAATTCTGTAAAAACCTGCATCAAAGCAGCTGCTGTGTGGTCATTAAATCAGTTCTACTTCACCTTTCAAAATGTATCTTCGTCTTGTTATTGAAAGGGAACCTGCTCAGCATAATCACTAGCTCTTTTAAGAGCTTTCTACTTGGATCCAGCGGATGGGATAGCACAATTTCACTACAGCACAGCATCTTGCCAGGAAGAAGGACGTCTCCAACGGCTGATATCTCTCTACAACCTGGGTAGCCGTTACATATGTTATGTCTATTGGCTGGAATGCTGACACAAAAGTTTTAATCGATGACTAAATGGAAAAGTGAATTAGGTAAGGAATATGAGCTGAATGAATTGTTAGAATTTATATCAGCTTTAAGGGGCATTACACAGTGTGTGTCACATATGGAATCCCACTACAAGATTCTATACATATGGTATTACACTCCCTCCAGGCTTTATAAGATACAATTGTCACCTACCATCAGACTACTACTACGCAACACAAGGGTCACACTGTGGGATCTGGCCCGGACAATAGGCCTGTTGTCATCATTCATTCAAGTCATCTTTCCAGGGCCTCCATACTATTGAGCACTCCAATGTGTGAAGGCTCGCTATCTCAGGTCGGTGGCCTCTTACGACCGAGTCATGTGGCTTTCGGACAAATCCCATCTGGAACTCCATTGGTGGCTTCGAAATATAAAAGTCTGGAATGGCAAGGCGATTTTCGGATCTCAACCAGATTTCGTCCGGGAATCGGACGCCAGCTGTATGGGCTGGGGCGCTACCTGCGATGGTGTGGCGATAGGAGAACTCTGGAGGAGAGAGCCCTTCACATCAACTGTGTGGAACTAATCGCGAGATCGTTCATCATTCCCAGCTTCACCAAGAGAAAGAGTCACTGCTTACTGCTTCTCCACATTTACAACGTTTTGGCTGTCTGCTACATAAATCGATTGGGAGGTTCCCGTCCCAAACTGCTGTCTGATCACACAAAGGATCTCTATCAGTACTGTCTGGACAGGAATTTGTCACTCATGGGGTAATATCTCCCAGGACAGGACAATCAAGTGGAAGTGGCAGACAGGTTCTTCCCGGCACTGGAGAGACGCCAGTGATTGGCAACTTCACACTCCCGTGTTTCGACTACTGGACTCACTTTGAGGTCCCTTTTACTTTGATATGTTCGCAAACCATCAGATGGAGAGGTTCTTAAGTTGGCTTCCGGATGCCTTCAGCGTGGTGGAAGACGGTAATACTGGCCTCCCTCTGTGGCGTATGCATTTCCTCCTTTCTCCATGATACTTTGGACTTTGCATCATAACAAACTCATGGAAGTGTTGCTTCTCCTGATCAAACCACTTTGGCGGAGTCAACCATGGTTCCCTCTCTTACTGGAATTGTCGTGCAAAGACTCTCTACTCCCGGTCTCTAAATCCTTCCTGCGGGATCCACAAGGGAATCCACATCCATTGATATTAGAGGATCACCTACGACAGCGCTACCAGCTCCCTTCTTGTAATAAATAACCATTCTTAACCCCACTGCATTAAAACCAATGGGGGTCACTATGACCCCCATATTAATAAAAGGGAGGTTAAATCCTCCCGCATGCCCCAACATGCGGCATGACACGAGTAGGAGCATGTCGCCTAAACAGCGAGCAGCCAGTGGTGGCTTGCTGTCTTTGAAAACTAAATATAAATCAGTATGGGGTCACTATGACCCCCATATTGATAAAAGGGAGGTTAATTCCTCCCGCATGACCCTACTCACGGAATGCCGCGAGTAGGGGCATGTTGCACAAACAAATTTAAAACTACTAGTGACTGGGCAGCTATTGCAAGGGTACCCCCATGTAGTATGGGCATGTCGGCTAAACACTGGCTGCTCGCTGTCATTTTAAACTGGATATAAAAATCAGTATCTTATAAAGAAGTGATAGAGAGATACAGTAAGAGTACGTGTAACCAATAGCTATAGCAAAAACTATAACAAGGTTGCAATATGGAAAAGTAGCTATTTAGATCAGTAACACAATAAGACTGTGCTACTAATCTAAATATTATTAGATCATGAGTGGGGACCTGGAGGGGACATTATGTCCCCCCGATTATTAATTTATGTAGGGTCCCTACCCGCCGCTCAATAGTGGGCTGCCCAGTCACTAGTACTTTTAAATTTGTTTAGTCGACATGCCCCTACTCGCAGCATGCCGCGCGTAGGGTCATGCAGGAGGATTTAACCTCCGTTTTATTAATATGGGGGTCATAGTGACCCATAGGTTCTAATGGGGGTGGGTAGGAATTGATATTATTACAAAGAGTCCTTACTCCTTATACACACTCTGAATGCTCCACAAATACACTAAATCTCCTATGCACACTCTGAGTTCTCCATACAAGCTAGATCCCCTGTAGGCAAACACACACTACTTTCCCTAAACACACACATTACACAAGTAGCCAAACATTACACACACTACATCATCTATATACACATAAACCACAGCCACTATGCACACACTCACTACATCCCCTATACAAGCACTCTCCTACTCTCTACAGCACCTAGCCACACATATTACACTACAAACACAACACAGCTGAAACCGACATTTACACAAATCACCACACCACAATCAACTCCATCTACACACATGTAATCCCACAAGCAAGCTCCAAATGCATGCATAATATGAGTTCCTGGCCCTTTCGTCCTATTGTATTCCACTTATGGAAACACCAGAGACAAGTCACAAGCAAACACAGCTAAAGCATGTTAATAAATGTGAGAGCTTTTAGTAGGGCTCTTAAGCAGGGCTCTGTGCATGGGCTGCCCTGCTGACGCTCACTTTGAGAGGGGGTGTGCTTGTCATTGGTGATGACAAAACACTCCCCCCCCCCGACCCGACCCATTCTCAGTGGGCCAATGTATTGCAAACTCCTAGGCCAAATTTTTTCCAAGTCCGGCTCTGGATTGGCGGGTGGGATTAGAGTTAGGTATACATAAGTACATCAGCATGCCAAATGCCAGGATGTCTGCTTGGAAACTGGAAATAAAAGGCAGGAGATCTGAGATATGAAACAACAGGTGTTTGTGAGCTTAAAAATCAGATGGTTACCACCACTACCGATTTGATTTTGTATTTTACATGCACTAAATATGTTTTGCTATATTTTTATTTTTTACTTTCTGATAACTGACGTTTGAATACATGGTATTTCTCCAACGTACAGCTATTGAAAATGGAGTGAATGGGGTGAAAGATTTCAATTTAATTATACAATGCTGCAACATATTTCCACTGTGTTGGTAAATTCTACATGGAAGTGTTTTTTTTCTGTAAGATTTTAAATTTTTTTAAGCTTCTCAGTTATATGAGAAGCTAAAAACATCTACTGTATAGATAATTTAGTTGTTGTTGATTTAATAAAATTAGTGTACCTTCAGTTTCTTGTTATAAATGTGTAAGACCATTTATAATATATTTCATTCTGGTACTTTAAATTTCATATTTTGCAAGTAGCAATATCTGGTCTCAAACATATAGTAGTAAAATGCAAGTTTATTACACAGCTTTCCCCCAAAAAATTTACATTTTTTTTTTATTTAATAGTATCTGTATAAGTTATTTTACCAAGAATTATGTATAGTTTTAATTAAGTTTCATTATGCATCTGTGTTTATTTTATGTTTAATGTTAATCAAACTCATAAAAAACATGTACCTTAATCTGCTCATAATGATTTTCAAGATCTGTAAATCATTGTTCTGCGCAAATAACACATGCAAAAAATTATTATATTATAATAAAAGCAAAATCATAATATACAGTTTCTAAAATCAGTTTCACATATAATATATGTAAAGCATAAAGAAAAAAACAAACAAACTAAATGTTGATACAGTAGGACGGTTAGTGGGGCATGAATTCTTCTTGACAGTAGTGTTTGGCTTTTTCTGCGTAGTGGTATTTTGTGTCTTCTGTGTAGTGGTACTTGGACTCTCCTTTGTAGTGATTCTTTGACTCTCCTGTGTAGTAGTTCTTGCACTCTCCTGTGTAGTGATTTGTGTGTTCTGCTGGATAGTTGTTCTTGGACTCTGTGTAGTGGTTCTTGGACTATCCTGTGTAGTGATTCTTGTAAACTCCTGGGTAGTGCTTTTTGGACTATCCTGGGTAGTGGATTTTTGACTCTCTTGTGTAGTGATTCTTGGACTTTCCTGGGTAGTGATTCTTGTGATCTCCTGGTCAGTGCTTCTTGGATTCTCATGGGTAGTGGCTCTTGCACTCTCCTGGGTAGTGGTTACTGGACTCTCCTGTGTAGTGGTTCTTGGACTCTCCTGGGTAGTGGTTCTTGGATTCTCATGGGTAGTGGCTCTTTGACTCTCCTGGGTAGTGATTCTTGGACTATACTGGATAGTGGTTATTGGATTCTCATGGGTAGTGGCTCTTGGACTCTCCTGGGTAGTGGTTCTTGGACTAGACTGGATAGTGGTTATTGGATTCTCATGGGTAGTGGCTCTTGGACTCTCCTGGGTAGTGGTTCTTGGACTAGACTTGATAGTGGTTATTGGATTCTCATGGGTAGTGGCTCTTGGACTCTCCTGGGTAGTGGTTCTTGGACTAGACTGGATAGTGGTTATTGAATTCTCATGGGTAGTGGCTCTTGGACTCTCCTGGGTAGTGGTTCTTGGACTAGACTGGACAGTGGTTCTTGGACTCGACTGGGTTGTGGTGGTTTTTGTTTTCTCCCATACTGTGGTTTGTGGGTCTGCTGGGAGTTTGGATTGACAAGAAGCACAATCCTGTCCACAGTAGTCACACAATGGTATGCTTTTCATTGTATCAGAGTTATAGGTTCTGGTTGCTGAGTTTCCTGAAACATAATAAATGTATGTTGAAGTATGCATAGTAAAATAATGAAAATATAATCCATATCTGAAAAAAATGCATATTCAACACTCTTGCAGGACAGAGGCAATTGTCTACCTTCTAAACCAAAACAAAACCTTCAACTTGAGCTATAAGTGTGTTCATAATTTAAGGGTTTCTCTTCAAGTACTCCCAAACCTATGCTACATCAGTGGCACCATGTCTGAATGCCTATATTTGATTTGCTTCTTTACATTTATTAAAGAAAAATACATTTTCATTGCTATTTAAAATGGTATGACAAATATTCCGATATTTGTATAGATAAATATGACACTGGTGTCCAGTTTGAAATCATGAGTTGGAAACTGAGAAGAGAGCAAGTATGATTAAGGTTAGTATGAAATAAGAGAATATAATATTGGGTCATTGGTACATCTAGAATAAACTGGTAAAAGCAAGTTGACAACATTAATTGGATATTGAGAGAGGAATATTAATTATCCTTCCTGCAATTTATAAATCATCTGCATTGTGTTGATTGTGTTTTATATATATCAAATAATATCCCATATGTATACCTAACACAACATTAAATATGAATAAAAGGTTAAAAATATGAAAGAATTTAGAAACAAAATTTATATTTTTCAATTTTTGCTTATAATATACATTACACATCCAGTGCAACTAATTAAAACAAACTCAGTATAGTTTCATATATCAGTTCTGATTGCTAAATGTCTGATATTTCTAGGATTTAAATACATTTTTGATAGTTATTGCTGACCCTATACCAACCCCCACACTAACTCTATATCAACCATACCCATTATCCAATGCTTACTATTTGCATGCATACTGCATATAATGCATACTAACTGTATGCCTTCCCCCAATCTTACTCTTAACCAATACCCTATAGTAACCCTAACCCTAAAACAGCATTAACCAATACCTCTTTCAATCTTTCAATTAACCAATCAGAGTGTTGTTATGAGTCAAATTACACAGCGTGGGAAAATTCCAAAGAACTTTCCCACGCTGTGTAAAATGACACATAGCACTCTGATTGGTTGGATTTCAAGCCAACTAATCAGAGTGCTGTGACAGGTAAATTTAGAGACTTACCTGTCAGTCTCTTCATTTACTTGTCAGAGCACTCTGATTGGTTGGCATAAACCAACCAATGAGAGTGCTCTGAGCCTAATTGCAGTACGGGGAAAGGCTTTATAAGCCTTCCTGCACCCTGCAGATCTTAGTCTGTGCGGTGCCCTCCATGGGTGAAGATGGATTTTTTTTTGCGCTCTGTTTTTTTTTCAAAGTGCGACTGGCATTATGTTTCTTTATTTGGCCTTTTTTTGCGGCTGAAAAAAGAAGATTTTAGAAAAAATAAGATTTTAGAAAAAAGAAGACATCAAATGGTAAGTTTTATTTCTTTTTTTTTACAGGTACTTTGTTATTGTTCCCCCCTCACAATTTTTAGGGTGAGGGGGTGTGTCTCAGGGGTGGGGGCAAGGGGGGAGGACAATAAGTCCCCCCCTTTCTACTTTAGGGCCCCCACCCGCCGCTCAGGGGTGTGGGACAAGGGGGTGGACAATAGGTAATCCCCCCTTATTTTACTTCAGGGCACCCACATGCCACTCAGGGGTGGGAGCCGGGGGGAGGACAATAGGTTCCCCCCCTTATTCTACTTTAGGGCCCTAACCCGCTGTTCAGGGGGGAGGACAATAGGTCCCCCCATTCTGATTTTGTGCCCCCACCTGCCGCTCAGGGGTGGGGGCAGGGAGGAGGACAATACGTCCCCCCCTTTGAAGTAATTTAGGGCCCCCAACCACCACCCAGGAGTGGGGGCCAGGGGGGAGGACAATAGCGTGGGAAAGTTCTTATTCTGATTTAGGGCCACCACCTGCCTCTCAGGGGTGGGGGGTAAGAGGGGAGGACAATAGGTCCCTCCTTATACTGATTTAAGGCCCCCACCTGCCGCTCAGGGGTGGGGGCCAGGACACACATGATAGGTTCCCCCCATTGTCATCCAGGGCCCCCACCAACAGGCTGCTCACTGTTTACTAGACATGCCCCTACTCGAGGTATAGCGAGTAGGGGCAGAATTTACTAATACTAAGTAATTTTTACTATAAATTAGGTCTTTCAGCCTTTTGGTAGATATCTCTCTTATACCGTGGGAATTAGGGAGTTATACTTACTCATCCCCATCCATTGACTGGCTAAGTAACATATATGAACGTGTTACTTGATTGTTGTAAGTGTTGTAAGCATTGCAAATGCTTACAGCTGAATCCTGACTATGTGTGTATACTTTTTATTTAAACTGGTATACAGTGTAACATTCTTCATTCTTCCATTGGGTATATTATTACTTCGGCAATTCTGTGTTTCGGCACTTCGGCTATTCGGACATTCAGCGAAATTCGGCACTTCTTCTTGTCAATTGACAATCGGAACAAAACGAATTGCACATGTCTAACCATCATCTATATGAGTGCCAGATCCCACGGTCAGCAAAGTCATTTATACCCTCAAGCCACAGATTCAATTGATGGTGATTCATTTTGGTTTTAAATAAAGTTGACATTTTGAAAATAAAACACAAAGTAAAAAACTAAATGTGCCCACAAAGTAAAAAACTAAATGTGCCTAACTACTGGGGTTAAGCAATAATTCAGGTCAGATTTCTTGTTTTTTTGAGGTTGGTTCATGCATGTTTTGGTAAATGATTATTGGTTTATATTTTTAAAATTACCTGCTATTTTATTTGTATAATACATATATATATATATATATATATATATATATATATATATATATATATATATATATATATATATATATATATAGGTCTCACTCTCATTACTTACTTGGATCATAATATTCCAGAATTGTTATCACAGAATCCTGTGAGCCAGCTACATTTGCAGTGCGAACCATTGGAACAGATACACAAACTTGGGTTCTGTTCACCTAAAAGAGAAGTCACAATATAAAATGTGAATACTAATATATTTTCTTCAAGTTACTCAGTAAATTATTTCTCAGTGTTAAAAACCTAAATGCAAAATTCCCTACATCAGTGGCACCATGTCTGAATGCCTATATTTGATTTGCTTCTTTACAGTTATTAATAAAAAATACATTTTCATTGCTATTTAAAATGGTATGACAAATATTCCGATATTTGTATAGATAAATATGATACTGGTGTCCTGTTTGAAAATCATGAGTTGGAAACTGAGAAGAGATCAAGTATGATTAAGGTTAGTATGAAATAGGAGAATATAATATTGGGTCATTGGTACATCTAGAATAAACTGGTAAAAGCAAGTTGACAACATTAATTGGATATTGAGAGAGGAATATTAATTATCCTTCCTGGAATTTATAAAGCATCGTCATTGTGTTGATTGTGTTTTAACAGTAGGTGTCCAAAGTCTGGCTGGTAATGCCAGTTATATTACCTTAATACTAGTTTGTGAGCAGGCCCAACATTTCATCTTTGTATCTATTATACCTTTAAGTCTCTACAGCATTATGTAGGATACTTTCCTCATGGATTTTGATTGTGATAATCATTATTGTCTGCCAGTTTTTATTTAAAATGGGTAAAGGGGGGGTGGGATTTTAATTTAACTTTATTTTTTTTAACAGGGAGAAGATCACCACTGATCCATCTCCCTGCACTTCATACAGAACCCGGAAGCCCAGGGAGGCGGATCGTGAGTCCCTGCAGCACATGTGCTCGCTCTGACAGCCTGTCAGAGCGAGCACTGCTGCAGGGGCAGCGTGATCGCGTGCTCGTGGTCTGCCTCTAATATAGAGCACTATTAACCTCTCGATTGTGGCGATCTGGGGTTCATTTTAACGCATGACGGACCTGGTCCGTCACCCGTCGTTAAGGGTCTCCCCTGTGTGACGAACCAGGTTCGTCATTCGTCATTAAAGGGTTACACAATGTTGTGTATGCGGTTGTGGATGTGTTTTCCTCTGTTATTGATCTAGTTTGTTCTTAAGCTGGTTCCTAAGAATGATGTTACTATACAATTTTGATTCTGGTCATGTTATTCATATCCTGTCGGGGCCAGGGATGTTTTAGCTGCGAGGCAAACAAGGCATTTGCCTTGGGCGGCATTTTTCAGGGGGCGGCAAAAAACGCCGCCCCCCAAATGCCCAGGGCAAATGCCTTGTTAGCCTTGCGGCTAACTGACATGCTGGGCGAGCGGCGCTGAGCGGGCGGCTGGTGAGGGAGCACTTCCTCTGAGCTCTCTGCTCAGCTCCCTCGTGCGCCGCAGAGTGAGGCTGGGAGCCGGAATATGATGTCATATTCCGGCTCCCAGCCTCACTCTGCGGCGCGCGAGGGAGCTGAGCAGAGAGCTCAGGGGAAAGTGCTCCCTCGCCAGCCGGCCGACCAAGCGCCACCTGCCCAGCAGCCACTGGACCCCAAGGAGAGGAAGAACCCCCCAGCATTCCCAAAGGTAAGGAGGCTGGGGGGGTTAAATAAAAATAAAAATAAAAACACAAGTGAATATGTTAGTGTGTGTGTGTCTGTTAGTGTGTGTGTTTCTGTTAGTGTGTGTGTGTCTGTTAGTGTGTATGTGTGTGTGTCTGTTAGTGTGTGTGCGTCTGTTAGTGTGTGTGTGTCTGTTTGCATGTGTCTGTTTGCCTTTTAGTGTGTGTGTGTGTGTTTGCCTGTTAGTGTGTGTCTATTAGTGAGTGTGTGTTTGCCTGTTAGTGTGTGTGAGTGTGTTTGCCTGTTAGTGTGTGTCTGTGAGTGTGTGTCTGTGAGTGTGTGTCTGTTAGCTAGTGAATGCGTATCTGTCAGTGAATGTGTGTGTATTTAGAAGGCGGAGCGGGGGAAGGGTTGGGTGGCAGTGGCGCGGGGGGAGGGGGGTGCCTGAGTTTTGTCCTGCCTAGGGCAGTACAAAACCAGGATACACCACCGGTCGGGGCCAAACTGAGAGTAAAAAGCAGCCTAGTAAAAATAATGATACCAGCAATATAATGCAATGTGTGAGTAAAATGTGTAGATATACAGGTGGGATAAAAAAAATGTAACATTGAACATTATTTTTCCAACATGTAGGTCTGCACTCATATGATTTCAAAACATAAAAGAGAACTATTTTATTTTAAGTATTGTGCAACAGAATATACTAATAAATTTAAACCTCATTATATTAATATCTTTAGAAAAGTCTTTAAAAAAATATTCAAATGTTGACTGTATGTTATTGTATGTATTCAACAAGTGGTTTTATTTATTCTTTAAAAAAACACCTCAGGTACCAAACCACTTCATTTCTTCATTTCAATAGAATATGGAGTCTAGAATACCCTGGTGCCTTCCTACCTGCAAGGGTTAAATCTTTTTTGAATAACTGAAACGGAGTCCCTAGGGAGCCAGCCCATTTTCATATCTTCTCCTCTGCTGCTAAAATGTGGAAGCATTAGCTTGAGTCACAGTGATAAGCTCAGCTGGATACTTTTGGACTATCATACACCACCTATAATGAGAAATGCTTGAGAACAAGATGAATATTTTGAAGCATTACTCATCATAGTTGGTCAGTGATAGTGTTCAGTGGTGGCCAGTGCCAGACTGGGGATACGAAGCAGCCCTGGAAAAAAAATTTGAAATAGTTGGCTGCACTCTCGGATTTTCTTAAAATGTAACTTTTATTGAAATATTTAAGAGAAGATCACTGTTTCAGTCCCTCTTGTGGACTTTCGTCATGATCCTGATGCAAGTCCACAAGAGGGACTGAAACGTTGATCTTCTCTTAAATATTTCAATAAAAGTTAAATTTTAAGGAAATCCAAGCTTGCAGCCAACTATTTCAATTGCCTATATATATATATACTGGATCCCTGGTGATGCAACAGTATATATATATATAAATTTAGTACAGACAAACTCTGATACACACACAAGCTTACTACAGACAAGCTCACTGTCACACACACGCTCACTACAGACAAGCTCACTGATGCGCACACACTCTCCCTACAGACAAGCCCATTGACACACACATGCTCCCTACAGAAGAGCTCACTAACACACAGATTCACTACAGACAAGCTCACTGACACACACATGCTCACTACAGACAAGCTCACTGACACACACATGGTCACTACAGACAAGCTCACGATCACACTCATGCTTACTACAGACAAGCTCACTGTACACATATGCTCACCACAGCCAGTCTCCGACACACCCATGCTCCTTACAGCCAAGCTCACTAACACACAACAGGCAGACAGTCACACACAACAGGCAGACAGTCACACAAACAGGCAGGCAGTCACACAGGCAGGCACTCAAACACACAGGCAGGCAGTCACACACACACAGGCAGACAGTCACACACACCTGTCTGTGTGTGTGTGACTGTCTGTGTGTGACTGTCTGCCTGTGTATGACTGTCACACACACAGACAGTCATACACAGGCAGACAGTCACACACAGACAGTCACACACACACAGACAGTCAGTCAGTCACACACACGGACAGTCACACACAGGCAGACAGTCACACACACACACATACAGACAGACACACAGTCACACACACAGACACACACAGTCACACACACACACACACACACTCACAGACAGTCACACACACACAGACACACAGACAGTCACACACTCACAGACAGTCACACACTCACACACAGATAGTCACACACACAGACACACTGACCTGCTTCTTACCTCCTGCTTGGAGCTCCTGGAGGCTGGTTGTTGGGGAAGCAGGGACTCCTTCCTGCTTCCCATGCTGTTAGCCAGGCCCCCGCCGCACAGTAAGCTCCGCCCCCGCCGCACGCTAGCCCCACGCCGTCACACGCTAGCCCCGCCCTGCCACAATTTTTTTTTTTTTTTAAACAATCCCGGCCGGCCATGTGTGAGCTGTGCTGGCCGCCTGGCTCCCCCTGCTCCCATGGGGTCCTGTGCGGCCGCACACCTTGCACATGGCCTGCCGGGATCACAGGAGCCTGATAAGTACTGAATGGGGCTGTCAGCTCAGCCCCAGGTGCCGCGGCCCACCAGGAAATTTCCCGGTATCCCGGTGGGCCAGTCCGGCCCTGGTGGTGGCAGTGGCCTCTTTCGGCAGGATAATGTACCCTGCCACTGCAAAAAATGTTCATGAATGGTTTGAGGAACATGATAAAGAGTAAAAGGGTTTTGCCTTGTCCTTCAAATTCCCCAGATCTTAATCCAATTGAGCATCTATGGGATGTGCTGGAACAACAAATCCGATCCATGGAGGCCCCACCTTGCAACTTGAAGAACTTAAAGGATTTGCTGCTAATGTCTTGGAGCTGGATACCACAGGACAAGTTCAAAAGTCTGGTTGAGTCCATGCCTCGATGCATCAGAACTGTTTTGGCAGAACAAGGGGACCTACATGATATTAGACATGTGGTTTTAATTGTGTAGCTGATCAGCGTATATGCTGCTATTCCATAACTGGTTTGATAATAGAGATAAGAAGACACCATAACCAATGCATTGACAATAAGAGGTATTGGCGCCTTAAGTGTCCATTTAAGTCCTATGAGTGTCATTATCATTTAAGATATTAAAGGTCCACAGTGTGACATCAACGCAACACTACCAAAGACAGGCAGAAACAGCCAAGCAACTATACCTGGGTTGAAGAATTTTAACTCAACTATTTTGGTCTAAATAATGTCATTTTGAATTTTTATTCAGGGATGAGTTAGTAATTTTGTTTTATACACTACAAATATTTCCTGTTATTGCTTTGTGAAATTTAGTAAATAGCTCATACTCACTGAATCATAATAAAGGTATACTTTGTCGTCATTTTTTTCCACCATTTTAAGTGATCCTTTAGTGGGAATTCCTTCTTGAGCCAATGTGAATCCACTGAGAAATCCAACATCTAAAAGAACCATTCCACTTTCACTGCCTTCTCCTTCATAGCTATGAAATCAAAACAAAAACAAGTAGGTCCAACATTGTCTTATGTTTTAAAGAAAACTAGGTAAAATAGGAAGAAAAGAAGAACAGATGCTGAGAGAGAAAGAGTAGAGGAAACAGTAGGAAAATATAAGTTTAATAGTTGTCAAAATACAAGCTGATTAATTTGAGAGAACAAGTGAAGAAAACATGAAGAGCTAAACTGAGTCTTGAGGTGGAGGAAAAAGTAGCTTGTACCTTGTACATACATCCACAGACAGCCTATGAATGTCATTTTTATTATCATTTACTCTGACATCTAAGGTGAATGCTTCTGGTATGAGGACATTTCTCTTACGTCGGGAAGATGCTTTCTGGTTATAATTTATGTTTAGCTGTAAAATAGAAATGGGTATCAGAAAATTACCAATATATCCTCTACATCAGGGTTGTCAAACATGCGGCCCCCCCAGATGTTGCTGAACTACAACTCCCATGATTATTTCAATGAAACAGATAGCCAGAGAATCATGGGAGTTGTATGATTATTTCAATGAAACAGATAGCCAGGGAATCATGGGAGTTGTAGTTCAGCAACATCTGGGGGGCCGCATGTTTGACACCCCTGCTCTACATGATTAGCTGTGTGGAAAGGGTTCAGGTCCTTCCACTTTTCCAGCAATCAGCAAACATAATTTTGTTGACCTTTTCTGAGTGAAAGAGAATGCTGTCTATTCACAGAGCTAAACAGATGTCATGCAACTTGAAGCCACTTTGTAGCCTTATAGCACCTATGTATACTCTAGCAGCAGACTCACCAGGGAACAAAGTCTTATCCCACAATCTTGACTTTGTTTCTTGGTGAGTTTGACACCATGGAACTGTTCCCAAAAAAACATAGCACAGAGTTCTAAAACAAGACAACTGAAATAGTGAGTATGCTAATCATTCTGAATTAATGCATTGCTGGGTTATCTTTCTTTTAGTATCGGAGCCAAAATCAACCTGTCAGGCCTTATGTCAAAAAAACTATTTTTCACAGAGCCTGAAACATCCACTGAAGAAGATCCATGTGTGTGTGGAGGAGAAATAAGTGTTCACTCAAAAACTGAAAGCATCTCTTGTCCCTGTATTTGTAAATCCCTTCCTTATGTAAATGTAGCATTTATTATAATTTATTGTGCCCTCTCTCTCAAAAACAAACATAAGTAAGGTTAATCTTAAAGATAATGCTTCTGCTTGAAAATGATTGAAGCAGCTCAAAAACGTGTTTGAGTATGTTTGTTGTAGTCAGGTAATATGTTAGTGGTTGGAGTTGTATCATTGTGAGTTTCCATTATATATGACTTTTAACCTTAAACGTTATCTTAATTAAATAATGATATAAGAAGTAATGCAGTATTTAGAATATTCATACCTGAAAAATAGCTATTCCTTTTCCAGTTGCAATAACGTTGAATGTCAATGGCTGTGAAATAGTTAACTGGAATTCAAAGAAAAAAATATTAGGATTTTGTTTTTCAATTACTCTTTCTTTCTTTCCTCTCTTGCCCACTCTGAAACTTACATCTTTGCTACTGCTGTCATTAATTCAGAATTCTGGTAGTGAAATGATAGAATCGCACTGTGACGGTCTGTCTTCTTTTCAAATATATAACAATAATTTTTACCATGAAAAAAAAATATATAACAATAATTTTTACCATGAAAAGGAAAATACTATTTATGTTATAGATAAAAAGAATAAATATCAATGTATCCAGTCCGTATGTAAATCAATGATGAAAGTATTGAACAGGCACTTTATAGTCAGTTTTCATTGTGATAACATATTTGTATGAATGAACTATGCAATTAAATTGCAATGTTAATAAGTAAAACAAAAAAATGCAAATTTGGGAGGAGGTGCAAAGGAAGAAGAAAAAAAAAGGGAAAAAGGGGAAGGGGGAGTGCAGATATCCATAATAGCTTTTTTCAACTTAAATTCTAATGACTATAACCAATTCTAGTACACATAACATGACACAACATATTAGAATTTGCTTTTTGGATTAATTTATGGATTTCCTGGCAAAATTGTGTGAGTTTAGCACAATACCAAAAAACATGTGAGAGCAAGCCAAACATTCCACAGTTTCTCCAACATTTATCTGAATATCTGGAGTTCATTTTATTCAACCTATAGGGGGATAAGTACCATCTTTTAAATTATTTTGCAATGGTTTTCCCAATGATTGTAGCACTGTGTAACTCCTTTGCATGTACAGAGTAGTAGAGGAATTTAGCTGATTATCTACAGAAGAAAAACACAATACATAGTGGAACTCACGAG
The DNA here is from genome assembly GCA_933207985.1 of Pelobates cultripes. Classification (NCBI taxonomy): domain Eukaryota; kingdom Metazoa; phylum Chordata; class Amphibia; order Anura; family Pelobatidae; genus Pelobates; species Pelobates cultripes. Next base: position 157,089,939 of record OW240913.1, on the reverse strand, counting down.
ATTCAGATGTTTAACCCCTTAAGGACCATGACATGTGTGACATGTCATGATTCTCTTTTATTCCAGAAGTTTGGTCCTTAAGGGGTTAAAACGCCTTAAGGTGCTTCTCCTGTGATTTTTGGGGGGTAAAACCAGATCTTCCTCTGTGATGTGACCTTTTTGTTTTTCACTTTTTATAAAATAAAGCATATTATTTTTAACCATTTCCTGAGTCCGGACTTCCATACCTTGGTCACATCACTGCCAGCCGAGAGAGAGATCTGGCCCCCAAAAAATCACATAATATGTTCAATTTTATAAAAAGTGAAAAACAAACAGGTCCTTTTTGTTTTTCACTTTTTATAAAATAAAGCATATTATTTTTAACCATTTCCTGGGGAGGCACCTTAAGGCGTTTTAAACATCTAAATCTTGTGAGGTCCTTTCAAATTGCGCATTACTTATTATTGTTTACAATATTACACTATGTTTTGTGCTTTTCTTCTGTAGATAATCAGCTAAATTCCTCTACTACTCTGTACATGCATTCTATTTTATACGGGATAAAGTCTGGAATATCCTGAGAGGAAGCTGACACATTATAACGATAAGTTACTTTTATTCTTTTGTAAATAGTGACAAATAGAAGTGTCTATTCCTTAGCATTTTCTACTGTCCTATGCTTGACACATATTGTGTGTAACTCCTTTAACAGCTGGTACAAATTTAAGCCATTCCTCCAGGTCGTAACAAGCTCCCATATCTTTTCCCCATGCAAGCATGTTATCATCTTTTAATCTAGGTATGGGCATTAGATAAGAGTAACATTGAGATATAGTACCACGTTCATTAGGGTTATGTAAGTATGTTTTTTCTAGATCAGATAATGCATTTTCTTTATAATTTTGATCTAAATTTTGAATGGAAAATGTATCTTTTATTTTTATTAATAATTAATTTGTGTTCCAGTTTTATATTATATTCTAGGCCGAAATCATCTTGAAGTTTCATAAAAGATATTAAATAATTACTTAAAGTCATTCAAATTTTGAATTGATTTAGTGTGGCAATTATACAAATTTAAATCAGGAAAATCTAGTTTTAATACAGGCAGCGGCATTACTCGCGACCATCCAGAGGAAGGGCCGACTACCTTAAACACAGTATCCCAAGCTTTGATGTCAATCTTAGTAGTGGGAAGCGTCTCAGCATTCCTGGGTCGCTCAGGCATCGGAAGCCACAGTACTTTTTTAATAAAATAAGGTGACATCCTATCATTTTCCATCTCAAGCCAACGTGGAATCTGACCTTGTGGGCCAAACTTAAGTGCAGTAGCGGCATTAGTTTTATTCCAAAGTAATCAATGAATGAGTCTCTCCAGTCAAAGTCAAATTTAGTTTTTAAATCATCCAGATCACACCAAGGAATGTGTATAGGTAGAGCCTGTATTTTTCCTATATTGAGCCTGTAAACTGAGACTTCTCCAAACTCCTGTAGCAGAGAATTTAGGGAGTCAGCAGAAGTTTTGGGTTCTGCCAATGATAGGATAATATCATCCGTGAAGAGACCTATTTTATATGCAGTATTTTTTATTGAAATTCCCTTAATCTCTGGTGATTTGCTTATCAATACAGCCAATGTTTTCATCGCCAGAGCAAATAATATCAGGAACAATGGGCAACCCTGTCAAGTTCCATTAGTTAGTGGAAAATTATCAGAGGTGAAAGCTGTAGCAGAAACTTTTGCAGTCGGGTTTTGATATAATGCAAACATTACTTTAACAAGGGGGGGTAGGTATATTAAATTTGAGCAGAGCTTCCCTCAAACAGCCCCAGTGGACCTTATAGAACGCCTTCATCCAAGGAAAGGAGGAGAAGAAGTTTGATTTTCTTCAATATATTATGTTAGGTTTACATATCTTTTTATACAACAGGGGCCTGTCTCTCTGCAAAAGGGCATTAAACGCACAGTGTTACACTATTTTGTGTTTCCTTAATTTTTATGGTATATCCAGTGTACTATGTGGTTCAACACAGAAGTGGACACAGATATTGGTGTTACCCTTTTTCATTATTATTTTTTTTTTTACTATTTGTCATTATCATTTTAATTATTGGTATTCGTAAGAACTTATTGACACTGGACCTTAAATTCTACAGGATTGTTTTTGTGATATCCCGGAGAATATCTCATAGGGACATATCTACTAGACACTGACACTGTGGATTGCATAGTTACTTTGGAATTTGGGAAAGTTCTTTACGTGTTTTAGCAGCTGGTACACATTTTATGCCTGTGGTATTTTGGTTTATTATTTGATTCAGTTTATATCATTCATTGTGCAGATTTAGGTTTGCATAAATTAATAATACAGCACATCATAATTCACACACTATAGCTATTTTTTGCTCTCTCTTTCTAGTAAACTTTTCAAGTATTTGTCTAAAGAGGATTTTATTTTTTCTGTATTGGGTTGTATGGTTTTTGGGTCAGAGGCCAAATTGTATAATGATTTATAATAGTTTGCAAATTGGTTACTAATTTAAATTGGATGAGTAATCTTTTTACCATCCTCTCGCAACAAATATGCAATTCGTGATTGCGCTATTTTCTGTCTACGTTTAGATGCTAGCAGGGAGGAGGCCTTATTGCCTTTTGAATAATATAGCTGTTTAAGTCGTCTTATCAAGAAAGCTGTTTTTTCTATTTGGATCACTTCGATTTTCTTTTTTAGTTCTTTTATCATTGCCAGTAGGGAAATAGATGGACCAAATTTGTTAGCCAAATTTAAATTATATTACTCGTATTCCATCTCCCTTAAATTTTTAGATTTAGACTTCTTCAGAGAAGACGCTCTTTGTAAAAAGTGACCTCTTAACACGGCCTTGTGCGCATTCCACACCACTCCACAAGAAACCTCGGGGTTGTCATTATCCTTAAAATACTACTTTAACACAGTCTCAACTAATGTTTTATTTTCCAGGCCCAAAACAAAATGATCACTTAATTTCCAGGTGCGACCTGGGGTAGACTCGAGAGACTCAGACACATTTAAAACAGGAGCATGATCAGACGATGTTATTTCTAATATTTCTGCCTTGGTAATAGAAAACAACGTACTCTCGTCAACTACAAATCGGTCAATATGGGAGTACATGTTGCATGAAACAGAGTAGTAAGTACAGTTCTTTTCCCCTTCATGCAACACTCTCCAAGCAACATATAGACCGTTATCATGCAAAAATTTAGTACACCCTGTGGCCAGCCTGTCAGTACCACTGCCATTAACTGAGCTGAATCTATTTTTTGATCCAGTTCAAAAATTGGTATAGCCACATATTATCAATTTTCCTATGACCACTTTCATTATCTTATTCCAAAGACGTCTCAAATATTTTAACTGATTAGAATTCGGAAAGTTAACATTATTTACTTTCCCAACCCATATGATAAACTTCCCAGTTTCATCAACTGTGATCTTCTCAGTGGAATGGGATGTATTTTTATTAAAAAAGATAGATACACCTCTCGATTTGGTCTTGTATGTAGAGTGATATTGCAATGGAAAATTATTTATCATAATATTGCGATAATTATTACCTTAAAGTGGGTCTCTTGAATGCAAAGTATATCTGCTTTTTGAGTTCTAGCATCTTTGGCTATTACTCTTCTCTTATGCAGAGTGTTGAGGCCCCTCACATTGTGGGACAGTATATTTCATACCATAACAAATGAATAATTGTATAGACTGTATTATTTGTTTTGTCAAATCTAGCTTTAACCCCTTAAGAACGTAGGGCGTACTATTACGCCCTATTTTAGGCGGCTCTAAAAGCCGCCGGGCGTAATAGTACGTCCTCCGGTCTTTTCTTACTAACCCGGTCGCCAGCAGTCCCACGCCAGCAATCGCGGTTGGGGGGACTCCCATGGAGCCCCCCGCGGCAGATCTTCCTCCTCCAGTCACCCCCGGCCATGTGAGAGTGAGGTCCTTGCGAGGACCTCACAATCACATGGCCGGGATAGCTGGCTTCTGTATTGCCATCAGGGGGGCTGCCTGTAATGACAGGTGGTCCCCCTGCTGGCTGGAAATAAAATAAATAAAAGTTAAATAAGTGTAAAAAAAAATAATATATACTTAGATCATTATATATATATATATATATAATGATCTAAGTATATATATACACACATATACATACACACACATACACTGTATAGGTGTATTTTACTATTAATATATATATAATTATATATATTAATATCAAATTACACGTAGACTGATACTGTTTAAATATATATATAATTATTGTTATATATATATTTATATATAATATAAAAAAATTTAATATGTAAATACGTTAAAAAATAAAATAAAAAAAATATTAAAAAAAATAATTAAAAAATATATAGATGTGTGTTATTTTGTTCTAACTGTATTGTGATAGTAATATATATATATATATATATATACATATATATATATATATATTTATATCAAAATACACGTAGAACGAAATAATATATATATCTATATACATAAATATATATACGTATATATCACTATATATATACCTATATATAAATAAAAATATTTTAAAAAAATTATATATATATATACATATATATTCACATACGTATATATATATACATATATTAATTCTACATATATATTTATGTAATATTTTTACATAATTGGGTATCTTAATTAATTACAATTAGCGGGACCTGCCTGACAACCCATGCCAAAAGTAAAGGGAATTTAATTTGCTAGCACTATATTTAACCCTATAACTTTCCAAGACACCATAAAACCTGTACATGGGGGGTACTGTTCTACTCGGGAGACTTCGCTGAACACAAATATTAGTGTTTCAAAACAGTAAAATGTATTACAACGATGATATCGCCAGTAAAAGTGAAGTTTTTTGCATTTTTCACGCACAAACAGCACTTACACGGACGATATTATTGCTGCGATACTTTTTACTGTTTTGAAACACAAATATTTGTGTTCAGCGAAGTCTCCCGAGTACAACAGTACCCCTCATGTACAGGTTTTATGGTGTTTTCAAAAGTTACAGCGTCAAATATAAGGCTTGTGTTTCATTTTTTTCACATTAAAATTTGCCAGATTGGGTACGTTGCCTTTGAGACCCTATGGTAGCCCAAGAATGAAAATTACCCCTATGATGGCATACCATTTGCAATAGTAGACAACCCAAGGTATTGCAAACGGGGTATGTCCAGTCTTTTTTAGTAGCCACTTAGTCACAAACACTGGCCAAAATTGGCGTTTTTTGCATTTTTCACACACAAACAAATACTAACGCTAACTTTGGCCAGTGTTTGTGACCAAATGGCTACTAAAAAAGACTGGACATACCCCATTTGCAATACCTTGGGTTGTCTACTATTGCAAATGGTATGCCATTATGGGTGTAAATTTCATTCCTGGGCTACTATAAAGTCCCAAAGGCAACGTAACCAATCTGGCGAATTTCAATTTCAAATGTAACGTGCTATATTTGACCCTGTAACTTCCCAAAACGCCATAAAACCTGTACATAGGGGGTACTGTTTTACATGTGAGACTTTGCTGAATACAAATATGTGTATTTTATTGCAGTAAAAGCAAACAGTATTATGACATTGACAGTTAAAATGTCATGTGGAACTAAAAAAATTAAACAAAATCTTATTTTCTCCCATTTTTTTCATATTATATTATGTTTCATAGCTAAGTATTTGATATTAAATGAAAGCCCTGTTTCCCCTGAATAAAATGATATATAATAAGGGTGGGTGCATTTAATATGAAAGAGGTGAATTACGGTTGGACAGACATGTAGCGCAAATGCCAGGTTTTGTTTACATTTTGTTTCGTCCACAACGTGTACATTTGACTCCGTCCTTAAGGGGTTAACTGAAAGGCCTACAACAACATCCTCATAAGAGTAATGAAAACATAGCAGAAATACAAAAGTTACAAGGAAAATTTTATAATCAATTTCCAGAAGCTCATATACATTAGGTTAAACAGTAAACATAACTCTGCCTATTGTATGTATAATGTACCCTTTAAAGAATTTGTCAGAAGAATATTAATTGGATGGATGCCCAGGAGACAAAAAAAATGAAAAATAACATGTACAAAAATTAGGGCTAAAAACTTAAATACTGACTTCTGAATGAAGCCAAACTAGAAAAAAATAAAATATATACAAAAGAAGTATAGTCCATGGGTACAGGAGAAAAGAAGGTGTCTCTGAATCCATTAAAAAAAAAAAAACAAGGGCCTACACTGTGGGGGATAGAGTTAGTGACGCAGGGCATGGTTATATATTTGTATTATGTATCCAAAACTATCACAGAATTATTAAACAACAAGGTTAGTAATGTATAATATTAGAATTATTCACAAACAGCAAATATTTAACTAAAAAAAGAGGGACAGTAATTTTTCAACCAATTGTTTCTTGGACACAGCACCTTGTAATAATAGGTGTATTCCTTCTGCATTCCTTCTAAAGGAAACTGTACTCAATAAATGGTAATCAAGCAAAACAAATATCAAAAACGTAACTTTGTTTGTTCTATAAGGTAAATGTTTTGCAACCAAGTAGCTAGGAAAAGATTTCACAGAATCACCACAATAAAGAAAGGTTGCAATCAAGTAAAGAGAAGTCCTCTCAAGTTTTGCTCAAGTAAATACAGCAGTTGTGGTGTCTCAATAAATCTGTAAGTAATCCAACCAAAATGAAGAAAAACATTTTTTAAACACCATATTATATCTTTTTCTGTCTTTTGTCAGCTGCTCTGAAATATTATTATTACCAGAAGAGGAATGATTTAAAATGGCAAGATCTGATGCCCTCACTAGTACACTACTGTCAGGCAGCTTAGAACATGCATTGGCCAAGCTGCCCTGACATGATAGGCCCCTGTCCTGCATGGTGTTAGTAAAACTGTGCATTAAAGGGACTCTCCAGTGCCAGGAAAACATATCAATTTTCCTGGCACTGCAGGACCCTGCAGTGCCCTTCTCCCTCCCACCCCCCATCCCATGTTGCTGAATGGGTTAAAACCCCTTCAGTGACTTAACTGGATCAAGCGCCGATGTCCCTCAATGCTGGGTCAGGCTCTACCGACCTCAGCCAGCGGGGGAGACCAAATGAGCAAGCGTTGCAATGGCTGTGTGCACATGCATTAGACCTCCCTATATGAAAGCATTATTCAATCCCCTATAGGGATTTCGGCGACACTGGGGGTGTCCAGCGTCGTTTAAAACACTTTTCGTGTTCTAAGAACACGGAAGTCCCTCTAGTGGCTGTCTGACAGAAATACAAACGTTACAAGGAAAATTTCATAATCAATTTCCAGAAACTCAAATACATTAGGTTAAATGGTAAACATAACTCTGTCTATGGTATGTATAATGTATTCATTAAAGAATTTGTCACCAGAATAAGCAACTGTTATTGTTTACCTGCTGGCTTTGTAAATTAAGAAGATTTTCACTGCTGATCTGAAATACTTTTGGCACAAATGAACCTTCACCAGTAACTCTCATAGTTAAGAATGTATCACCATTTGGTGCAACTGCTGTAAACTGGGCTAAAGCCTGAAGAGCCATAACCGTATCCTGTGGAAACATAAATGTCAGATGACCAGTGAGTTTCAGACTGTGATGTTTTCGCACAAATAGCAGTCTTAAAAATTAAAACATAATAATTGTTACTAAAGCAAATGCTGAATATTTCTCTAGCTTTTTCTATTCACTATCACGATATATGATACTTATTTCAACAATATCAGAATTATTACTCTTCATAAAGTGTGTGGAATTTATTCAATGCTTCACCTGAGTGGATGAATATCCTCCAAGATGGCTTCTCTGTTGACTGAGCCATTTCATGATAGGAATGCCTTCTAAAATACGATTCTGTTTGTAGTGGGAGAGAAGAGCATAAGCAGCCGTCTCAATATCAGTTGACCGTGGCTGCCAGTAGCTTGCCGTTTTAGATGGCGAAGACCAATACCTCATATCTCCTGAGAATGACAACAATGACAAAACAGGTATGACAAAATGTCCTCTTCAATATTGTCAGACCAATTTATTAGCAATAAGGAATGTCATTTGTTCACTTTTTTATTGGTATATTTCTGTTATTTTTATAATATTTAATATTTGTAAAAGTTAAACATTTTAGCTCTGATATAAAATGTTTACTTTTCAAAAACACATTTGACACTTTATAATCTAGTTTTGTTATTTTATAGATATTTAAAATTTGTGAAAGTAAAACTTTGCATTTTTTTCATGTTCTAATTTACTAATACACACAATCATATTTCACAAATACTTGCCAGTTATATCTGCCCATGAATTGAGCTGGGAAAGTGCTGGACTTGCTTTATTGCTGTTGACCAGAGACAGAGCATATGCAACAATTGACAAGGTGTAGTTGCTGGAAATTTCCTTCTCAGATAAGCTTTCCAGATATTTTACAGCTTTTTCAATTTTGGAAGCAAACACATGCTAAAATAAAAAGGGATTGTGTTACATTAGTGACAATTCAGATCTCATACACAGTGGAGACAGTTTACTAGTGCCTGTAAAAACTGTACAAATATGTGTTACTTGCTAACTGCCTTCCTAGCATACTTAAGCGAACAAAGGCAGGAGTTTCTGAGGGTACAATAGTTTGTCCCTAATTATCAGGAGTCCTTTAAAAGGTGTAAATATGATCAAATTTAACATTTATTAGTTACTGTAGAATAAAATAAAACAAAATATATTTAAACACCCAAATTTTAAATTATCACCTTATGTAAATAAATATAAATGACAAACAACCACTAAACATAAATTGTTAAAAAGCTGAGAGCTAGATGCTCTCTAGATAAAATATTATCAAAAAAAGGAATAAAGACCAAAGTAGTGTTATCCCTATCTGATCTACCTTGGATATCTAGGATACTGGTATTTCTAATGAAGCAAATAGGGGGCGCTCTACTAAGCTGTTGGATGTAAAAGCCCAGTGATTAATTAGCAAATTCATGTTATTAGTTAGTTTCCTTATACAAAGAGAATTTCTTATTCTTGTAGCCGATATTTTTCTTTGTCATGCAGATGTATAGTAGTAAATACGTTTCTACAGAAATGTTCTATTAATTTGAAACTTAGAAGTACATTGTTGCAAAATGGACCTTTCGGTTCGCTCAATCAGTGTATGTGTTCCGTGCACTTGTTGTTGTGTGAGAGAGCCGATAAGGAGGATAGATTAGAAAGAGGGAAACATCTTGGCTAATCCATATATTTGTCACTATCTCCTTCACCACTATGGTTTAATATTGTAGCCAAGATTTTTTAATAGCTTTCTCCCTATTTTCTTATAAAACAGAAAATGTGGAGGATGGAAAATCCTTAAGGCTTTAAATACAGACCTTAGTGACTATAAGGTCCCTAGTTAGCTTAAGATAGAATGTGACTAACGAAAGCAGCTTTGTTTTACTAATCTGATTCTTGCCTGGTTGTGGGGGTATACTTTTCCCAAAATGATTTGGAAGTTTGCATGATCACAACATATCTAACTTTGATAATGTTGTAGTATGTGACATGAGCGTTAAGTCCCTAAATGTACATTGGTCTGTACGTTTGTAAAGTTACTACCAGATTCTAAGTCTAATAAATAGCTAGACTGTATTTTTTGCCAGAGAGACTTAAAGGATCGCTATAGTGTCAGGAAAACAAACTTGTTTTCCTGACACTATATAACCCTCAGGGACCCCCTCCTGCTGGACTGAAGGGGTTAAAACCCCCTCAGCTACTTACTTTAATCCAGTGCTGGGCTCTCTCGGCACTGGTGACCTCTCCTCCCACTCCGACATCAGCTCCCGACTGGAGCCGGATGCGCATGTGCGGCTAGAGCATTAAAAACGCCCATAGGATCCTATGGACATTCTGCACGCTGAATGCGATTTTCGCATTCAGCATCGCAGAAGCGCCTCTAGCGGCTGTCAGGAAGACAGCCACTAGAGGCTGGATTAACCTTGCAATGTAAACATAGCAGTTTCTTTAAAACTGCTTTGTTTAAATCTGAAGGGTAAAAACCTGGGGACCTGGCACCCAGACCACTTAATTGAGCTGAAGTGGTCTGGGTGAATATAGTGGAATATAGTGGTCTTTAATAATCTGAACGATTTCCTGACAGCTGCCCCTAGCTTAGTTACTGCTTGATAGCACACTTACTTCTATAATCAAGTTGATTAGATTATTAACTCTGCATATTTAACAGTAGGTATTGAGACCCCTTTTACAGAAGCATTTAAACCCCTGGCAGCCTGCATAAAACCACTAAACACTGACTCCACTACACACTCTCTGCATCAACTATACACACACACACTCTACATCTACTATGAACACACTGCATCAATTATACACACTCTGCATCCACTTTACGCACACCTGGCATGCTTGCGGACAGACTCAAGTGCAGGTCCTGGTTCCTGCTGGTAAAATACTGCTTTTTATGGGTCCTTAAGGGAAAGACAACCATAACAGAATAATTGTCATTGTTAAATAAAATTTTAAAAAAATGAACTGCACACCAAGGTACATGAGGCTAGAGCATTTAACAAAAACATGTGTGGTAGACTTGATTACAGTTCTGCTGAGTAATTTTTTCAGAAGAACATTTTTGGGACACCTAAATATTGGTTCAGCTCAGCCGAATTCCGATTTGAGAACTGAAGTAGGCGAACAAACCAAAAGGGTGCAACATTGTCCAATTAGTGTACTGCAAAATATACACATAACATACCATGTAGAGTGTTGCAGTACACTGATAGGAACATTTTCCTGTCATTTGGTTTGCAGATCGTGTGAAAAAGTAATCAACTGAGAGAATAAATTGGACAGCAGAATAAATACCTAAATGTCTAAATACTAAATAGCCAAATATTTATTTATTTATTTTTATGCTCCTCCTGTTTTTCCACCAATTGCTCGTTTCAAACTTGAATATAATGTAGTGACTCTCCCTTAGCCACCAATTGTCTTTTTTCCCATCAATCATTTTTTTTTTTGGTGCCATATTTAGAATTCAGAATTTTGATACCATCCCTTAAATATATTCAGCATGGGGTTAGTCCATAATTCAAATATATTTAGGCTTGGAATTCGGAAATTAGGCTGGCCACCCTATTGACTCAAATTCAGATGAAATTGAGATCAGTCTGAAATGAATCTCCAAGTCTTATGTGTGGTCCTAAGGATTCTGCAGAAGGCTTTTCTAACTTCAACACAACCATGACTGAGTGTTAGTTGAGGAAAAGTCAGTGTGTGGCAACTCCCACATCCTTTACCACAAGTATGGTGGATTTTAGGGTAATTAATAACTATATTGGAGCCTGACCAGTAAAATGAGAGTAAGATGATGATGATGGAGATAAGGGTTTCCAAGCTCTGTAACTGGATCAGGTTCCTGTGTCAAAGTAAAATTAAATACTAAGATACTTCTCCAGGGCTGCACCTTTTCTGTGGAACTCCCTTCCCTTATCCATTAGACTTTCACCCAGTCTCCGCTCCTTCAAAAAATCCTTGAAAACATACTTCTTCAGGAAAGCATATCAAGTAAACTGTTAGCAGGTTTTCATCCCTCCCTATGACTTCTCTCCTGCCAGTGTTAAAAAATAACCTACTAAGTTCTCAGTGATTACTTTTCTAGCAACCTATTTCATTACTCCTACTTCTCAGTTCTTACTTTTCTAGCAACCTATTTAATTACCCCTACTTATACCCTTTGTGTCACTATACCCCACTCCCTCTAGCATGTAAGCTCATTGAGCAGGGCTCTCAACCCCTCTGTTCCTGTGCGTCCATTTGTCTGGTTACAATTACGTGTCCGTTAGTCCACCCATTGTACAGAGCTACAGAATTTGCTGGTGCTATATAAATAATAAAATAAAAATAATAAATACATGGAAATCATTATATATTAAATATTATCTTGGGTCTGAAGATATCTAGTATTTTATAAGTATAAAATTATAATACTTACTTTATAAGCATCATCTTCCACCAGTGAAATAAGAATATAGGCAGTGAGTGTGATAGGTCCATTCAATCCACCCTGTAGCTCAGAATGTATAACCTGCCCCGGCTCTGAGAAAATTCCAGTGCTTGCATCCTGGTACTGCACCAACCAATGTATTGTTTGGTCTAAAACATCAGTGCTTATGAAAATATATGGTCGAGCCTGGAGAAAGCATCTAAGTACAAACGCAGAAAGCCTACAAAAAATATATATATGATTTTTTTTTTTAAATAAATCATAAATATACTAAGAAAAAAGAAGCACAGAAAATAACTAAAAATTGAGCTTGGAATAGACATAGAAAGTAATAATTGAGTTTTGCATAACATTGTCCTGAAAATATTTACAAAGAAATTATACCACACAATGGAATATGGATTAAATATGCTAACATCACAGAATAAAACAATTGTTAGCAAGATAACATTTTTGTAAAAAACAAATGTCTTAGTGTTTGTGTATTTACACACATATGCTTATAGTATGATTTCAAAATTAATTTGTCTTCCTTCACAAATTGTCCTAATTATATATTTCAGTCTAGGTCCCTAAATTCACAGTGGTGATAATAATATGTAATAATTGCATACAGGTCCTCAATGGAGTAAAGACTTAGAATGGAAACTCTAAGTATCAAAATAACTTAAGCTTAATTAAATATAGTTTTGGTGTATAGATCATGCACCTCCATAAAATAAGTAGATTTACATCACAATGTGTTTACTTTAGAAGTTCATAGTTCCTGCTCTGTCAATTAAACTTTAATCACCCACTTGATGGTGCTTTGGGCTCTAAAAGGCTGTTCACAGAGGAGGAGACACACAAGTCTATATTAAAGACACTGTGCAAAAAGGGAAGTTAAAAAATGTCAGCTCTTTTACAGGGAGATTTTATGAAGACTGTCTTCATAGTCATACCCAGGGGATTGTAATGGTAATATTTCACACTGTGAAAAGACCTATTTGAAGTACTTTTGATTTAAATAAGTTACCCTTGTAATAACACATAACACTAAATCCTGAAAGTATGTCTTGAAGGGCTCTCAGTTAAGAAGACCCAATTAAGAGCTACCAACAGCAAATAAGCCCAGAATGCAGGATAAAGTAGATGTTCAGCCTTTGTTTTTAGGATTGGAGTAAATTGCAAGTTGCAGCTGCTAAGGATTCCAACACCAAAAAAATAAAATAGAGAGGAAAACAGGTAGCCTTGCCTAGAATCACTGTAGGGCACCTGTCATGCCCCAAACAACGTAAGCTCATTAGATTGGGCATATGATTTTATCTATACATTGTGCTAGCAGTTTTGCTAGCAAATCTATAGACTTGGGAAAATAATAATTTTAAAAAATAATGTTTTTCTCCAGCTTTCAATCAATTCATCAACATGTCGAGGCATTGACTTACAATATCTCGCTATAGGAGGTCCCTCTGCTCCTTTCCCATAGCAACTACAGCAAATCCACTGTGGTTGCTATGGAAACTCTAGCCAGTCTTTTAGCATCAGTTAGGAATTATAGAAATGCAGTGATGTGATGAGCCAGTGTTCCAACGTTACTGACGAGTTTTGCCCTGTTTGGGGATGTGTCCAAGCAGGGCAAATCAAAGAAGAACACAGGCGAAGCAGAGGACGGCCAGGAGGTGGGTGTTACATGAAGAGTAACCCCCACGAATCAGCGCTGAAACAAAGGAAGAGTGAGTAAATCTTAAAATTTTACATTGAATACACCATGTATCTTCAAAATCACTTACCCTAAAGGAATCACGGTGTGGTGCAAAACAGGAAAGCTATATTAGGATCAATAGAGCATAATCACATACAACTATACACATCTTTGTGTTACATGGTGTATTCAATGTATATGGAAGCAATTTAAGGTAATTCATTTTTTCCATTACAAAGGGGCTGACGCAAAACCTAACTGCACAATTGAAGCTGCTGTGCAACATTTAACTGCATTTATGAATTAGAAGAGAAAGCTATAATAATTCAAAACTACCCACACATACCACTCCTAATTAATGAGAATAGACTTAAACTATCTCATGGGACGTGGTACGTATTGTCACATGCTGGGCAGGTATAGTTATAAACTAGAATGTGTTCAAGCTATTTTTGCTGAATACTTGCAGGTACTAAACACCAATTTATATTATAGAGGAAGTTTTGGACTAGGGCCAGTTTGGGACTACGGTCAGTTATGTAAAGGAGTAGCATAGTAACTATATCCGATTTTGAGCATGTGACCTCTAGAAGCAGTTCATAGGTGAGCAACAATCTTATTGTGAAGAGACTTTGAATACTGGAAGTTGCGTAAATGTTTATTTTCTAGTATTTTTAAAATATTGCCATTGGGCCTATATTTCAGTTGTCAATTTAACATGAATGGTTATTTATTTAAATTACTCACCAAGTACTCCCAGAAGCATCGCTATTCCCAAAAGCACTAAAAGAACCATCATCTCTCTTGTAGAATAATTCTCTTTGATAACCTGCATAGGAAAGTTGCATAAATATATATATATTAAACATACATACACTGAGAGGCACAACCAAGTTTCTGGGATTGTGTATTAATACATCTGCACAGAATATGGATTGGACCTGCATAAGTCCAGATGGGAGATACCACAAAGGGTAGTTGAGAATGACAAGGCCAATATCATGTGGGACTTTCAGATCCAGACAGATAAGCAAGTGGCTAACCAACCCGATATCGTGGTGGTAGACAAGGAATGAAAGACTGCAGTATTGGTGGATGTGGCAACACACAGTGACTATAACCTCAGTAAGAAAGAACATGAACAAATTGAAAAATACCAGGGACTGAAAGAAGAGCTAGTAAATATGTGGAAAGTGGAGGCAGTAGTAGTCCCAGTTCTGATAGGAGCACTCGGGGCTGTGACTCCCAAGTTGGTGGAGTGGCTTCAACAGATTCCAGGTTGTACATCTGAGATCAATGTCCAGAAAAGTACAGTACTAGGAACAGCTAAGATACTGTGCAGAACCCTGAAACTCCCAGGCCTCTGGTAGAGGACCCGAGAATGAGGAATAAACATACCATCCAGAAGGGGTGAGAAAATACATTTTTATTTTTATAAATATATGACATCAATTATTAGTAATTACTAATTAATAAACATAAATACATTAATAATAATTATTCTGTTTTAATGGTCATTATGTCATGTTAAAGCACAAATCAATTGAAATCAATTACATTTTTCTTTTAGAAGAGATAATGAGCATTGCTACAAATATATACCCTTCTTAATGATGCAATTTTAATACACCCCATGAATATATGCTGTTATCAACACAATTGTTTTCTCTCTTTTGTTCTTCCTGTTATACAATACCAACTTTATTTCTTTTTCTCTCAGCTGTGTGCACCCAGGGCCAGATTAAGAGCCCAGTGGGCCTGGTGCTGACAATTATGACGGGCCTAATTACAGAATCATATCGACCAAAAACAGTAAAACACTCCCAAGCATCATGTATCTGATGGAGATGGAGATGGTGCTGGAGAGAAAGAAAACAGCAGCTATAAGAAAACACATACCCTAGGCTAATCTCTCTCTAATTTATGTTTTCATCTTTCAAGTAATCCATAACCCCTAACAGCAGTGCCCAGTCAAGCAGGAAGTCAATAGGCATGGTAAAAGGGTGTGCCACTGACACAAATCACGTAACCTGCCAAAAGGGGCGAACATGCCCAAAAAGAGGACATGTCTGCTCAAAGAATTAGAAGGCCAGCCTGGCATGAATGCATGTCAGGCTGCCTGCCAATCATGCAGCTGGCCAACAAAGGGCATACTATGCAGACAGCACCCTGAGCTTGGCATAAATGCATCTAATGATGCGCTCGCTCAACGCTTTCTAAGGACTGTCCCCTAGCACTCGCTGGTCCACTTGTCTCCTAACCTTCTTACTAGCAGGCAGAAGCTCCTGGTATATGGTCTGGGACAGAGAAAAGCTGTATGTAGTGAGTGTAGAAGAAAGGGAACATGCCACAGTGTTAGAGAGACCAAAGTCAGCTTTACCTTAACCCCTTAAAACCGCAGGACGTACAATTACGCCCTCTAATAGGCGGCTCTAAACGCCGCCGGGCGTAATTGTACGCCCTCCGGTTTTTGTTAACTTACCCGGTCGCCGGCGGTCCCACGCCGGCGATCGCGGTGGGGGGGACTCCCAGGGAGCCCCCCGCGGCACATCCGTCCTCGTTGAAGCCCCCGGCCATGTGAGAGTGGGGTCCTAGCGAGGACCCCACAATCACATGGCCGGGTATAGCTGGCTTCTGTATTGCCGGCAGGGGGGCTGCCTGTAATTACAGGTGGTCCCCCTGCTGGCTGAAAATAAAATAAAAATAAGTTAATGGTGTAAAAAAAAATAATTATATATACTTAGATCATATGTATATATTATATATATATGATCTAAGTATATATATATACACATATACATACACACACATACACCGTCTAGGTGTATTTTACTATTAATATATATATAATTATATATATATATTAATATCAAATTACACGTAGACTGATACTGATTAAATATATATATAATTATTGTTATATATATATTTATATATAATATAAAAAAAATAAAAATGTAAATACGTTAAAAAATAAAATTAAAAAAATAATTAAAAATAAATAATTAAAAATATATAGATGTGTGTTATTTCGTTCTAACTGTTTTGTGAAATTAATATATATATATATATATATATCAAAATACACGTAGAATGAAATAATATATATATCTATATACATAAATATATACGTATATATCACATTATATATACCTATATATTAATAAAAATATTATTTAAAAATTATATAGATATATACATATATATACACATACGTATATATATACATATATTAATTCTACATATATATTTATGTAATATTTTTACATAATTAGGTATCTTAATTAATTACAATTAGCAGGACCTGCCTGACAACCCATGCCGAAAGTAAAGGGAATTTAATTTGCTAGCACTATATTTAACCCTATAACTTTCCTGAGACACCATAAAACCTGTACATGGGGGGTACTGTTCTACTCAGGAGACTTCGCTGAACACAAATATTAGTGTTTCAAAACAGTAAAATGTATTACAACGATGATATCGCCAGTAAAAGTGAAGTTTTTTGCATTTTTCACGCACAAACAGCATTACACGGACAATATTATTGCTGTGATACTTTTTACTGTTTTGAAACACAAATATTTGTGTTCAGCGAAGTCTCCCGAGTACAACAGTACCCCTCATGTACAGGTATTATGGTGTTTTCAAAAGTTACAGCATCAAATATAAGGCTTGCGTTTCATTTTTTTCACATTAAAATTCGCCAGATTGGTTACGTTGCCTTTGAGACCCTATGGTAGCCCAAGAATGAAAATTACCCCTATGATGGCATACCATTTGCAATAGTAGACAACCCAAGGTATTGCAAACAGGGTATGTCCAGTCTTTTTTAGTAGCCACTTAGTCACAAACACTGGCCAAAATTGGCATTTTTTGCATTTTTCACACAAACAGATACTAACGCTAACTTTGGCCAGTGTTTGTGACCAAATGGCTACTAAAAAAGACTGGACATACCCCATTTGCAATACCTTGGGTTGTCTACTATTGCAAATGGTATGC
The DNA here is from genome assembly GCA_933207985.1 of Pelobates cultripes. Taxonomy (NCBI): domain Eukaryota; kingdom Metazoa; phylum Chordata; class Amphibia; order Anura; family Pelobatidae; genus Pelobates; species Pelobates cultripes. The sequence continues at coordinate 157,072,194 of OW240913.1, read as the reverse complement.
CATTATGGGTGTAAATTTCATTCCTGGGCTACTATACAGTCTCAAAGGCAACGTAACCAATCTGGCAAATTTCAATTTCAAATGTAACGTGCTATATTTGACCCTGTAACTTCCCAAAACGCCATAAAACCTGTACATAGGGGGTACTGTCTTACACGTGAGACTTTACTAAATACAAATGTGTATTTTATTGCAGTAAAATCAAACAGTATTATGACACTGACCTTTAAAATGCAATTTAGAACTAAAAAAATCAAAAAAATCGTATTTTCTCCCATTGTTTTCATATTAAATTATGTTTCATAGCTAAATATTTGATATTAAATGAAAGCCCTGTTTCCCCTGAATAAAATGATATATATAATAAGGGTGGGTGCATTTACTATGAAAGAGGTGTATTACGGTTGGACAGACATGTAGCGCAAATGCCAGGTTTTGTTTACATTTTGTTTTGTTCACAATGTGTACATTTGGCTCCGTCCTTAAGGGGTTAAAGGATCACTATAGGGTCAGGAACACAAACATGAATTCATGACCATATAGTGTTAACACCACCATCTAGCCCCCTGGGCCCCACATGCCTCCATAAATATAGCAAAATCCTACTATATTCAAGCCTGAAGCTGTAACTCTGCATGCTGTTAGGCTCATAAAAACAAGCAGTCTGCTGACATAATTAGAAGTGGTGGCCTGATCCAATCACAGTGCTTTCCCATAGGATTGGCTGAGACTGACAAAGAGGCAGATCAGGGTCAGAGCCAGCATGATTCAAACACAGCCCTGACCAATCAGCATCTCCTTATATAGATGAATTTAATTAATGAATCTCTATGAGGGAAGTTCAGTGTCTGCATGCAGAGGGAGGAGATACTGAATGTTTGGATGCATTTTAGGCAGCCATGACCCAGGGAGGATCTCTAACAGTCATGTGGCCAGTGAAGTTATCACTAGTATGTAATGTAAACACAGCATTTTCTCTGAAAAGACCATGCTTACAGCAAAAGGCCTGATGGTAATGATTCTACTCACCAGAACAAATTCAATAAGCTGTAGTTGTTCTGGTGACTATAGTGTTTCTTTACCTATATTCATTGTCAGCCAGTCCACACAAATGTTGTTCCCATACATCCCTCTTAAGTTTCCATACTTAAGTAAGAGTATGTGAAAAGTAGTTAGGGTTGCCACTTTTCTTGGAAAAACATACCGGCCTTACTAATTTGCATAATTAAATATGTGTGGGTGACATCACATGATGTAAATCACAAGGAGTGACATAAGAGAAAATGCTGTAAAATCACCAAAAACTACTTAGTTTAAATCTGCTGTATAGATGGATTCCTCCCAGTGCCCCCATATCTCCCAGTGCCCTCATGACTCAGTGCCCCCATGTGTCGATTACTCCAGGTCTCAGTGTTCCTATGTATTAGTGTCTCACTGCCCCATGTCTCCCAGTGTCCCCTAATGTTGTGTCCCCAGGTCTCCCAGTGATCCTATGTATCAGTGTCTCAATGCCCCATGTCTCCCTGTGTCCCCATGTATCCCAGGGTCCCCATGTCACTAGGACACTAGGAAGACGGGGAGACCTGGGGACACGGGGAGACCTAGGGACAAGGAGACACCAGTGACACTGGGAGACTAGGGAGACACATGGGGACAATGGGAAAATAGGGGACACTTGAAGACATGGGGACACAGACACCAGGGACAAAGATACTAGAGACACTGACTGGGGGACATGGGGACATTGAGACATGGGGGCACTGGGAGACATGGGGACACTGAGACACCAGGGCCACAGACACTAGGAACACTAGCTTGGGGACATTGTGACACTTGAGGCACTGAGAGACATTGAGGCAATAGGAGACATGGGGATAGTGAGACACTGGCAGACTGTGGGCACTGGCAGACTGTGGGCACTGGGAGACTAGGGGTCACTAGGAGACTAGGGGGCACTGAGACACCAGGGACACTGGCTGGGAGACATGGGGACACTGTGTCCCCATGTGTCTGTGCCATAATGTCTCCCAATGTCCCTTAGTGTCTCAGTGTCTGCCATAATGTCTCCCAGTGTCCCTTAGTGTCTCAGTGTCTGCCATAATGTTTCCCAATGTCCCTTAGTGTCTCAGTGTCTGCCATAATATCTCCCAGTGTCCCTTAGTGTCTCAGTGTATGTCTCCTTGCAGCCTTTCCCCCATCCCTTACTTCCCTGAGCTGTAGGTTGTCTCTGCAGGGTGGGAGTTGCTGTCTGGACTCTCTGTAGCTGCACCCCTGCGGATCAGTGAGTATAGATAGGCAGGGAGGGATATGCTGGAACTTCCTATCCCTGCCTGTCTCCACACACAGCGGCCCCTACTGGCCAGTGCTGGTATTGCAGAGTAATCTCCATTTATACTGAGAAAAATACCAGCATTTATATTGCCAGTATCACTGTAATATTGGCACCAGCCAGGCAGCCTCAAATAAAGGCTGTGCCAATAAAATAAAAGCCATGTGGAATCCCTAAGAGTAGTGTGTGAAAAAAAAAAAGTAAAAAAAAAAAAAAATTTTTTTTTTTTTTTTTTTAAATCAATGGGCCTATTCCATGGGCCTGGGCCTGGAGCTGCAGCTCCATCAGCCCCTATGTTAATCCGGCCCTGTGTGCACCTATTGACAAAATTCCCCATTGCAATGTTATCCATCTCTCTTTTGTCTTGGTCCTGCTTCCTGTAACTCTTGTTTGCATCTTACTGAAATGGATGTCCTCCCTGCGCTATTGATCATAAAAATAGAATAAACTGTTGTTTTTCTGGTTTCTGACCTTGAGGTAGGAGCAAAAAACGAAAACCTCCTTGTTTACTGATGCAACAAAAAGTTACTAGTTGCCACTACTTAAAGCCAGTCACTACGTTGCAGCTAAATGCTCCGATTATTTTCTATGGTAGAAGCTAACTTCTAGTGACTGGGTTCCAACTGGTTTCCAATCCTGCAACTACCCCTTCACAGCTGCTGCTTGTCCAATAACCAAAAGCTTTTTGCCTGGTCCAGAGAAGTTTATAATAGTTAAATCCTTGTACATTATATAGGAAAATGGATTTTAGCTATATGGCATAAGCAATTTAAAGAAAAGGTTAGACAAATAATATTAAAAAAATTACAATAAAAAATAAAATTAAATAAAAAAATATATATATATATTCTTGATCTGAAAATTTTTGTCAGATGGGAGAGATTGAGCTATACTGTGTATTTGAAACCATCAGACAGCAAAATAATCCTCCATGCATCAAGCTTCCACCCGAGGAAGCTCAAGGAATCATTGCCCAGGTCCCAATTTTTTACAATATGCATGTGAAATTTGTGCAAAGAGTGTACACGAAACGGGTACTGCCATGAGCCTTACAGCAGGCACAGAAACTAATCTCAGAGGAATCCACAAGCGGTAATATAGGTGAGCGACTTATCTTCCATATGTCATTTCACACTCAGTCCCAAGAAGTATATCTTTAGTTGAAAGGAACTGCAATCTTTTAAAAAAAGATCCCTTAATTCCGTTAAGCTTTCGTAAGAATCCTATTATGAGCTATCGGTGGGGAAAGAATCTCCATGATATGTTGGTGCATACAGACCAGTATAGCTCAACACAAAGACTAAAAGCACCCTGTATTACAGGTTGCTACCGATGTTTGAGTTGCACAGCTTGCAACTCTATGGTAACTAGAAAAGTTTTTTGTCATCCACGTACAGGAAAATCGTCTACTTTTAAACACCATATTACCTGTACTACGACGCATGTGGTTTATCGGATTACTTGTCCCTGTGGACTAACCTATATCGGTAAAAATTCTAATGAGGAGAGCATATGCGCGTACATCAATCCGCCATACAGATAGTCCTGAATATGGGAACTGACTCCAGTTGCACGGCACTTTCTAGAAGTTGGCCATACAGTACCGATGCTACAAGTTATGGGGATCGATCATGTACCCCTATCTCCAAGGGGAGGGGACAGGGATGCACAGTTGCTGAGGAGAGAGGCATACAGGATCTACATGCTTGGGACCTAAGCCCCTAATGGCCTTAATGAAAAGAACCCTCTATATTGTTTCGTGCCAAGAAGATGAAGTATGATTTGCTACTTTGTATTATATTTTTTTTATCAATGTTCTAACGGGACATTGTATCCCATGAGATTGACACTATTGTATCAAATGAAGCCTGAAAATAATATGTGGTACTTAGTTACTTACTTTTTGCAGTATATTGTCATATTTTTTTTAGCTTAGTGTGTGAGAGTCTATCTATTTTCTTTTGCAGTTGATGGGGAACTTGTTTTGTTGTAATAGTAGGATTTATCAACTATTGTTCACATTCACCATTACTTTCCACTATTACTTTCCAATATAACTCACAGGGTCTTTCTACTCTGCTGTTCTCTTCCAGTTCCCCTTCCATCTCTTTGGTATTCTTTTTTACGTTCTTTATATCTTCCAGGGGTTCCCTAAACAAAGAATATTTATTTGTTTCACCTTCAAGGGTTAACGTTGATTTGGTGTGATGATGTGTTTCAAATTGGGAGACGTCATCTCTGACATCACGAGCCTCGTTTTTGTTTGTTCACCCTCCAATTACATCACAGTATGTGTATTTAACAGTTATCTCTCACTTAGCACTTTCTCTTGATAAAAGTCCTCTCTGACTGAAACATTGATATCTGTATTGTGCTGAATAAAAAGTATGTACTTTATTTCTAAGACCCCTGAGTGCACTTGTCTTGTTTGCATATATATATATATAAAGTATATTACAAAAGTGTGTACACCCCTCACATTTTTGTAAATGTTTTACTATATCTTTTCATGTGACAACAATGAATAAATGACACAGCCTGTATAACAGTGTAAATTTGCTGTCCCCTCAAATTAACTCAACACACAGCTATTAATGTCTACCATTGGCAATAAAAGTGAATAAACCCCTAAGTGGTAACTTTCAAATTGGGTCCAAAGTGTCAATATTTTGTGTGGCCACCATTATTTTCCAGCACTGCCTTAACCCTCATAGACATGGAGGTTGCCCTGGAGTCCTCTTCCACTCCTCCATGATGACATCACGGATTTGGTGGATGTTAGAGACCTTGCGCTCCCCCATCTTCCGTTTGAGGATGTCTCACAGTTGCTCAATAGGGTTTAGGTCTGGAGACATGCTTGGCCAATCCATCACCTTTACCTTCAGCTTCTTTAGCAAGGCAGTGGTCATCTTGGAGGTGTGTTTGAGGTCATTATCATGTTGGAATACTGCCCTGCAGCCCCAAAGGGAGGGGATCATGCTCTGCCTCAGTATGTCACAGTAAATGTTGGCAGTCATGGCTCCCTCTATGAACTGTAGCTCCCCAGTGCCGGCCACACTCATGCAGGCTGAGACCACTACTCACCTGGTTGCCGCTACACACGCTTGACACAATCTGAACCAAATAAGTTTATCTACGTCTCATCGGACCACAGGACATGTTTCCAGTAAAACATGTCCTTAGTCTGCTTATCTTCAGCAAACTTTTTGCAGGCTTTCTTGTGCATCATCTTTAAATTATCGCTGAACTCCCTCTTACTTATTTAGCGTATAATATAGAACACCTAAATATAAATAACTGGATTTCTTTGGGTATATTAAAAATTAAACAAAAAAATATATATATATTCCAAAGAGATTTTAAAGATAGTGTGATAAGTATCAATATAACTCCAGTGATGGGCCCCTTCACTGGAGTAATCTCAAGTCTAGAGGTAGAGGATCATTAAATCATCCGTAGTTCTATGTAAAAAAATAAATAAAATAAATGCAATCATCAATTGGGTGGCATATGTAACTCGAAAACCCACCCAGCTAATGAGGCACGACTAAGGGTGCACTAAGAAACTCCCAAGTCGGAAAAAACTCTGGGAGCAACCCAGAGCAACTTACCTTGTCCGCCACACCAAACGCCGGGTAGGGGAGCACGCCAATCAACCCGCCCGATGATGAGTAGTCTGTCAGCTTTGGCAGGTAGTATTTACAATCTTTTCAATAAATACCAGTCACAATCTGTCACTAGTAACTACCAGGTAGCACGGTAGTGGCTACAATTTAACATCTATTAAATTATTAAAAATCTATAATCTATAGATCCTAGATTTCACATCCTTAGTTAGAATTTATCAACTCCAGAAGACTGAAATTTTCAACTACCTTAGAATAAAGAGTTATCTGGAGGACTACTTGAGTACAGAGAAGTCACCAAAGACAGAAATTCTTTTAAAAAAATCAAAATTTAAGGGTATAGTGGCTGACTCTATAAAGCTGTTAACCAATGAAGCAGACCCACTCCTTCGACCTGTAATAAAAAAATGGGAACATGATCTAAATATTGGAATCGAAACGGGTGATTGGACTGATTCCTTAAGATGGGTCAACAAGAAAGTTAATTGTTAAAATCTAACCGAAACCCACTTTAAACATTTAAATAGGTGGTACTTGGTTCCCAGTAGACTCTCAAAGATTTATTCTTGTTACCCAGACATATGCTGGAGATGCCAAGCCCAAAAAGGGTCATTTTTCCATATCTGGTGGGAGTGTCATCCGCTCCAATTATTTTAGAATATGATTTATGTTAAAATTTAAAAAACTACTCAAAAAAACCCTTTCAATTTGATCCCAAGTTGTTCCTACTTCATATCAATTTATATAAAATCTTTGGCTTAGACTCGTTTATTGTTATCCATCTTCTGACTGACGCTAAACTACTTGTATCCAGAAATTGGAAGACGGTTATAGCCCCGTGCTGGCTAACAGTTAGGGAGCAGTTAGTTTTTCAGATCAAAATGGAGATGGGTATAGATAAACTAAATCAGCAGTTGAGCAGTGGATTAAACGAATAATGATGATATAATGATTATGATGATATAATGGTTGTTACCATCCTCGTCAGATATTTTAGCCATCTGACATCTAACTTGTTTTTTATTCTTTATCAGCATATTAAGCCTAGGCCCTTTCTATCTCCCCTTGATCCATACCGCAGGGACATGTTTAATGTTGTGCCTTTTTTTTTGCTCTCTCTCCGCTTTTGTACAAGAGATGACCTTTAGAGGCACCTAATGTAATATATGTTTGTTATAAAAATAAAGAAAAAAGATTAAATGAAAAATAAAAAAAACTACATTAAAAACATATTTTTAAAAATATTAAATAATACAAATAAAAAGAAAAGATATATTCAAATATTTACAATATTTACAATGTGAGGGGTGTACTCACTTTTGTGATATACTATATTCTTATAAATAAAATGCATGTGTCATTTGTCATTTAGTGAACTATTCCCATAGCAGGAATGAACCTCCAATGACAAGTTCTAAAATGGTTCGACTACTTACAATGGGGACACACGCACACACCAGGACACTACTGGCATTGTAACCAGGGCCGGCCTTAGGCCATTAGGTGCCCTGTGCAAATAGCCTTCACATCGTAGCCTAGTTGTTGGGGAAGCAGGAACTCCTTCCTTTTCCCAATTGATGTGCAGAATATTTAATTAAAGTTTTGTTTTATATTTAATATTTAGATAAGAATTTAGATTTTTTTTCTTTGATCATGCCTTTTTAAAACCCCATTCTTTATTGGGCATATCTTAAAATAAAATAATGCTGATATAATATTAAAACTAAAGTAATTTGCACCAAGTCACTCTAGATTGAGAAAGTGATAGATAATTCTACCTCAAGATGCCCCGTAGTTTGACTTCTTTTGTATAAAAAAAAGATCATATCAATACTCACCTTGTTCCATGAAGCTAATGGCTTTTTTTCTAATATCTTCCTTGATTTGTTTTGTTGCTGTTAAATATTGAAGAACATATATATTTGGTGCAAAGTTAATCATGTTTTGCTCTCCACAACCATATGGCATCTGGATCAAAGACTCAAGACCATCTATGGAAGGTCCAAGTACATCTCCTGTTGCAATATAAAAAAGAATATTCTGTGATTTTGTGTTTTTGCATTTTGTTTAAGAAACATTTAGTTGGATCGTAGTAATTGGTAATTGAATTTGAGTATTTTCGTTTCATTAATTTCATTTTTTTTTTTTTAAAGGAGAATAGCATGTTTTACTAATAATAAAACACATTTTAGTTGGAGTAGTCCTTTAATCAATATATGCAGTTATGAATATAAGCACATTCTTAAAAACCCTCTATTCAAGTAAGGATAAATCTGAAACTAAAAATGATTTGCTCATACCTATAACAGTGATGAATGCTTCTCTGCTATCTTGCACGACATCAGATGGAAAAGTGAATGAGAAATTCTTTGATACAATCTGGGAGGCTCTCGCAGCACCATCCAATTGAAAAACTGCTGCCTGGGAATAAAAGTGCTTCACTCCTTCAAGCTTTATAGGGAGACAAAAGTACAGAGAAAATGAATCCTGAAAACAGTATATAATGTTGAGTAGACATCAGAACTGCAGATTTTAGATATCCAAACGGGCCGACATTTTTCAATTTTACTGTAATATAAAACCCTTTTAAAAGTGTATGGCGTCAATTATGGCTGCTGGAGATTGCTGTGTTTAGTCTTAGGGTTGTCAGTGTACAAGATAACTGTTATCCCTCTGCATGATGCAGTGGCGGAACTAATATAGAGAGGGCCCTGGTGCTAGAAATTATTTTGGGCCCCTCTCTAGTGCAAGAGTGGCCAAAAAACAGATCCCCATATTCGTACAACTCCCACAATGCTTTGCCACTGAAGATCTACCATTTCACCATCCTTGTAGGGTTGCTCGAGGTGTTTGAATGTTAGCATGTTTTTTTGTATAGAGTACATGTGTGCATGTAGGGGTGTATTTGTATATTCTGTTGCCAATGGAAAGCAGTGGTGTACTTGTGTGTAGTTTTTGCGCTTGAATGCAGGGGTGTGTTTGTATATAAATGCAGTGTTTTAATACAGGGTTGTGTTTGCAGGTAATGTTGGCTTCGAAGTGTGGATGTACATTTGTGTGTAGTATTAGTGTTGGGGTGAAGGGGTGTGTTTGTATATAATTTTGGAGTTTGAATGCAGGGGTGTGTTTGTATGTAATATTTGTGTTAGATTGCAGGAGTGTACTTGCATGTTGTGTTTGTGTTTGATCGCTTGGATGTATGCTCACACAAACATACACTGCCACATACATACATGCTTACACAGATATACATACATATTAACACATAGAGATACACAAGTATAAATGCACTGACACATCCACATTAAGATTCAAACTGATACATGCATACACATAGATATGTACACGGACACATACACACACCCTGACACAGAGATACACACATTGACACATACACACAGATACATACATTGACACATACAATCACATTCAGATACACACCTGACAAACAGATACACACACTGACACATACAATTACACTCGGAGACACTCCTTGACACATAGACAACACACTGACACACAGATACATACCCTGACACACACAATCACACTCTGATATACACCCTGAAACATACACATACCCTGACACATTCAATTACACTCTGATACACACCCTGACACATACACACACCCAGGGGCGGGCTGGGACCGGGGGGGCAGAGAGGCAATTGTCCCCCTGGCCACCTTAAACATAGTGTTGCACGCATCCAGCAAAAAAGGAAAAATCCGAATCCCCTGCCTCTGGCTGGGGACTCAGATTTTTCAACTTACCTCTCTCCTTGCAGCCTGCAGCAAATGGAGTCGGTTGGCCTCTTCCTGATGATGTCAGGACAAGCCCCTATCCCTCTCCTCAGCCCCTATCCCCCTTCTTCAGCTCTGTCCACTTACTCAGCCCCTGTCCCCCTCCTCAGCCCTATCCCCTTACTCAGCCCCGGTCCCCTCTTTAGCCCCTGTCCTCTTGCTCAGCCCCTGCCCTCCTTCCTTAGCCCCTGTCCCCCTTCCTCAGCTCCTGTCCCCTCTCCTCTGCCCTGTCCCCTCCTCAGCCCTGTCCTCTCCTGTCCCTTTCCTCAGCCCCTATCCCCTTCCTCAGCCCCAATCCCCCTTGCTCAGACTCTGTCCCCTTGCTCAGCCTCTGTCCCCTTGCTCAGCACCTGTCTCCTTGCTCAGCCCCTGTCCCTTTCCTCTGCCCTGTTCCCTTCCTCAGCCCTGTTCCCTTCCTCAGCCCTGTTCCCTTCCTCAGCCCCTGTCCCCTTCCTCAGCCCTGCCCCTTCCTCAGCCCCTGTCCCCTTGCTCAGCCCATATCCCTTTTCTCAGTCCTGTCCCCTTCCTCAGCCTCTGTCCCCCTTCCTCAGCCCTGGCCCCCTTCCTCAGCCCCTGTCCCTTTGCTCAACCCCTGTTCCTTCCTGAGCACCTGTCCCCTTGCTCAACCCCGGTCCCTTTGCTCAGCCCCTGTCTCCCTTCCCCTTTCCTCAGCCCTGCCTCCTTCCTCAGCCCCTATCCACTTCCCTCAGCCCCTATCCTCTTTCCTCAGCCCCTGCCCCCTCTCAGCCACTGCCCCCCCTTTCTCAGCTTCTGTCCCCTCATCTCATCTCCTGTCCCCCTTCCTCAACCCCATGCCCCCCACCACAGCCCTCATAACATCTCCACTACAGCTCCTCTCCCCCAATTGCAACCCATATCACCCACACCACAGCCCCTTTCCCAAATTGTAGCCATCAACCTACTTCAGCCCTATCCCCCACTACATTTACTAACCCCCAAATTACAGCACATACCCTCTACTACAGTCCCTGTCCCTCCACTACAGCCCCTAGTCCCCTACTACAGGTCTGTCCCCTTACTCAGACCCTGTCTACTAGCTTTAAAAGTATAAAGTTTGGGTATATGTGTTTATGAGTCTGTCTGTTCTGTGTGTGTCAGTATGTCTGTGTGTGTGTGTGTGCCAGTATGCCTGTGTATGTCAGTATATATGTGTGTCAGTATGTCTGTCTATGTGTGTGCCAGTATGTCTGTCTATGTGTGTTCAAGTATGTCTCTGTGTGTGTGCCAGTTTGTGTGTGTCAGCCAGTATGCCTGTGCTTGTGTGTCAGTATGTCTGTCTGTGTGAGTCAGTATGCCTGTAACAGTGTGTGTGTGTGTCTTTCAGTGAGTGTGTGCCTGTCAGTAAGTGTGTGTTTGTTAGTGTGTGCCAAATCAGCAAGTGTGTGTGTACCTGTCAGTGAGTGTGTCTGTTTAGGGAACTGCCTTTCACATGGGAAAGGTGTTTTTACTCTCCTCATGGTGCAATGGGCAACCTGACTGGATTTGCCCCCAAGGCCTAAGGCTGCCAGCCCTCCCCTGCACACACCCTGACACACAGATACACACCCTGACACATGCAATCACACTCAGATACACACCCTGACACATAGACATGCCCTGACACACAGATACAAACACTGCCACTTACAATCACACTTAGATACTCACACTGGGACTTATCTACTGACACTCAGACTATAAGTTAAGGGCAGATTTACAATATATTGACTGGCATAAACTCTTTAGTGAAAAGAACACTGAGGATAAATGGAATATCCTCCCACAAATATTAGAAAGGTACATTTTTCAGTATGTACCATTGGGTAATAAATATAAAAGAAACAAATTAAAATCAATGTGGCTTAGTAGAGAAGTAAAACAAGAGATTAAAAATAATAAAAGGGCATTTAAAGCATTTAAATCGGACAAATCATATGCATCCTATAAAAGATATAAGGAAGCCAATAATGCGTGCAAAAAGACGATTAGATTTGCTAAACTTAAAAATGAAAAAATGATAGCTAAAGAGAGCAAAACCAACCCCAAAGCATCCTTTAAATACATGAATTATAAAAAAAAATTAAAAAAATTAAAGTGTAGGTACACTAAAAAATGAAATAGGGGAAAAGGAAAAAGCAGGAATGTTAAAAAACTATTTCTCCTCCGTATATATTAAGGAAGACCCTATGGCAATAGATGTGCAAATGATTGCTACTAAAAACTTGCAGAATAATTGTAATTGGTTAACTCAAGACAAGGTGCTGCAGCAACTAAAGAAAGTTAATATAAACAAAGCTCCGGAGCCTGACGGTATCCATCCACAAGTACTTAAGGAATTACCGTATTTATTCGAGTATAACGCGCACACGTGTATAACGCGCACCTCTAATTTTCGATTAAAAATCGGTATAAAATTTTGTTTCACACCAAACATTGTAATTAACAAAAAAACGTTGTTGAACACGTGCGGCCATGACAAAAATCATTTATTGACAACATAAACTGGTATAAACACAATACCGAAATAAAATTACCGGTAACAATATTTATTTAAAATGCTTCAAAGACAGATTCATCATCAGATACACTAAAGAGTTGTTCCCATTCTATCTAAGAAACCTCAGACACAATTCACACACTCCACGGTCTCCTCCTCCCAAACAGCTGGAAATCACCTGTTAGTAGAGCCCTGCCATCCACTGCCTGTGCCAAGAATGCCAATCTGGGGAAGGGAGTGGGCACGTGCAGCTGTTCTGCCTGGGGATCTCACTACCTTGATGTTTCAATAGATTTTCTGTCGCTTAACTGCCATCTCTAATATAAGATACTAATATTATTCTAGCAGAGGAACTGCTGCACAGAGACCTGTGAACTCACAATTCGCCTGCGCCCTCAATGGACCGGCCGCCACTGCCACCGCACCCCAGCCCTCGTTTATAACGCGCACCCAAACTTTGATTTCTTTTTTTGGTAGAAAATTTTGCGCGTTATACTCGAATAAATACGGTAAGTGCAGAAATAAGTGAACCTCTGTTTTTAATCTTTCAAGATTCTTTTCTTTCAGGAAGGGTTCTGGAGGATTGGAGGAAAGCAGATGTGGTTCTTATATTCAAAAAGGGTTCAAAATCATTGCCTGGAAATTATAGACCTGTGAGCTTAACTTCTGTGGTTGGGAAAATATTTGAAAGGTTATTAAGGGATAATATTCAAGAATTCCTTGAAAAGAACAGTTAAACTGTGCTGTTAAGAGAGAAAGTGGGTATACTTTTCAAGAAAAACACGATTCAAAAAGAATGATGCTGCAAGTAGTTGCCTCTTTACTACTATGTAGCTTTTATTAGAAGGAAGTTTTGCTTTCACCTGCACATTTAGCGAGAAATTAAAAAAGCAACCAAGTGGCATGGAGCTTGCCAGGAGTGTATGTATTTTACAAATATATCCTTCTTTTGTATAACCCCTCCATCTTGATACTTCTTCCCATCTAGTTTATCTTAAATTCCTTTTATCCATATTATTATTACTATTATTTATAAAGTGCCAACAAGTTCTGTAGCCCTGTACAATGGGTGCACTGACAGACAAGTATTTGTAACCAGACAAGTTGGACACACAGGAACAGAGGGATTGAGGGCCCTGCTCAATGAGCTTACATGCTAGATGGAGTGGGGTAATGTGACACTGAAGGTAGGGTAGAAAAGTTGGTTGCTAGGATAGTGTTCATTGAGGGCTTAGTGTTTTGTTTTGATGACAGTTTCAAGAGAGGAATCAGGGTGCGGGGAGAGAAAACTGCTGATAGTTTAATTGATATGCTTTCCTAAAGAAGTAAGTTTTCAAATATTTTTTGAAGGAGTGGAGAGTGGGTGAAAATATAACATAGAGGGGGAAATGGTCTTGATGGTAAGGTATGTCTTTTTGCAGATGATACTAAGATATGTAACAGGGTTGATGTCCCAGGAGGGATAAGCCAAATGGCAAATGATTTAGGTAAACTAGAAAAATGGTCAGAATTGTGGCAACTGACATTTAAAAACCCAAGGGCAGAGTACAGAATATTTGATAGAGTCTTAACCTCAACAATTGAGGAAAGGGATTTAGGGGTGATTATTTCTGATGACTTAAAGGTAGGCAGACAATGTAATAGAGCAGCAGGAAATGCTAGCAGAATGCTTGGTTGTATAGGGAGAGGTATTAGCAGTAGAAAGAGGGAAGTGCTCATGCCATGTACAGAACACTGGTGAGACCTCACTTGGAGTATTGTACACAGTACTGGAGACCGTATCTTCAGAAGGATATTGATACCTCAGAGAGGGTTCAGAGAAGGGCTACTAAACTGGTTCATGGATTGCGGGATAAAACTTACCAGGAAAGGTTAAAGGATCTTAACATGTATAGCTTGGAGGAAAGACGAGACAGGGGGGATATGATAGAAACATTTAAATATATAAAGGGAATCAACACAGTAAAGGAGGAGACTATATTTAAAAGAAGAAAAACTACCACAACAAGAGGATATAGTCTTAAGTTAGAGGGACAAAGGTTTAAAAATAATATCAGGAAGTATTACTTTACTGAGAGGGTAGTGGATGCATGGAATAGCCTTCCAGCTAAAGTGGTAGATGTTAACACAGTAAAGGAGTTTAAGCATGCGTGGGATAGGTATAAGGCTATCCTAACTATAAGATAAGGCCAGGGACTAATGAAAGTATTTAGAAAATTGGGCAGACTAGATGGGCCGAATGGTTCTTATCTGCCGTCAAATTCTATGTTTCTATGGTTCTATGAATGCATTCCATTGGGAAGGTGTAGCCTTAGAGAAGTCTTTAAGGCAAGCATCAGAAATAGGAGTATGGCAGAGCGTAGGGGCCTATATGGGACATTAGTGAGGATAGGTATGTGGGAGCAGCATTGCCTAGAGATTTGTAAGCAAGTAGCAGGATCTTAAATTGAGTCCTATATCTTACAGGAAGCTATTTAATGCATTCCATCCCATAAACCTATTGTTCCATATCCAGTATCCCCTTTCACTTGACACTTTTTTTGTTTTGCATTCATAACTCCACTTCCCTTTATTTACCAAATGTTAGTAATTTATATCATCCATTTTGGTTAGGTGAGGTAACTGAGAAAATTCTTGTCTGGGTAGTCAGGTTAGAAATTAGAGGTTATCAAGGTTTGCTTTGGGCTCAAGCTCCCGGTGTTTCTGGAATCTAGCAACACCACAACAAGTAACTATGTATAGTGTATGGCAGATTTCGAGTATTCTCATTGAGCTATTATTATTACTAGTTACAAGCTGGTGTCATGCTAAAATGTGATGACACCACATATTCATAAAATACACAGGATACTCAATGACATAGTCACAGTTAGAGCAGAGGTAACGCTGTGCCATTCTCAGTTTATGGTCTTTGATTCTTCTTTGATCTTTCCTAGATTCAGGGACTCCGGTATTATTAATAAAAAAAAACAGCAGATTTGTTTTTTATACTCATGGCAATCAGTTGCAATGAAAACATGACATACTTTCAGCAAATACATTTCCATGTGCCTATGCTCACAAACCCTAGCACACATTGTGGGAACTTGGTGAACAGCAGAGGAGTAAGTAGAGTAAATCTCTGTTAGCATATTTAATAGCAGCTTCTGTCCAATCTAGTATTTCATTCCATTCTGAATACAGTTCATTATTATTGACAAAGACAATGGTACATCAATATTTATACAATGCTGGAGATAACGAAAGAGTAACTAAACTACTGACAAGCAATGCAAATCTATTATCTCATATGTATAACATTTTCCAATACAGTAGTAACCTTGCACTATTGGATGTCTGTGTTCATTGAGGTATCCTTTCAGAAAAATGTTGTGATGGAACCCAGGGTAAACGGGGCATCACTGTTTTATGTGTAGAGTAGAATTTATTGGTTGGTGTTTTATATTCAGTTACCAAAATATGAACAATTTTAAGTTAGTTCTGCTCATCATAGATTGAAATACAACATTTTAATCACTCCTAGCTCATTGGTGCCCGGGGCTTCCTGTTGATAATCTAGCCAACCCCCCGGCATGTATGCCAATTTGTCAAAATGAGAACAGCCTCATAGGAAACAGAGAATTATGGGACTATATACAGAACAACCGGGATTTAAAAAGTGTATATGAGAAAATAATAATGCACTTGCTTCTTTGAAGTCTTAAATTGCCCAGTGTTCTGTATTAAGGCTGCCTTCAGAGTAAGAAGTCTGGGAACTCCGTTCAATGTGCAGATATTGTAAAGGAAATACGTTTACATGGGTTCTCACTGCGCTAGAGACCTCCTTAAATCTGTTATAAATTCAATATATAACTTTGTTAGCCCCACTATCCAATAATCCCAGTAATTTATTGTCACAGTACTGTATTGATATTTGGCATTACATGGCAATACATAAAAAATAGATTTTTCCTCTTAAGGATGTAACTTACCTTGACAAATATTGTTTTGGTTACAGTATCAGAGTCTGCAGATGAAATTGCTTTCACTGTAATTGAGATCTGACCCTGTTGTTTTGGTCGTATTGGAAACAAGACCGTTTTTGATTCCTCCCTGGAAATAATTTCACTTATTTGGCCAGCTACAGTATCAACATCATATTTTGGAATAATTACTTCAAATAAGTCGCTAGCTTCTACTATAACTTTAACCTGAAAAAATATGGAGCAAGAATATATATATATATTACAAACTGAGGAAGCCATAATACCCTACCAAGTTCTACATTAACACTTGTGTATAGGAGATATTTGGAATTCAAATATATACCAGGTATATTAACCATATTCTTAGTTTTCATTCATAAAGACATGTATAATTAAAAACATTTTTAAAAACATTTAAAAATCTGCAATCTTTATTTATTATGATGTCCCCATATATCCCCACCTTTACAATCAACACACTAGTTGCTGTAACAAACACCAACTGATTCAAAAGTCTCCTATTTTCCCAGTGTAAGTAATGAGTAAGTGTGATGCTGAGAAAAAATAGCTTAAGTGATTAGCTATAGTTTTAAACAGTGAAACATTGTGAAAGTTTTTTTTTTTTATGAATGGGGAGCTGCTGATTGGCTTAGAGTGCCAGCTGACCGCTCTAGCCAATCAGCGACACCCCTCCCCAGCGCCCCCTCTGTGCTTCCTGACACTCAGTAAATAAAAGTGAACACATTAACACTGATATTTTTTTACCTGGGGAGATGAGAAGGTCTAAAGTTTCCCTGCCAGGCCCAGCTACCAAAGGCTTATGATGTGGTGTCCAGTATAAAGTGGAGGGTTCACTTCACTTGTCCTTCCTGCTCCAATCTCCTTTTCTTCTCCTTCATTTGACACAGTCTTCTTGTTCTTCTTACACTGTTTTCTCTCCTCCTTGGCTCCTTCTGCTCCTTTACCTTTCTGCTACTTTCTGCTTATTGTGCTCCCCCTTCTGCTCCTGTCTCTCTCTGATCTTTCTGCTCCTTGCAGACCCTGTCTGCTCCTTCTCCTACTTTATATTTGTACTCCTTTCTGTCCCTTTCTGCTCCTTGCTACCATTTTCTGCTCCTTCTCCTGCTTTACCTTTGTGCTCCTTCTGATTCTTTCTGCTCCTTTACCTTTGTGCTCCTTCTGTCCCTTTCTGCTCTTTGCAGACCCTTCCTTCTCCTTGCAGACCCTTCCTACTCCTTGCTGCCGCTTGCAGACCCTTCCTTCTCCTTGCAGACCCTTCCTGCTCTATTCTGGTCCTTGCCTACTTCACCCTTGTGCTCATTCTGTCCCTTCCTGCTCCTTGCTGCTATTTTCAGCTCCTTGCTGACCCTTTCTGCTCCTTCTACTTTACCTTTGTGCTGCTTTACCTTCCAGCTCCTTGCTGATCCTTCCTGCTCCTTGCTGACCCTTCCTGCTCCTTGTTGACCCTTCCTGCTCCTTGTAGACCCTTCCTTCTCCTTGTTGACCCTTCGTGCTCCTTGCTGACCCTTCCTTCTCCTTGCTGACCCTTCGTGCTTCTTTCAGACCCATCCTGCTCATTTGTGTTCCTTTGTGCTCCTTCTCCTACTTTACCTGTTGTGCTCCTTGCTGTCCCTTCCAGATCCTTGCTGCCCCTTTCTGCTCATTTCTATTCCTTCTCATTTCTGCTCCTTCCTTCTCCTTTCTGCTCCGTCTCTTACTTTACCTCCCCCATCCCTTACTTACCTAATCTATAGGCTGTTTCCCCCTACCCCTATCTCTGCCCACCTATATGCCTCACTTACCTGATCCGTAGGCTATCTCTGCCCCTCCATATGCCTCACTTCCCTGATCTGTAGGCTAGCTCTGCCCCCAAATATGCCTCACTTCCCTGATCTGGTGGCTATCTCTACCCCCATGCCTCACTTCACTGATCTGTAGGCTATTTCTGCCCCCCCCATGCCTCACTTCACTGATATGTAGGCTTTCTCTGCCCCCCCCCCCCCATATGCCTCACTTCCCTGATCTGTAGGCTATCTCGGCCCACCATATGCCTCACTTCATTGATCTGTATGCTATCGCTGCCCCCCCCCCACATGTCTCACTTCCCTGATCTGTAGGCTATCGCTGTCCCCCCATATGCCTCACTTCCCTGATCTGTAGGCTATTTCTGCCCCCCATGCCTCACTTCCCTGATCTGTAGGCTTCTATGCCCCATATGCCTCACTTCCCTGATATGTAGGCTTTCTCTGCCCCCCATATGCCTCACTTCCCTGATATGTAGGCTTTCTCTGCCCCCATATGCCTCACTTCCTGATGGGCTTTCTCTGCCCCCCCATATGCCTCACTTCCTGATATGTAGGCTATCTCTGCCCACCATATGCCTCACTTCCCTAATCTATAGGCTATCTCTGCCCCCCCATATGCCTCACTTCCCTGATCTGTAGGCTATCTCTGCCCTCCTCCCCCATATGCCTCACTTCACTGATCTGTAGGCTATCTCTACTCCCATGCCTCACTTCACTGATCTGTAGGCTATCTCTACCCCATGCCTCACTTCACTGATCTGTAGGCTATCTCTACCCCCATGCCTCACTTCACTGATCTGTAGGATTTCTCTGCCCCCCCATGCCTCACTTCCTGATCTGTAGGCTATCTCTGCCCCCCATATGCCTCACTTCCCTAAACTATAGGCTATCTCTGCCACCCCATATACCTCACTTCCCTGATCTGTAGGCTATCTCTGCCCCCTCATATGCCTTACTTCACTGATCTGTAGGCCATCTCTGCCCCCCATGCCTCACTTACCTGATCTATAGGCTATCTCTCCCCCCATGCCTCACTTACCTGATCTGTAGGCTCTCACTGGCTGTATGTGTTGCTCCCCTGCGGATTCAGTCAGAGAGAAGCAGGGATAAGATGCAGCTTCCTATCCCTGTCTCTCTCCATACCTACTGGCCGGCGACGGTATTGCACTGTATTTTCAATATCACACGAAAATTACCAGAACAAGCTGAAAAATGCGGGGGTGCCCTCCCTTACCCCCCACTGTGGACGCCCATGGATATCTGTCTTCCATTCCATGGTCAAGATGATTTTTTTTCCTAGTTTGTTACAAAATTGGACATCCTTGTTTTTCTGACATCCTATATGTATGCTTAAAACAATACTAGTATTAAAAAAAATATAAAAATTTTTAAAAAAATACCATGGCTTCACGTATTAGTTACAATTGTAAAAATGCCTCATATGTCTAGGCTTTCAATTATTTTTGGAGGCGTGTAGGACAAACATAACAATCAGTGAATTAAAGCTAAATATACACATTTTAACACTTTAATTTTAATAATACTTGCAGAATTAAAAATCACCAACCAAACATATATATTTGTGAAAAGAAAAATCTTCATGGTGTTTACCTATTAGTAGTAACAGTTTTCATTTAACCATTTTAGCACCAACACAGTCCTAAAAATACTGGGTAAATTTAATCTTTTTTGTTATTCTTACAAACCTGTATATTTTCCAGTGTTAATTTTAGAGATCATGGATGTCCCACTACTTAAAAGACCCCTGATTTGTATTCTGAGTACAGCAATATCCAAGGTATGTATATGTGCCAGATTTTAGGGCCATTTATAGCGTCACATTACAGATGTGTCCTATATTGAAATGCCTCTTTATTTGCTTCCCAGATATAATATTGCAGTAGTGACACTATATGTGTCACCATACTCACCAGCATCACAGTTTGCTGCTATGTCTAACTCTACTTTAACCCTCAAGATGACTGATCGCCCTGGGAGCCACTTACTGTAATGAAAGGCATTTCTGTGTTTGGCTCGGAGGTTTATTGGTCATGCAAGAGGCCAGTCAGTGACTAATGCTCAACTGCCTTATTATAATGTAGTCCAGATGAAGCCAATTAACAGCGGATTCCAGCAAGCATTGCAGCAGCCATAGACATGCTGTGATAACAACTTGTAAGAAAGTGCCAACGGGTACATGATGACTAGGCGTGGCACTAGTGAGGCATGCAGAAATGCCAATATTGCCATGATCGCTGTGATCGGGATGATATTGGTCATTGAAAACCAATCTATATGTGGTACGGATGTGGTACCGATGAGAAATTCCATAACCAACAGCTTTGTACCAAGTAAAGACTCATGAAAAAGGGTTAAACAGTTCAACTTAGAAAATGAACAAATATAAACATTAACAATTACCTGTAGGTTTTCTGGAAAATAGTTAAAAACAGTAACTTCCAAAATGAATTGTTCACCTCTCGTAACTGTATGAGGGAGATTTAATGAAATAAAGAAAGGCCGAGATACAGCTAACTGTAAAAAGAAACAAGAAAACATAAATTAAATAGATAAGATTTGTAGGTAAATTGTGGTATGTCAACCTTACAGAAAGTAAAACTGAGAAAATTAGTACTTGTAATTGCAAAGAACATTTTATAAAACTGCTGCCCTCTTTATGATGTGGACACTCAATAGTACTGACTTGCAAACTTAATGCAAAGAGGAAACATTGCATTCTTACCTGTTTTTGCATTTGTCAGAATAAAGTTAAAATTAGCTGGGGTTTTCCAAGAATGTAATGTACATGTGCTAATTTGTATGCAAGTATAGATATACACACCTACAATATTTTGTGGCAACTTAGAAGTTTCACTGAGCTATGAATGTAAATCTCAAGAGAACTGAGTTTGTCCCAAAATCTATTCACAAATTAAAAGATTAAGACATGGTATCTGCAAAACACTGACATTGCTTAATTGTCCCAAGGTACCTGAATTTTAATCCTCCCCCAGTAAAGACTCAAAAAAGCTGCAATCACACCTTTGACTTTGTTTGAAAAGTTATGCCTATCTGGGTTATTCACTTAAAGAACTACTAAAGTCACCCAGATCAATCCATCTTAATGAAGTGGTTAGAATTCAGTGGTCCTGTCATTTTAATCATTCCATGTAAAATGTTGTTTTGTTAAAATAGCATTTGCATGGATGGGTCTAATGCATCTTTAGCTCTTCTGCCACCATAGCTGAGTTAAACGCCACTATTCATCAGATGGTCTCATAGAGACCGTTTGACCGTTTGATTGTCACAGTGTGGTGTTTTGCCCCTCATGCGCACAAGTCTCCTAATGTTACCCTATGGTGAAACATTGGATTGTCTGAGATCATCAATAACGAGTGACTGTGGCGAGACGGGTACAGCAAGGGAATAAAGGTAAGTAAAACTACCTTTCAAACCATATGGAGAGCTGGCCAGCTATAGATAAGGTAACGCTGCAGCATTAGGAATACAAGTTTGTAATCTTAACACTTTAGTGTTTCTTTAAGACTGGATTTTTAAAAAATGACTGAAAGTCCTCCACCCTGACACACTCATGGGCCACGGGCCCAAATGATATTAGTTAAGGGAAATGACTAGTGTTTCCACCAGCCCCCACCAATAGTTGGTGGGTGGTGGCTCTAAATGATCAAACAATGGTGAGTGGACATGTATTTTGGTCTGGATTTCAGCAATCGGCATCCCCAAGCAATCAGTGGTTAGGTTGAAATATGGGCCACATTCAGGCCTGTTTTTGTCTGAAATGCAAAATCCGAACATTGTTAAATCACGTGAACAATGTCCGGATTTTGCAGTCTGAATTGCCCTATATATAGCAGGATTGTTTTGCCCCATTTTGTACAGAGTTATTTGTGATTTAGTGAATAACCCCTTATATAACCATGTATATGTCAGTTGTAATAAAAGGGGTAATTGTGTTATATTGATTTAAGTGATTTTAATTTGCTGTAGTGTCATTAATGTCACGCTACAAGAACAGTCCTATAAAACCTTTGTTTAGATTATTTTCAACCCCTGTTTTATTGTTTTGTATGGGAAAAACCATCACTGACCTTTACTGGAGGTGTTTTGGAGATAAAGGCACATATATGGGCATGTGGTGCCAACAATAGATGCCTGGTCCAATTTGCATTCAAGACCCTTGGAGGGCCTTTCTTATGCTGAGCAGAGATTATTCAATAAAGTTGCCCTCACTGCTAGAAGAGCCTTGGCTAGTTGCAAGATTTTGTTCCTTCATTAGAAGCACATTTACTCACATTATAAGACAACTACTTAATGGATAAGTTAACTGCCAAAGTCAGAAACTCCATGTCTAATTTCTAAAAGGTCCGGCATCCTGGTAGGTTTATTCAGGGTGATTAACTGTTATTTTTGGTCTTGTAACGTATTGTTCTACCAATCACCTTTTCTATTTCTTTTCCCTCTTCCACCGTCCTCTCTTCTATCCTTTACTTTTTCTTAGGAATTTTCCTCTATCTTTACCTATACATATTAGGGTATATAGCCCAGTTGTTCATATATGTTTAAATTTCTGCAGAATCCTAAAAAAAAAAAAAAATATATCATACCTTATTCATTGGAAGGGTCTGTCCCTTATGTGTACCATGTACTATTTTCTGCACTTATTTAAAGAATTGAGAAAAAAAAGGCATGACATGGAATTTCCAGAGAACTGCAAAATAGGGACTATAAATGATAGGGACTATAAATGATACCAAAGAATAAAGATATAAATTTTTTATATGTTACATTAAATATGTATGTATATTATATATACATATATATATATATATATATATATATATATATATATATATATATATTATATGTATATATTTCCCTTTATATATTACATTAAAGATAATACCTCAACAGGCTCTTCTGTTAATCCTAGTCCAAGTCCATTAGATATTACAAAGGCACTGGCCACAAAAGTACTGTTTGTGTGAGGGGCTGTTACTTGAAAATTTGTTGGAAAACTCGAACTGCAAAACAGTAAGGACATTATTAGAGTTATGCATACTATACACATTAATTGGTTAAAAATTAATTGAAAAGGCAAACAAATTAAAATGTTTTCTTAATTCTCTGTTGTTGTTAATTACTCATTACTTATCTTTTGTGAATTTTGACAAACATCACATTTTTGTGGTCTGATTTATTCAAATTTACAAGGCTACTTTGGAACATCTCTGCACTGATGCTGCAAGAGCTATTCACTTGATATAAAACAGCAGACCGCAAAGAATTTTGCCTACCTCAAAGGCCCAAACAGGTATGTAATCTGAAGAACATATGATAACGATAGATTCTGGTTTGGAAGCAGGGGCGTTCTAGAGACTAGGCAATAGATTCTAGTATCATAACTAAATTCATGCTTGACAGTTGAATTCTGTTTTTCCAATGCAAAACCTTACAATTGGCAAATCCAACATTAGGAGAGAGAAAAAACTCCTATCAGTGTACTGCAACATATACTCATAATATTATTGGGACTATGTATATATTTTGCTGCACACTGATTGGCTAATTTTAACATCTTTTTGGTTTGCTCTCTTAATTTGTTTCTCGAGTTGGCATTCAGCCAAACCGAACAGAAATCCAAAATTCAGGTGTCTTGAAAAATGTTCCATCTTTGAAAAAGCTAAATATTCTCGTTGTGGTGTGGTGAATGCAGAAAGGTACAGAAAATAAAAAAACTGTTTCTCTTCTACTCTTCTAATTTCTCTGTATCATATTTAATTTCAATCTGGGACAGACTGGAGTGATGGGGGAAAGAGTGATACCATCATCACTAGATTCCTCACCACCACTAAGACCAGACATTGAGGCACTACTTGATTACTCTACTGTACCTCTTCAGTAAAAAGTGGCACTGATGACAATGACAAAGTCTCTGCTGAGCTCTTTCTTAGTTGCTTCTTGTAGACTACAAGAAATTGGGAAACAAGTCCACTGGTTTCACTGATCACTTGCTCTGAGCACCATAGAACACAAAAGCTGTAGGCTTAAACCAGCTGTAGTAGAAGGAGATGCAGTGCCAGTGGAAGTGACAGCAGAAGTTATTACAGCATGAAAAGGAAAAGAAAAATCTAATTGCTTCGTGGGTGGTAATTGGACGTAATGGACATGATGCTAATCCCACTACCCTAAGGCGGAATACTACTAACAGTGTTGGTAACAATAGTGGTGGTTGTTTAGATGTTTAGACTCTCAGAGGCATACATGAATGAAATTGGAGTATAGGTGTTGGAGGAGTAATATATAGGGAAAGGACAAAAGTAAAAGCAACTGATACGAGAGAGAAATAGTGAAAACAATAGAAAGGGTATGAAAATAAATGTGAATGCAAAATGTTTGTCATTAAGACTGTAGCAGAAAGAGATAAAAAGCAAAATAGGGAAACTGAATTCATGTCTTGCCGGAGTGTGGCATCTATGTAGTAACTGCAAGAGTGACAGTGTGCCTGACTCATCCAACTTTATATGAATCCAGTGCTTCATATGATCTTGCACCTGCCAGTCAATAACTCTAGCAAGCTGAAGTGCTTTATGTGTGAAGACTATGTCTTCACAAAAATTATAATTTTCAATAGAAATTGGCACGTTTTTGTGTTAGTTGACACAATTGTGTTAGTTCCTGGCTGCTTAGCTCAGTAAACTCAAGAGGCAGGCAATTCCTCAGAGCACCTGCCTTGCAAAGACTTCTCAAAGATCTGCACTGGAAAGTCTGTGATTGGACATCCACAGAAAGTTTGGGCTAGGGAAGAAGAGAGGGATTGCTTAGACAGAAGACAAGTTATTGTTATTGCTTTTAGATATACCCCAATGAAATAGCTCATAATTAATTACATGTTTTATATTCATTTGTAGAATATTTACTGAAAAATATATTTTCTTGGTAGAATATTTACTAAAAAATTATTTTTTTGCATGTAGGCAGTGGAGTGCTCCTTTAAAAATCAAAAGCAATCCCACTCTTTCCATGTGCCTTGTATGAGACACATGGAGGGACTGGGGTAGGATGCAAAAGAAGCAGTCATGGAAGCAACTGGGGAAATCATGTACAAATTGGGAAATATTGTACAGTATAAAAAACTTCACTACAGGGTTGAGGACCCTTCTCACCCTGCTAAGGGAGTTAGTAAAACAAATGCCCAACAGGGTATGAACTCACTGAAGACATGTATACTTTGTTAAATTTGTAACTGAAAAGCCTTTGTGATGGAAATAAAATATTTTATATTAGAAGAAAAAGGAAGAAGTTTAGCCGATATATAAAAATAGGGTAGAGATAGATATTTTAGAGATTTATGGAAATAATGGGGGTTCAACCTTTGCAACCTACTTTACACTGGATATATTTCTATGAAATAGATTCACTTATGATCTAGCTCTACAATATCTCATAAATTCCTATTCATAATATGTATCCGTTTTATACATAATTTAATTTGATTGTACTTATTGTGAGAACATTAATGAATATCATCCTTTATATCATCTCTTTTATTATTATCCTTATTCCTTATTCATCCAATTTTAGTTATCTATTTGTTTTCATTCCATCAGTACCCATAGACACAGCCACAACAGTATCACAAAGGGTTAACTTGAGATTCAGCGTCAGTAAAGAAACACTGTCCTTGATTTCTATTGGTTAATTTAAATCCACTCTGACCTATCATCTAAGATACCCAGACTTATAATCACTGATACTTACCTGTGCTCAGTCCCCCTCTGATGAGCCAACTGGCGAAATGCGTGCATCAGGGGCTCGGGTAGCATACTACTATACCGTAGATGTCAGCCGGGCACTACCGCATTCCGAACCTCGGCAACTGACATCTCAGCTACCTCAGTTGAAAACTACTAATTCGTCTTCCACTGATATTTTAATTTAACTTTAGCCTCTTACCACTTGAGGTTTGGGCATGGTGGGGTAACATACAGTTATACTATAGATGTCAGTTAAGTTACTACCGCATATCTAATTGCGGCAACATTTAGTTACTTCTGTTGCAAACTACTCTATTTGTATTTTTTTTTTTGTTTCTCTATTCTCAAGCCTACAATTATCTGGAAGATTGGTCATGGTGGGCAACAATGTGTGAGAGTAGTATTTGGGTAAGGGGTGCCCTCGAAGGCACATTAGCCTTTATCGCTATCTAGATAAGGGCTATTACCACAAATCTCTCTTTTTCCCTCTCCTCTCCACTTAGCAGTTGGAAATTGAGTAGTGATCCTAGTACGATATAGGTGTAAGTTTGAACGCATATACAGCGGTAGAAACCGCACCTACTCTTCTTTATATATATATAATATATATTTATCTTTTTATTTTTACTTCTAATACTATTAACTATATCAGGTACTATGTGAGTATTCGGTACATTTTTGCCCAAATATATAGTGGAGACCTATTTGTTACATATTTTATTTTATTTATAATTTTTCTTTCTTCTGGTACATTTATTGCACCTATATTATCCACTGAAATAAAAGTTACGTTTTAAGTACACTGATTGTTCTCACATAGATAGATACTCCTTTGGAGATTTATTTTTGATTTTCTTTTTTCCATTTTAAAATATTTTATACTCTAGAAATGATGATCTAAAGTTCAATATAGAAATGGTTTTATTTCTTACCAATACATGGGAAAATAAACATTAGAGTGAACTACTAAACTAAAGGTTTTGGCATCAAGATCAAGGTTGAGCAGGATACCCTCAGCAGTGGAACAATGTAGAAAACCATGAAACACAATTCTAAAGATAGAGAGTTTAGAACATTTAAACAAGTAGGCAAGTTTGTGTGTAAAATTTGTGTTTAGATGTTTTTTATGGTCTTCTGGACTCATGTATGAGATCTCTGACACTTGGTTAGTAGAAATGTCTAATTTCAATCTCTAGTGACAGTCTAGCAGTGATTTGTGCAGATCTTGCCTTTACAATGGTGTGGAGATTGCTTGAACAGTCCTGTTCCTGTTAACTTATAAGCTTAGTAAGGAATCCCTAATATTCTTAAACCTCTTTTTCTTCTTACGGGTACACGTAGAAATGTTGGTGAAAAATGTGACATGGGCACATTAAGTTGGTGAATTGGATCGATATCATTTTTAGAATGAGTTCCTTGATCCTAAATTATTGCAATTATGTAATAACTTCACTGGGTTGCCACTAGACATGTGCATTCATTTTCATACGAATGCGATTTCGTATGAAAATTCAGGTTTTTCTTATTCGTTTACTAAGACGTAAACGAAAACCCTACAAACAAACTATAAACGAAACGAAAGGGCAACTGCTGAATGCATTACCTTTTCGTTTTGTTTCATTCCTTTAATACATTCCATGCTGCAGGCAGTGGTGTATCCTGGTTTTGTGCTGCCCTAGGCAGGACAAAACTCAGGCGCCCCCTCCCCCCGCACCACCCCCACCCAACCCTTCCCCCCGCCCCACCTTCTAAATACACACACACAGTCAGACACAAACACACACACACACAGTCAGACACACACACACACACATACACAAACACAGTCAGACACAAACACACACACACATACACAAACACACACACTCACAAACAGTCAGATACACACACACACTCACAAACACAGTCAGACACACACAGAGTCAGACACAAACACACACACAGTCAGACACATACACAGACACAAACACAGTCAGACAAACACACACACAGTCAGACACACAGACACAAACAGACACACTCACAAACACAGTCAGATACACACAGAGTCAGACACAAACACACACACAGTCAGACACATACACAGACACATACACAAACAGACACACTCACAAACACAGTCAAACACACACACACATACACAAACACACACACACACACACACATACACAAACACACACACATACACAAACACAGTCAGACACAAACACAGTCAGACACAAACACACACACACATACACAAACAGACAAACAGTCAGACACAAACACACACACACATACACAAACACACACACTCACAAACACAGTCAGATACAAACACACACACACTCACAAACACAGTCAGACACACACAGAGTCAGACACAAACACACACACAGTCAGACACATACACAGACACATACACAAACAGACTCAGACACAAACACACACACACATACACAAACACAGTCAGACACAAACACACACACACATACACAAACAGACAAACAGTCAGACACAAACACACACACACTCACAAACACAGTCAGATACAAACACACACACACTCACAAACACAGTCAGACACACACAGAGTCAGACACAAACACACACACAGTCAGACACATACACAGACACATACACAGACACAAACACAGTCAGACAAACACACACACAGTCAGACACACAGTCATACACAAACACACACACTCACAAATACAGTCAGATACACACAGAGTCAGACACAAACACACACACAGTCAGACACATACACAGACACATACACAAACAGACACACTCACAAACACAGTCAAACACACACACACATACACAAACACAGTCATACACAAACACAGTCAGACACACACAGAGTCAGACACATACACAGTCAGACAAACACACACAGTCACACACACAGTCAGACACAAACACACACACCAGTGGCTGCAGGTCGGGCTGGCAGGCGGGCGGCTGCGAGGGAGCACTTCCTCTGAGCTGTCAGCTCAGCTCCCTCGCGCGCCGGCTGCAGAGTGAGGCTGGGAGCCGGAATATGACATCTTCCGGCTCCCAGTCTCACTTTGCGGTGCGCGAGGGAGCTGAGCTGACAGCTCAGAGGAAGTGCTCCCTCGCCAGCCGCCCGCCTGCCAGCGCCGCCCGCCCGCTCGGGATGTCTGTTAGCCGCAAGGCTAACAAGGCATTTGCCCTGGGCATTTGGGGGGCGGCGTTTTTTGCCGCCCCCTGAAAAATGCCGCCCAAGGCAAATGCCTTGTTTGCCTCGCGGCTAATACGCCCCTGGCTGCAGGGGAATTAACCCTACAGCACGGAGAAAATAACACTGCACATGCGCAAAAAAAAGGGGAAAAAAAGGAGGGAGCCGTCAGCGCTACCAGCTCCCTCCTTGTAATAAATAACTATTTCAACTCCCCCCCCACCCCCGCATTAAAACCTATGGTGGTCACTATGACCCAGATATTAATAAAAGGGAAGTTAAATCCTCCCACATGCCCCTACTCGCAGTATGCTGCAGTCCTGTTCTTGTTAATCATAAACTTAGTAAGGAATCCCTAAAATCCTCAAACGTCTTTTTAGCTGCCCAGTCACCAGTAGTTTTAAATTTGTTTAGGCGACATGCCCCTACTCGCGGCATGCTGCGAGTAGGGGCATGCGAGAGGATTTAACCTCCCTTTTATCAATATGGGGGCCATACAGATTTATATTTAGTTTTAAATTACATTGCATTTTTCACACACAACGGCACTTTCACTGACAATATCATTGTTGTGATACGTTTTACTGTTTTGAAACATTCATATTTGTGTTCAGCAAAGTCTTCCGAGTATAACAGTACACCCAATAACTAGTTTTATAGTGTTAAGAGTTACAGGGTCAAATACAAGGTTTTTGACCAGTGACGGGAGAGTTAACTCAACCAAAGTTGGGGTTGCCATAGGAGGATGCCAGAGATTTGCCTGTAGTACATCACGCAACACAAGAGCACATTAAACCCCCAGGGGGAGGTAGCGGCACCTCGTACCTTGGGAACTTTTAAACACAGTGGAGGGCCCTGTAGTCCTACTGTCCAAAGGCAATGGGATAGGGGATCTCAAACCCACTACCCAGCAGGGTAACTATAAGTTCTCTCTCCTACTATACCTTTTCTTCATATCTCTATCCCTAACACCTATTTCTTACCTTAACCTGAAAAAGAAAAGTTGAAAAACAGGGTGGTGGAGGAGGAGAGGACCAACTAAGCTGTACGATAATAACCTTCATACTGCCTGCGTGCAATACGAATACTAATACTGAAAGTTGAATATGTATACTGTATATGACCTACTGTAATGTGACACTATGTGAACTGAGATGTATAGTTGCTATGCCACTTTAAAATTGTAACCGGTACTATGTCTGCAGTGTATCTCTTCTATCTGCCTCTTCAGAAATACAGAATTATACAAAAAATGTAACTTATTGCAACTAGTGCAGTGGTTTGCTCAAGTTAGAAAATCTGAACAGTTAATATTGTTGGGTATAACACAAGATTGTCAGGTTCACTTGGTATTGTAAGCATAATGGAAAACAAAAGAAAAATTTAAATGCAGTGTAAAGTTCAAAAACAAAACATCCAGGATGAATTTTATGTTGTTATCGTAAAACCCACAGCATCAGGTTGTCTTGGATAGAGTCAGACCACTGAGAAAAAGCAGCCACTCACAATGGTCATCAAGCTGCACACAATGACCTTGGAATATTAATTCTGTACACTGAATTGGTCTGTAGTAGGTCATGATGATTCTTGCAGCTCTGCAATGTAGCTGTTTTGTGTGGTCGGAAATTTGCTCCTTTGCATTGGCTATTTGCTATGTCAATATGATAGTAAGATACTTTTATGCTTGACAAATTTTGGCAATATTTTCAGATAAAATTTAATCTATTCTGACTAGTCATGAAAATTATATTCTATTTATCATTTGGATCTGCATTCAGTAAGTAACTAATACATTGTGGATTAAGTCCTATTTGTTAAGTAACATACCTTATATTGCTTTCTAGCCAAAGCCATGTCTCTGGATAAATTGTCTGGACAGACTCAGGCTGTTTTAAAAATTCATAACTTCTCTCTGGCACAAATTCTGAAAAAAATATATAAATATGCAGTTAAGGAAGTACATTTGTGATTGCATTTTACTTTGAGGTCAGTTTTATAATTGCCATACTTCTCACAAAGCAGCATGTAATCCTATGTTCAGTGGTTACCTGTTTTCTCTTGTAGTAATTTATCACCAGTTAGGGTGCAAGAATTAAACTATAGTGCCAAGGTGGGGGGGAGGGAGGGGAGAGGGGAAGCAAAATTCTGAATCCATGAACCATAGTCCAGAACTAACATGCTTAAAATGTCTGCTGCCTGCACCTATCCTTGGATTCCAATATGGCAATGGAGTCTGCTGGCTTCTCCATGCACCTTCTTCCTTGCACCTTCCTCATCTCTGTACAGACTGTACCCAACCTGTGTTGCAGTCTACTGGGCTATGTTAAAATGTTCAGGTTAACGGGATCCAGACAGCCTGGGAAGAACCTGGGCATAGCTATTGTGCACCACATAAAAATGTATATGTATATACATATTTAATGCAAATATATATGTATATATACACATTTATATGTGGTGTCATTTCAGACTTAAACTGCTGGATTTTGTGTGAACACCTCAGAGGATTTGGGTATTTGCAACCACCGGAATTGGATTTATTGATTCATATCATAGTTGCATATTTAATAGTTGTATTTCTACAGCATACTATCTTATGAAGTATCTTTGTAAAATAATGGACGTTTCTTTTTATTATTTTTATTTTGTTCAAGTACAGGCAATTGCACTATATGGATTGATTTTCCCTGAATGCAGTTTGTTCCTTTTGAGAACCATGCTACCTTTCGGTGCTATAGCACACATGTTGTTAGCTGTTCAATGCTGATAACATACCATGTATACAATGCATCTACACTTGCATCTACACTATATATGCACTTTATTTTATGTTCTCATAACACTTCTCATTTGGCGGTGGAATTATTTTCATATGTGATATGATGCACTGCTTATTTTGGGGTATACTCCTTTGGCCTAGTTCCTTGTGTATTACTGGTATTGTTTAATGATGTTTCTCTTGTGAACATTTTTCTACTTGGCGTCAGACACTGTGGCCGACAGTTATTTATACAAACTATGCCCTGCATTTCTGCAAGTCCTATTAGCAAAGGAATGCTCTTTTAAATACAGCTTTTTTAAAACCAAAGCATATATTTCGATTGGTCTAGTGACCCATTGCTAAATGTCCTGCAGAAACGTGGGCAAAAGTTTGAAACAGGATGCCTGACTCATTGGCATGTCAAGTTGTAATTTTAGCATACTTGTGGAAACATGATTTTTCATAAGGTGACATGATTTAAACCTAAGGTGAATTTCCCAATGCATATTTTGAGATACGCAAGTAATGTACAATAGTAATATTTCTATCTGCATCGCATGGTGGGATGTTTTATCATGCTTGGTCTCACCACGAGTTATAAGGGACCTAGCCATATACTCACAGAGAAACTTCAGCTTCCAGATCAGAACCAGTACTTTGCTGATTAGACACAAATGGTCAAAATTGGTTTCTGGTCACTGATCATTTTGTCTGTCTGTGTTTTTTGGCACATTGAGCTGTTAATTCTAGGATAGTTGTGGGAATATGATTTCTCTGAATTTCTGTGCCCAAGACAGACTTCCAAAAGTCAAACTTGAGATACACCAGTGACATACAACAACAATTTCAGCAGCATGCTTTCTATGTTATATTTTATTGTAATATATATTTTTTTCATTTTTTTTCTGCCCAC
Source organism: Pelobates cultripes (assembly GCA_933207985.1). Taxonomy (NCBI): domain Eukaryota; kingdom Metazoa; phylum Chordata; class Amphibia; order Anura; family Pelobatidae; genus Pelobates; species Pelobates cultripes. The sequence goes on along the minus strand of OW240913.1, from coordinate 157,039,535 downwards.
ATGGTATTCCCATACAATTTTGTGGTTAGTGTTTGTTATACTTTTGTTCACATTATAATGTTGTTTTCTTTATTATTTTGTCATATTGAGTAAACACTGGCTATGTTTTTTCCACTTTTAACAGGGTTATTCATCACTTAACACCTGATTCAACTACATTGGCAATTTTTATATCTATATATTTATTTAGAAGCTTATCTGAGAAAGGCACTGGATATTTAAATTGGTGTGGATTCCAATATGGCAATGGAGTCTATGTATGTGTATATATATATATATATATATATATATATATATATATATATATATATATATATATATATATATATATATATATATTCATATTCAAGTAGAGATTGTAGCCTTATTAGTCCAGTGATGTAGATGTAAAAAACAGATTAAATTTGTATCTTGTAATACCTTTTTTATTGGACTAACAGAATTTTTTAATGACAAGCTTTCGGGAGAACCTTTCTTTCTCAAGTCTGAAGCATTTCTGAGCAAGACAACACATTGAATTCAAAGTTAAGTTGTGATACAGAGGTTAAAGCGACATGAGTGCAGATAAGACACAGGTTTGATAGAAAATATACACCATTCTTGCAAAGGGTCATGAATATCTTGTGTGAAGAGTGAGGGGGAGAGAGAGAAAAAAAATCAAGCAAACAGTGCAGAAGATGGTGCTAGAAGGGGGGAGTAAAAACAAAATAATTACTTATATTAAGAATGCATTCATTCCCATCCAAGGGTTACCAGACATACAGGAAAGCCTATATTCAGCATACACAGACACACACACACACACTCACACAGATGTACATATACACAAGTAGTGTATATGTATATGTATATGTACAGGTATACACATGTACATACACAAGTACATACAACAATATACATATAAATACAACCACATGCCCACATATATGTACATGCACACCTACACATATATACATACACACACAAGAACCAATACATGTACCTAAACCTATACAAATGTGCCTACACATACATAGACCCATTTATGTATATTTACACATACACCTATTCACATATACATACATGTATGCATGTATATACACACTTAATACACACACACACACACACACATATATGGATATGTATATGAAACAAGAGGTATATATATGTATATACATAATCACATGAACACATATACATATACATACATGCACATGAACTCATACACAAATATAAATGCACAGTCACATATAGTGAAACATTTGTTCATACTTACCATAATTTTCTTTTCCTGGCTATTATTCATGGCAGCATATACATCATGGGTTATCTCCCCCCCTTACAGCCGATAGGACAGGAAAAACACCAAAGGCTTTAAAAGGAGGTTCCATTCCTAAGGTCCTCAGTCAGTAACAAGCTTAACAGTAGATAAATAGAGACATTGAAGGGTGGCTAGTATATGCTGCCATGAATAATAACCAGGAAAAGAAAATTACGGCAAGTATGAATAACTTTTCCACTTTCCTGGCTAATCAGGAACACCAGAACTTGAGGATCTTGGTGTGTCAAGGGACCTTGCAATAGGTCTGGAGGTTCCAGATTCACCTTACTCATCACAGGAATTTAGAGTCGATGTGGCCTTCCACTGTCTCCTTTTGAATTACCTTTAGGAAAATTGAAAACAGGAAAAATATGTACATCAGACTAAAATTCCAAATTTGAGTCACTGTATCCTAACCTTGACCATTCTGGTCCTAAAATCTAGAAAAATACTTCTGGACCTGGTAGTTCGATAAATGGCCATCAGATCTACGTAGGGTGTCAGTCAAATCTGAGTCAACCCTGAGGATACGCCAGGAAATAGTTGTCCACAGTTATTCGGCTCAGGTAATCAGCCATTGTATTCTAAGCCCCTGGTTGTTCTTCTGTGCCCTGATCATCATGGGCTGTAATTCCCTCATCAATAAGTGGCTGTGAGGCCCACCTTGACAATTGATATAGGATACAGTCTCATTGATATTTGAGCACATTTGGACCCACTTGTTCTTCAGCAACCCTTTGAAGTGAAGAAGAGCCCTAAAAATGAGTTGTAATTCCATACTGGTAACATTGTCCAATTCCATAATGGTAATATTGTGCCTTCCCTTATCCACAGACCTTGTGTAACATGGTCCAAACACTGGGCAACCAATCTTTGAAAACTGCAATCCAAGCTTATAATTGACCAATGAGGTTCTATGCACTGGAAACCCAGATATATTTTCTCTTTTCAGCTACCAGGTCAGGTGTAACCCCACTGATGGTGACATCGTTAGTGGCTGTCTCCAATTCATCTTTCTCTTGTTGAACCAAGATAGGAAGGACCTTTGAGGAATCCTGAGATGCCATTGGGCCCATCTGACAAGTCTGATGATGGAAACCAGGATTCCTAGTAGTTGCATATACTTTCTTGCTGTTACCAAGTGGAAATGAAGAAACTGGAAGAAAAAACTTCCACAATCTGTGGAACTGTTCCTGAGATAGGGAAAAAGCAGAGCATATAAATTTTCCACCCAGAAATGTCAACCTCTGAGCAGGTGTGAAATTGCTGTTCTTGATATTCATCAAGCAGCCAAACTTCAGGAGTTCTGAAATAACTATATCTCTCTGTGCGCCTGCCTTCTGTAGGTCTGAGGCTACCAGAAGTAGAACATCCAGATAATGGAACCAGGTGTCGTTCTGGACTCTCAATATCACTATAAGCACATATAAGGTTCTTGGGGCTGCAGCGAGGCCAAATGGTAGGGCACTAAATTGAAAGTTCTGTTCTGAGTTCATGCTGAAGATCTAGGGCTATTGGGATGTGATAGTAAGCATCCTTGAGATATATAGAGATAAGGAAATTATCCTTCCAAATTGCTTGAGATATGGAATGTGATTGACTCCACCCCGAAGACTGACATTCAGCCTTTTGTTTGCCCTTCTTAGGTCCAGTATAGGCTTCCATGTGCCTTTTCTTTTAGGACCAGAAGAGAGGCGAATATTGTCCCTGGAACCGCTCCTGTTATGGGTCCTAAGAAATCACCTCTTCGTCCAGAAGGCTTCTTACATATTCCTTCAGTGCTATACCTTTTGATTCATCTGTCTGAATTCTCTTGTTGGTATAGAGACTCCCGTGTCTGAAGAAAAAAATCCAGTCTATATCAATCTGGACTATGGATACCACCCAAGTCTCCAGAATGTGACGAGCCCAGGTATTTCTGATCAGAAAAAATAAGGCTGCTAGTACTGGAGGACAGACACAAGTTCATTGCGGAAGGGCTAAATGACTGCTTTATAGCTCTATTAGAACCTGGAAAGGCAGGTTTACCAACTGCCATAAGTTACCCCTAGAGTATTCCCTACAAGCTCAGTAACTCCATGTACCTCAGAAATGCTGGTCACTAGAGGTTCTCCTGTCTGACCATGAGGAGCTGATATTCAAATACCTTGCAGCCCTCAACCGTCTTTTTAATGGATTTATCCAAAGCTTTCCCAAACTGCAGCTTCCCTTCAAATAGAATGGTGTAGAGGGCAGACTTGGAGGATGAGTCATCATCCCAGAAATAGAACCATAATGCTTTGCGTCTTCTGAGTGCATTTGCCATTTAGAGACTGGGGTGAGAGCTTGGTCTGCAGCATACATTGCCCCTGAACACCCAGGGAATAGGGAATAAATATCCGTGACCGAGGGGGAAGTATAAGTCTTAACGTAAAAGTGCTTGCAAGGTGATTAAAAGGCAACAAGGTGCAAAGTCAAAGTTTAAAGGCACCACTGTATAAATGCATCATAGTATAAAATACATCACAGCCTAAGGCACAGCTGCATAATGCCCCACAGTGTAAAGAAATCACAGCTTAAATGCATCACATATTAAATGCATCACAGTATAAAAGCATTACAGCATAAGGCACCACAGTTTAAAGATATTACAGCATAAGGCACAGCTGCATAATGCACCGCAGTTTAAATACATCACAGTTTAAAGGAATCACAGTGTAAATGTACCAAAGTATAAAATCACCACAGTTTAAAGGCACCCTAATATAAAAGGCACCACAGAATAAAGGCACCCTAAAATAGCAAAAACAATATAAAGTAATAAAGAGAAAAAACATACATGTCCATAGGTAAAGGGAGCAAAATGCTCACATCCTAAGGGCTGTAGGAATGGAGCCTCCTTTTAAAGCCTTTGGGGTTTTTCCTGTCCTATCGGACGTAAGGGGCGAAGCTAACCCATGACGTATTTGCTGCCATCACTAGCCAGGAAATAAGCATACATGCATAAGAAAGCATATGTCTACACATTGTACTTTGTATATTGATAGAATAAACATGGGAATGAATGCATTCTTAACCCCTTCGCGACCCAGGACGGTTCAGGACCGTCATCGGGATTTTCCCATTGCGGACCGATGACGGTCCTGAACCGTCCTAACGGTTTCCGTTACTTACCTGATCGCCGTCGTTCCCCCGGCGGCGATCAGCGTGGCTCCGGTTGTGGGGAGACTGCCTGCAGCCCAGACAGTCTCCCCACACTGATTTAGGACCCCTGGGGCCATGTGATCGCTCAACACAGCGATCACATGGTCACAATAGGTGTCCATAGTGTCTGCCTGCAGGGGGACTGTCTGTGCTGACAGGCAGTCTCCCTGCATGTGTAAAATCATTAAAAAAAATAAAGTTAGTGTTAATAAAAAAAATAATAAAATTATATATGTGTATATATGATATATAGACATATATTATATCTATATAATATGTCTATATATCATATATATAATGCCATACTAAGTGTATTTTTATATTAATATGTACTTATATTAACCCCTTAAGGACCGAGGACGGTTCAGGACCGTCATCAGCATTTTTGCCTTGCCGACCGATGACGGTCCTGAACCGTCCTAACGGTCTGGGGGTACTTACCTGATCGCCGTCGTTCCCCCGGCGGCGATCAGTGTTCCTCCAGTTGTGGGGAGACTGCCTGCAGCCCAGACAGTCTCCCCACGGCAGATTAGGACCCCCTGTGGCTATGTGATCGCTAACACAGCTTCTATCATACGGTCAGCCAATAGGTGTCCATGTGTTCGTGCCTTGCAGGGGACTCCAAAAGGACAGGCAGTCTCCCCTGCTTGTGTAAAAATCAACAGAAAAAATAAAGTTAGTGTTAATTAAAAATAAAAAAAATTATATATGTGTATATATGATATATAGACATATATTATATCTATATAATATATGTCTATATATCATATATATATAATGTCATACTAAGTGTATTTTTATATTAATATGTACTTATATTAATATAAAAATACACTTATAATTAAATTACACACGTATATATATAATATATATAATAACTATATATTGTATATATATATTATTATAAAATATAAATAATAAGTAATTTAAATTAAATAAAATTTTTTTTAAATAATAATAAAAAATTTAAAAAAAATTATATAGTTATATGAAATTTTATTCTAACTGTATTTTAAAATTAATATATATATATTTATATCAAAATACACTTAGAATGAATTTGTATATATATCTATGTATATAAAAAATAAATAAAAATAATAAGAAATATACATATGTCCATATACAAAATTACATAAATAATTATATAAATATACACGTAGACTTCAAATATGTAAATATGCATATATATTTAAATTCTACGTGCGTATTTATGTAATATTTTTACATAATTAAGTAATTTTATTGATTGTAATTTGAGGGACTCAAATTGCCAACTCCAGGCCGAAATTCCAGAGA
>OW240913.1:157011211-157033653 GCA_933207985.1 Pelobates cultripes | reverse complement strand
TATTTTTAAACTCAGGACAAAATTTTGAATCTATTTAGCAGTTTTTTTCATTCGCTTTTGTAGATGAGTAAAAGATTTTTCAAGTAAAGTAAAAAACATGTATTTTTTTCAATTTTTCATCATATTTTTTTATTTTTTTTAAATTAAAATACATGAGTTTATATAAATAATGGTATGTAAAGAAAGCCCCTTTTGTCCTGAAAAAAACAATATATAATTTGTATGGAAACAGTAAATGAGAAAGCGGAAAATTACAGCCAAACACAAACACCACAAAAGTGTAAAAATATGCCTGGTCGCAAATGTACAACATCGCAAAAAAGGTCCAGTCCTTAAGGGGTTAATATAAAAATACACTTATAATTAAATTACACATGTATATATATAATATATATAATAACTATATATATTGTATATATATATTATTATAAAATATAAATAATAAGTAATTTAAATTAAATAATTTTTTTAAAAAATAATAATAAAAAATTTAAAAAAAATTATATAGCTATATGAAATTTTATTCTAACTGTATTTTAAAATTAATATATATATATTTATATCAAAATACACTTAGAATGAATTTGTATATATATATCTATGTATATAAAAATAAATAAAAATAATAAGAAATATACATACGTCCATATACAAAATTACATAAATAATTATATAAATATACATATGTCCATATACAAAAATTACATAAATAATTATATATATATTCACGATTCACACATATTTCAATCACACATTATACTTATTGATTGCAATTTGAGGGATCTGCCTGCCAACCCAGGCCGAAATTCCAGAGAATTTAATTTGCTAGCACTGTATTTTACCCTGTAACGTTCTACGACACCCTAAAACCTGTACATGGGGGGTACTGTTTTACTCGGGAGACTTCGCTGAACACAAATATTAGTGATTCACAACAGTAAAACATATCACAGCGATGATATTGTTAGTGAAAGTTACTTTTTTTGCATTTTTCACACACAAACAGCACTTTTACTGATGATATAATTGTTTTGATACGTTTTCCAGTTTTTAAACACTAATATTTGTGTTCAGCGATGTCTCCCGAGTAAAACAGTACCCCCTATGTACAGGTTTTATATATTTTGAAAGTTACAAGGTCACTATAAGGGTCAAATATTTTTACATTTAAATGGCTAGCTTGGTTACGCTACTGAGGAGCGTATGGTAGCCCAGGAAATGAGAATTACCCCTATGATGGCATGTACCATTTGCAAAAGAAGACAAACCTAAGGTATTGCAATAGTATGTCCAGTCTTTTTTTAGTAGTCACTTATTTACAAACACTGGCCAAAAGTAGCGTTCAATTTAGTTTTTATTTTTTTCACACACACAAACAAATATGAACGCTAACTTTGGCCAGTGTTTGCGACTAGGTGGCTACTAAAAAAGACTGGATATACCCCATATTGAATACCCTGGGTTGTCTACTTTAAAAAAAATATGTACATGTGGGGTGTTATTCAGAGATTTATGACAGATAATAGTGTTACAATGTCACTATTGATAAATTTTAAAAATGCATGTTTTGAAACCGCAATATCCTACTTGTACCTATAGCCCTATAACATGCAAAAAAGCACGTAAACACTGGTTATTTTTAAACTCAGGACAAAATTTTGAATCTATTTAGCAGTTTTTTTCATTCGTTTTTGTAGATGAGTAAAAGATTTTTCAAGTAAAAGTAAAAAAACATGTATTTCTTTTTCAATTTTTCATCATATTTTTTTTTTTTTTTCAATTAATTAAAATACATGAGATTATATAAATAATGGTATGTAAAGAAAGCCCCTTTTGCCCTGAAAAAAACAATATATAATTTGTATGGGAACAGTAAATGAGAGAGCGGAAAATTCCAGCCAAACACAAACACCACAAAAGTGTAAAAATATGCCTGGTTGCAAATGTACAACATCGCAAAAACAGTCCAGTCCTTAAGGGGTTAATATAAGTAATTATTTTATTTTTATTCCCCTCTTCTAGCACCATCTTCTGCACTGTTTGCTTGTTTTTTCTCTCTTCCCCACTCTGTGATCTTTACACAAGATATTTATGACCCTTTGCAAGAATTGTGTCTATTTTCTTTCAAACCTGTGTCTTATTTACACTATGTCGCTTTAACCCCCGTATCACAACTCAACTTTGAATTCTATGTGTCATCTTGCTCTGAAATGCTTTAGACTTCAGAAAGGGAGGTTCACCCGAAAGCTTGTCATTAAAAAATTAAGTTAGTTCAATAAAAAAGGTATTACAAGATAGAAATTGTATCTGTGTTTTTACATATATATATATATAGTTCTGCGCAGTATCTTAGCTTTTCCAAGAACTGCACTCTTCTGTACAGCGGTCTCAGATGTCCCGGCTGGAATCTGCTGAAGCTAATCACCAAACTAGGGGATCACAGCCCTGAGTCTCATATCACAGCTGGGACTACGGCTCCTTTCACATTCCACATCCTTTCTAATTTCTCTTTCAGTCCTTGGTATTTGTCCACTTTTTCAGGTTCTTTCTTCCTGATGTTATAGTCCTCACTGGGTATCACATCCACCACATCTGCAGTCTTTTGGTCCTTGTCTACCTACATGATGTAAGTTTGGTTGTCTGTCAGTGAAAGTCCCACAGGATCTTAGCCTATGGTATCTCCCATCTGGACATAGGCAGATCCAGTCCATATTTGATGATGATATTTTGGTACACAATCCCAGCAACTTGATTGTGCCTCTGAGTGTATTCTGTTCCTGATAACATCTTGAACCTGGCTACTATGTGCTGGATTGTCTCAGTGGCCTCTTTGCACAGTCTGCACCATGGGTATTGCCTAGTGTGGTAGATCCTTGCTTCTATTGATCTGGTGCTGAGTGCTTGTTCCTGTGCTGCTAGGATTAGTGCCTTAGTGCTGTCTTTCAGTCCTGCCTTTTCCAACCACTGGTAGGAATTTGTAATGTGAGCCACATCCATGATGGGCTGGCGGTACACCCCATGGAGAGGTTTGTCTTTCCATGGAACCTCCTCCTTTTCTGCATGCACTATCTCTTGTTGTCTAAGACATTCCCTTAGTATTTCATCTTTGGGTGCCATCTTCATGATGTACTTGTATGTTATGGACATAATATTGGAATTAGTAAAATGCCTATATGCTCTGCATAACTACAATCAGTATTGTTCAATGTTTACTCAAAACAACTAGAAGCTCCACCTCCCATCACCTAACCACCTCATGTAACAAGATGGCGCTGGAATCTAGAGGAGAATCCCATGATGACAGTGACAACACACCCTGTAGGATGGCATTAGATAAAACACTTAACACCTAACCAATTATTGATATTTACTTACTGTTATCTATAATTATGCATATGATGTATTCTTTCCTTCATAAGGGGCCTCCAGCCCCTGAATAAACATTCCTTAAGTTTTATCATTAAGCTGAAACTTTTGTCTGGTGTGAATTACTTTAGGAGCGTGCACGTATATATTTAATAATTTGGACAGGGGCAGATATTCATATAATCAAACACTTGATTTGATCCACAACATGTGGATGCTCAAAATGTTTTAGCAGGACTGTGGCCTTGACACTCACAGGCTCCCTCATTCCTTTTGGCTGGAGTACAGACTTTTGAATCCTATATTCATAGTGAATAGTTTCAGGGTTTTGAAATCCATGGTGACAAGCTCTTCTTTTGACCAGGTTATTATTACAGCTGGGTACCTGATGACTGATATGAGTGCATATGATGGTTTGTATCTTGCCCTTGCCATTGAGCTGGGACTTCAGCACCTGTCTGACTCTCTGGAGGTATTTGGATGTTGCTATTCTCATGGTTGCTATGTGTTTGCAGTTCCCACAGGTATTTGTAGTTATTTTCCATGAGATGTATTTAAACTTCTGATACTTGAACTCAGTCTGTCCTAATCACCTTCCCTCTTTTTGCTATCATTCGCCCACACTTATCTAGTCCAAATGACATTCCAATGTCTTTGCTGTAGGTGAGTCAATTCACGCTCACAGCTTGATGATGCCAATGTAGAGTGGGTTGCTGATGATAGCTCCACTCATGAACCTGTATCTGTATTCACTCTTCGTGATGATCTGGCTAAGGGGGTTGAGTCCTTTGCAGAACAGCATTGGGGATAGAGCATCACTGTGGTATATGTCACCTGTGTTATTGTCCTGGAATTGGCTTCTAAAGTAGGGCCAAGCATTCCAGTATCAATGTGTGTTATTAGCTTTCTTGTAGTTAATCTGTAGTCTGTGCACAGATTGGTCTGTCTGGTATTAGAATCCCTGCTTGGTCTACCAGTAGTTTGTGTTTTGATTCTCTAGTGTTTCCCCTTTTGAGCAATCGCCACTCATGTACTGACTCATATGCTCATTGATCTTGAAGGCTATGATGCCTGACAGGACCTTCCATGTTTTGGGGCTGACCAACTCTTTATGCGTGCTACTCACTGTTGGATAACTCCTATTGTGATGGTGATTGGTTCCTGTTTTGGGCTCTGCTTTCAAGTTTAGTAGTCTCTGGACCTTGGTGTTATGTGATGCTTCTTTCTCCTAAATGTTCCTCCAGTACTTGTCAGTCTCTGTGCTGGGTAGATATGTGGTTACCCTGAAGCTGTGCATAAACCTTGGATGGATCTTGGGTAAGCAGGGCATTTATTTTCTTAGCCTCTGCTCTTTTGGTGTCTCAGGTCTGCCTGGTTGCCAGTGCTGTCAGCCTTTGCAGAGATGGGCCTCTGGTTTGGGTATATTATTGTTTTTCAGTAGCCAGGATCTCTTCTTGATCGTTTTACCTTTGTGAAGTTGAGCTTACAAACTTCTTAAGTGTGGCCTTCGTGTTGGCTGAATCTCCATGATGTGTTGTTTCTCTTTGAAGCCAAGTATTTGTGACATATATGAGCCTGTTGGTCTTATTGATGGTGGTCTTTTTTTTATTGTTGCTAAGGCATCTTGGGGCCCAGATTCAGGGTTGCAACTGCAAGTATGGATATGAGAATCCCTCCCCCCTCATGGATCATGATGTTGAGTTTATCCATCTAATTCCACTTGTGACACTAACTTACTCTTGTTCAAACATTGCATAACTAGCTGTTTTGGTATTAGGGTAGATGAAGGACACTATAGTCATAGTCATCAGGCAGAGCACTTCATCTCATTGAGGTGCTTCATGTAGTTTTAAGGAGTTTAACTTAAGTTTTATTTAAATATATATATATATATATATATATATATATATATATATATATACATACTATATATATATATATGTTTAGGAGTTTCATTATACATCTCTGTAGACTTCTATTTCACTAACTCGAACATTTTGACATGATATTTTTAATAAAAATCACTTGCAAAATTATTTTTATTATTTAAGTATTCTGGCCATCATTAAAATATGAAAGACTTACCGTCAAACGCATAATTTCCATAATACACTGAAGAATCACTTAGATATGTACCCTAGTGGTGAGAAAAAGTACATTTATGTTCACATTATTATACAATGTTTTATATTTTCAAAGGTAAACCATAATTGATGGATATACAAAAGGCAAAGTGTTAAGGTTTGGTGCTATGTATTACACAGAGTCCCCTTACAGACACTCAAAATACAATAGTAATAAAAAGGAAAAAAACTAAGGGAAAGACTGTGTTATTCATCACAAAGTGATAATAATAAAAAATACAAACTGTATAACATTGATGTGTTCTACCTTAGATATATATCTATAGGGAGAGATATAAAAATAGTGTAATATAATTAACACATATGGAGGGTGGGGGTGGTAGAGAACTCACAAAATTAAGATGAATTCAGCCGTATCTCCCTTAATATTAGGGAACTAGTGAAGTGTGAAGAACCTCCAGCGATGCAATTCTGGATAGAAAGTAGTAAATCTTCTTGCCTACTCAAATAAAAGGGAAAAATAGATAGTGCAGATTGTATAAAAATGTAACAACGTGTTTCGTCCTCTTCTGGACTTCCTCATCCCTGAACAAAATAAACAACTCCAACGCGTTTCGTCCTCTTCTGGACTTCTTCATCCCTGAGGAAGTCCAGAAGAGGACGAAATGCGTTGGAGTTGTTTATTTTGTTCATATGAACTTTTATTTTATTTTACCTTTGTTGGTGCTGCCTGCAGCTTCTCCTGTGATTTTATTGGCAGATACACGTGGATGCCACCACCTTGGTGTGGAGACATGCTGTCTTTGCTTTGAAACATTGTGAGTGCATTATATATAATAAATTGTTACATTTTTATACAATCTGCACTATCTATTTTTCCCTTTTATTTGAGTGGGCGAAAAGATTTACTGCTTTCTATCCAGAATTGCATCGCTGGAGGTTCTTCACACTTCACTAGTTCCCTAATATTAAGGGAGATACGCCTGAATTCATCTTAATTTTGTGAGTTCTCTACCACCCCCACCCTCCATATGTGTTAATTGTATTACACTATTTTTATATCTCTCCCTATAGATATATATCTAAGGTAGAACACATAAACGTTATACAGTTTGTATTTTTTATTATTATTACTTTATGGTGAATAACACAGTCTTTCCCTTTGTTTTTTTCCTTTTTATTCTAATTGATGGATAGGCAGATATAATAGGTGAGAGATATATAGGTAACAAGGTATATAGATAGTAGGTAGATAGATTAGAAAGATGGAATAATAGAAAGACCCATCCAAATTAAACTAAATATTTTAAACATAGGCTTTTTTTTTGCCTTACACTTCTTATGTAAAATAAAGTATGTAACTCTGGGGGTCGCTTAGTGTGCAGGTTTGAATGGTGTTCAATCGTGAAGGGGCCTGCCAATTGGGCATGTGTTTGTCACTATTTTCTTCATTATCAGGCCAGGGATAGTGTGATATATGTATTTTGATAATTAGACACAGCGCAGGGGTGGGGGCCAGGGGGAAGACAATAGGTCCTCCCCCGCACATTCTCATTTAGGACCCTCACCCGCCGCTTAGGGGTGGAGGCTCTAGGTCACCCCTTCAGTATAATAGCCCCCACTCGCGTGGCACGGTGACCCAAGACTCCATACTAGTAGAGTCCGGTCAGGTTTCACAGCTCTTTACAGCATTTCATTCAGGATATATCAATAGGGGCTTCTTCTTTTCTTATCGCTAGTGTCCCAATTGCAACAAATTCGGGAATTGCTGCATTCAATTTGTCCCATATATTGGTTATAGCCATTACTAGAGACTCTATCCACCCTTCTACTTACAAGTGCCCTTTTGAGTAACAAGACTACGAGATAGGTTTCTACATTTCATTTACTTACTATTCCACAGATTAAACTGATATCTCTTATTACACTGCCCTTCATGGATAACCATTCCAATTCACCCTCCTAATTTGACAAAGCTCAATACATTTGATTATAGCAACTATTTGCAACACTGTATTGGGTCTATTAGCTAGTGTATCTTGATTTCAAGTGTGTGTAATTTTGGAATTACCATTGACGTTTTGACAGTTGGTCCTATTTTTTCTAAACAAGTATGAACTTTACTGAACTTTTTAGTTTTTTTTGAAAAAAATTGACACTTTCACTATATTTATTATCTTTTTATGTGTGATTTCTGTACCCGTATAGGGATTCAATAAAGTTTGTGTTTTTACTCAAGGCACCTAGCCTAATATGTGTTTAGTTAATTCAAACAAGGGTAATAGGATTAGTATTTAGTATTTTTGCAAGCCTACTCTAATCTTTCTCTGCATTTGATAGCACATACTTGCCAATTATCCTTAATTTGTGTGTGATTGGGGCCCTAAGAATGTGACATAATATTAAGAAACAATTATATATTAGGATTGTGCCAGGTGAGAGCAGTAAATTGAAAAATTGTATTAGAGGATTTCTGTTGATACCCACTAAACCATATAATATATGCAATTATAAAGTAGTTCATCAAGCTATTATGGACAGCTTTCTTTGACTGGGTACTGATTTTCGTTTTTACTCTATGGTAACAATTTGTCAATTTCGCTTTGAATGTAAAACCATATATTCTTTAAAATACACAATGTTATTTGTGTACATGCACTACCAAATTTTCTAAAATAAAGCCACATCATACAAAATATCAGGGTTTTCTCCAAAGCCATCTTGTAGACAAAACTATCATAATGAGGGGTGCAGGGCCTGACTGTCATGGAGGAGAGACGTGTTTTGCAGGAGCTCCTCTCCTAGGCAAGCTTGAACCAAAGTTCTCACCCTCATTCTGCCTCAGTGGGAACGATTTAAGTGAATTACACAACTCCTGACCCTCCTGAAACCCACTGTAGGGTTTGATAATCTGCAAGGAGCTCATCTGCTACATTACTCGAATCATGTGGCCTGAGGAGCACCGGACGGGGGAGGCGGCCAATCCTGCGGCCCGGAGCTGTTCAATGGCACACAACATTACACAGGAACCCCATTACCCCCCCCTCGGACCGGTGGGTGTGATCCCGGTCCACCCCTGGGAGGCTACGCAGACACAGCGGGAGCTAGTGGCAAAGCCACAGCGGCTACTACAACCTGCAGCGACACAGCCAAAATGGTGGATGCAGAGTGGGTCCCCGACAACATTGAGGACAACCCTGATATCTTGTCCAGGCTGGACAGGATATTCAACAATTTCTGTCGCAAGATAGAGAGTAGGCAGCACCAACCTGTCCGGAGCCAGTTGGGAGACCACTCACTGCACAAGCCAACCCCAGTCATACAGCAGAAGACCACAACGGCGACACCCCATTGAGCCCTAACATGGTGGTAGGGCGAGGCGGGAAACGTGACTCGCTGAGAGGCACAGCTACCCATCCGCAAAAGGGTAAAAGCTTACCTCAGAGTCACCCTCCAAAGTCAGCAACGGTACCAGAGGGAGAAGCTCCATCCTGGTGGCGTAACATACACAGTGCCTCCCACAAGCTCAAGAAAGTGCAGCAGCATGCACCCATGGTGACGGCTCCAACATGGACAGCGTGCAAGCAGTGGAGCTCAACAAAACTTTCAGCAGCAGGAAGGTGGGAACCGACAAAGAACAAACCACAGCCCTGCATCAAGCCTAACAAGCCATGGAGAGCCTTGTTCCTGAAACACACTGCCTCTTACCTGGGACTCAAAACCTGGCGCACTCCAGTAAAGACAGGGACTATACTCTGATGAAATGAGGCATATGGTGAATGGGGACTGTGAAGTTGTTGTTGCAGGGGGTCCTGCTAGGCTTAATTAGCGAGACGTGAACATACACTTCTGTTTTTCTCTAGACCTGAACCACACTCTACTCTTCTGAAAATAGCTCTCAAGTTAGTGAGTTTATGACTGCTGCATTTGTTTTACTAACTGTTATGCAATGTTTAACCATACAGCACCCAGGGGAATTAACTACTCACAGTAATCTTGCGTATTACATCTTATACCTATCTAACTACAGTCCTTTCTTAAAGGTCATGCCTAGCCAGTTAACTCCTCCTTTACCTACACTGTTCATTCATCCACCAGGCGACTGCTACACATCTATTGACATAGTCAATGGATAAGCCTATGCAGCCTCTAACACACACACGCTATGTCTTGCACCACGCTACTGTCTACTCGTATAAAATTAAAAAATGTGCACTGTTTATTCATGCCAATTATCTTCATATGTTTATGGAAACTCTGGCATTAGCTGTTGTGGCATTGCTGGCGTAAATGTAACTTGTATAATCCATGCACGACAAAATAAAGAATTAAAACTATCATAATGATACTATTTTAAAAAGCACGTACAGTACCTGGATGGGACGACCTGACCTGACCGATGCTATGAACTGAGAGATCCCGAAGGCGTGCCTGGGCGTCGCTCCTTGCCTCGGCCCTCCTGGCTAACCCAGTTTCGTGCTGAGCCCAACTCCCCTACCCTCTCTCCTTCCTCTTACCCTTCTTCTTTTCTCCTATAATCTCCCGGATAGGTATTTACCTGACTGATAAAATACTTGAGAGGTGGACATCATATAGGTGACTCATAACGCCCGTTGACAGTGGGTGGACACAAGGAACTGGTGACTTCCGGTGGTATGCCACAGACGAGACTGGGACTCCCAAACCGCACTTAATGGCTAGCAGCCTCCATTGACTTGGCCCCAAACAGGCTCATGCCCGCCACAACACTCTACTCATGTTTTCCTTCGTCATGACCAACTGTACACTTGCATGGTGCCCATCGGGACCTCTGTTTTACTAATGATGTCAACGCTGTTATCATTATTGTAACATTACTGTTTATATTTGTTGAATATCGCGTTACATCACACTGTCTACCACTCAAGCAAAAATAAAGAATGTACATTTTTTTTTATAAAAAGCACATACAGTGTAATTCATTATTGACATAATTTAGTTAATTGTCAAGACTCTGTGATCTTTCCTTATTTCAGTTGTGACCAATCAATGAGAATGTGAGTTATACGGTGTAGAACAGATCATGCAAAAGATTAAACCTTGCTGCACATTATTTGTGTGTTTTTTGTTTTTTTTAAAGAACCATTAACAACATTCATTAAATCTGTACCATTGTATTTGTAGTGAGTTCATTTTCCACCTAAAAGGAAAGAAAAAAACAATTCAAACATCATGAGGATATTCACAATTTTAAAAATATTTGGTCATTAACTTTGTTCATGCATGCATTTGTATCATGTATATGTCAAAAGGGCAAGCTTTATGAAAAATGACTCTTGTTCTTGTTTAATATATGAGCCAGGAAAATCATACTTTGGATAAGATTCTACATTTTTGAGATAGATCAGAAAGAAACACCTGTACAGGCAAATAGACTTACTCTGATTGCAGTCAAATCATTTTCATTTTTTTGAAGTGTTTTTTCAGCAACCTTCAAACCCACCAATGAGCGAGTTTCTCCTACATTTACTGTCAAAGAAACATTTTCTCCAGGTTGAACTTTATTTTTATTCCATGATAAAGAGATCTATAAAAACATAATTAAAAGTAGACTAAATATACATTTTAGGAGGACTTATTTTGCTTATTTTTATTTTTTATTTTTTTAGTATAATTAAACAGAGTAAAAAAATATATGAAAATAATGGAAATTAAAATAAATAATTCAAGAAAATATTAATAGTGAAAAGGATGAAAAAAGTGAAAATAATATAAACAAATTTAAAAATTTAAAATATAAATAAATAAAAATAAATAAAAAATAAAGATAAAAATGAAATCAAAATACAATTAAAATAGAAAAAAATAATAATAAACAAACAAGAAAATAAATAACGACATGTAAATAAACTACATATAAATAAAAAGAAAAATTATAATAATAAATTGGTAAACATTTATTAATTCCAAATTCCTGGATATATCACAAATTTTACAACTATTGCATCATAACATACATTACAGTTAAAAAACATTTTGGCTTCTGCGAAAAATAATAATGACAGTTAAAACTAAATTTATCCAGATCATATTATAATAATAATAAAGCACCCAAAAGGAAACCATAAAAAAGCCAAGAGAAGGTGAGAAATATCCAGTTTTAAATTAAACCTGCGAAATCAATAGCAGGTTGCTTCGGGCCTGACTATATAGTGCAAAGGTCATAGATCCATTTTGTTTCTTTAAAGACAAATCCAAAGATCTATTCCCCCCTCTCCAATTAACTCCCATCTAACTTGTCAATGCCTTTAGCTAAGAAGTTTTAAAATTTGAAACAAGGACATGAGTTACAATGTTTAGGTATACTATGTTTGTTGTTACCTTTATGAATATTAGAAGTAGAAGTGTTCCAAAAGTTTAATGTGTAATTTTCTGGAAGTTCTGCCGATGTATGTATTGCCGAACAAAGGTTGAACTTACTTACTGACAGAGGCTCAACAAGGTTATTTGAAAAGGTATTAACACATATATTCTAATATTTGAGTGAGAGTTAAATATGAATACATAAAATCATACACTGTGAGGATCAATGTCAAGTATCTAATACATTTAGAGAAGTGAATAGTGCTGGATGTTATGTTATGGGCACAATGCTTACCAGCAGAAAACATTGTACGAGGTGAGATGTTGTAGTAGCAAACAATAAATTATATATATATATATATATATATATATATATATATATATATATAATTTTATACTGTGAGAACTGTAAGGGCGAAAACATAATACATTATATGGTTGAAGAAGAGCTGAATGAAGAAACAGAAATATAATGTGAAGTCTAAGAAATGTGTAACAATGTCTACCAACAAAAAGATTGGACGAGGTCAGATAAAATTACAATAAACTTAAGGTTGAATATTAGAGCTGAGCGGACTACTGGATGTTCAGGTCCGGTGGGTTCGGCCGAACTTTGACAAAAAGTCCGGGTTCAGACTTGACCCCAAACCCGAACCCCATTGAAGTCAATGGGGACCCAAACTTTTGGCCACAGAAATGGCTCTAAAAATTCCTGGAAAGGGCTAGAGGGCTGCAAAAGGAAGTGAAATGGGGGTAAGAGTAGGACAAGTGCCCTGCAAACAAATGTGGATAGGGAAATCACTTAAAAATAACATAAAATAAGCAGCCGCTTAGTAGATAACTCCCTAATGCACACATTAGGTAGCTATCTACCAAAAGGCTGAAAGACCTATATTGGTCTTTCAGCCATATTTACTACTACTAAGTAAAGATTACCCCTAAATGTTGCCCCTACTCGCTATACCGCGAGTAGGGGCGTGTCTAGTAAACAGTGAGCAGCCAGGGGCTGCTCAATGTAAAAAATAAAATAAAATATTGCCCCCACCCCTGTGCGATGGGTGGGGGCCATAAATAACAATAGGGGGGCACCTAACGTCCTCCCACCCCCGGCCCCCACCCCTGAGCGGCAGGTGGGGGCCCTAAATAACAATAAGGGGGAGGATTTAATGTCCTCCCCCTGCGCAGTGGGTGGGGGCCCTAAATAACAATAAGTGGGGGACCTAATGTCCTCCCCCCAACCCCACCCCTGCACAGCAGGTGGGGGCCCTAAATAACAATAAGGGGGGAACTAATGTCCTCCCCCCGGCCCCCACCCCTGAGTGGTGGGTGGGGGCCCTAAATAACAATAAGGAGGGGACCTAATGTCCTCCCCCCGGCCCCCACCCCTGAGTGGTGGGTGGGGGCCATAAACAAAAATTCCCCCCCAGGTGACTAGGGGTCCCCAAACCCCTAGTCACCCCCCACCCCCCAAAAAAATTACCCCTACCTACCCCTCTCATCCTAAAAATAATGAGGGGGGACCCTTATCTAAATACCTGTAAAAAAAAAAAAATAGACTTACCATTTGATGTCTTCTTTCTTCTAAACTCTTCTTTTTTCAGCCCCAAAAAAGGCCAAATAAAAATCCATAATAACCAAAGTTAAAAAAAAAAAAAAAACGAGCGCCAAAAAACAACAACTTTTTCTTCACCCAAGAAGGGCTTTGCTCAGACTGAGCTCTGAAGGGCGGGGGAAGGCTTATAAAGCCTTGCCCCTCCCTGCAATTAGGCTCAGAGTACTCTGATTGGTGTGTTTAAGCCATCCAATCAGAGTGCTCTGACAGGTAAATGAAGAGACTGACAGGTAAGTCTCTACATTTACCTGACACAGCACTCTGATTGGTTGGCTTGAAATCCACCAATCAGAGTGCTCTGTGTCATTTTACACAGCGTGGGAAAGTTCTTTGGAATTTTCCCACGCTGTGTAAAATGACACAGAGCACTCTGATTGGCTGGATTTCAAGCTAACCAATCAGAGTGCTCTGTGTAATTTTATACAGTATGAGAAAATTCAAAGAACTTTCCCACTCTGTGAAAAATGACACAGAGCACTCTGATTGGTGGATTAAGTAACCAATCAGAGTGCTCTGTGTCATTTTACACAGCGTGGGGTAATTCAAAAGAACTTTCCCACGCTGTGTAAAATGACACAGAGCACTCTGGTTACTTAATCCACCAATCAGAGTGCTCTGTGTCATTTTACACAGCGTGGGAAAATTCCAAAGAACTTTATTCTGATTTAAGTCCCCCACCCGCCAGGCAGGGGTGGGGGCCAGGGGGGGAGGACATTAGGTCCCCCCACCAATTTTTATTTATGGCCCCCACCCACTGCTCAGGGGTGTGGGCCAGGGGGAGGACATTAGGTGTCCGTCCCCCAATTTTTTATTTATGGCCCCCACCCACTGCTCAGGGGTGGGGCCCGGGGGGAGGACAATAGGTCCCCCCCTTATTGTTATTTGTTGCCCCCACCCACCGCTCAGTGGAATTTTTTAATTTTTAACAGTGAGCAGCCACAGGCAGCTCACTGTTTAATAGACACATCCCTACTCGCAGTATAGTGAATAGGGGCATAATTTACTAATACTAACTGACCAGCTTCTATAGAGGCTGTGTCACTTGCTGCACTGGCTTACTAATGGCATGGCTGTGATTTCTTCTAAGGGCACACAAGTCAAACGCTTGTTGATTGGCTGCCCTGCAGCCTTTCAAAATGCGTCATTAAATCGCTGAACTCCGAACTCCAACCCGAACATACAATGATATGTCCATGTTTGGGTCCGGGGTCCAAAAAACTTAATGTTCGGTACGAACGCGAACTTTTCAGTTCGGGTTCGCTCAACTCTATTGAATATCCAACCAAGGCTAATAAAGACCCATACATATATCATTATACCCTGATGATAGTGAAATAAGAACACCATGCATTTAATATAATGCTTGTAATTAGTCTAGCATTATTATTTTGACAAGTATGGGATGATGTGCCCACAAATTTAGCAATTTCTCTTAAGACTTCGGAAATTAGGAAATTATTAGGAAATATATCCAAAGGTAACTATTGTTTAACATAACTATTGTAATGTAACAATTGCTGGTCAGTTCTGGTTGTTCACTTAAATAACCCGGTATACAGAGCCTAACAGTGTATGATATGTTTGTAAATCACAGATGCCACAGAGTAGTCTGTAGTATATAGTGTATAGTACTGTAGTATGTTGCAGAGTATATTAGCATAGACTATCGTAGCATGCAAAATGCTGCAGATTATAGTAGTATAGAGTATCGCAGAATGCAGTATGTTGCAGAGTATAGTAGTTCAGAGTACTGCATGTATGCAGAGTGTTGCAAAGTATAGTAGTGTAGAGTATTGCAGTATGAAGTATGTTATCAAAAGAGTATAGTAGCATAGAATATAACTGTATGCAGAATGTTGCAAAGTATAGCAGTATAGAGTATCACAGTATGCAGTATGTTGCAGAGTATAGTAGTATAGAAAAGTGCAGTATGCAGTATGTTGCAGAGTATAGTAGTATAGAGGGTATCGCAGGAAGCAACTGTGTATAGTTTTATAGAGTATTTCAGTATCCAGCATGTTGCAGAAAATGGTAGTATAGAATATTGCAGTATGCATATGTTGCTGAGTATAGTAGCATAGAATATTACTATATGCATAATGTTGCAATGTATAGTAGCATAGAGTATCGCAGTATGCAGATTGTTGCAGAGTAAGTAGTGTAGAGTATCACAGTATGTATTATGTTGCAGAGTATAGCAGTATGGAGTATCACAGTATGCGTATGTTGCTGAGTATAGTAGTATCGAATATCGCTGTATGTAGAATGTTGCAGAGTATAGCAGTATAGATTATAGCAGTAAGCAGTGTATCAGAGTAAGGATGCTTAGAAGACAGAGACCGCTATGGCTTGAGGGAGCCCAAGTGAGCGTCTGAGGTGTGAGGGAATGGCTGGAGCATTATGACTTTCGTGAAGTAGTAGTGCCAGCAGAATTACACAGGTGAGTGACTGGAACCAAAAGTGAAATGTTTCCAAAAACATAGGCAGAACGACAGGAGGAAGCTGGGAGGAAGGAGTAGATATAGTTCAGCAACTACTCCATTCTGCCTTAACATATAATGGTTTACCAGGAAGAATACATTGAGATTTCTCTTGTACTGGTCCCACAAACACTGCATTTTTACAATAGGGTACAATATAATATTACAAAAAATAATACTATATATTGCTATGTACTGACTTGTAATATTTTTATAATAATATAGAGATTTAACAAATAACAGGTAACAAATTAGGTCAACCATAACAGATGTATTCTGTATATCTTGCATAGATTTCTTAAAGGATTTTTGATTGAATGAAGATTTGACTATGTCCATGAGGTTATTCCATAATTGTGGTGCTCTGTAGGAAAATGTGGCTCAAGACACTTTATTTTTGTATAGTGGTATGCTAAATAAAATGCTGGTACTTGATCGGAGATTACAGGAGGTGGAACAGCTGGAGAGAGCATTCTAATCAGGTAGGGTGGAAGCTTCCCAGAAGAGCTCTTGTTCACAAGGCTGGAAAGATGAAGGGTGCATTTGGATTGCAGCGATAGCCAGTTTAGCTCTTTTATCTTGTCACAATGATGGGTCAAGTATTTACATTTTAGGTGCAAAGCAGCAGAATGAGATATAGTCTCCCCTTTTGTCAATTAGGGCCCACACCCACCGCTCATGGGTGGGGACCTGGGAGGCGCGGACAGTAAGACCTCCTCCTGTTGTCACTGAGAGCGCACACCAGCGCTTGTAAATTGTGAGCAGCCACTCTTTAGTAAACATGCCCCTACTCGCTATGCTGCATGTCTATTAAACATATTGACCCCCATAGATTGATGGGGGGCATGGGAGGGGTTTAGGAAGTGGCAGGGAGCAGAGCTCCTGGTCACTTCTATTTTTACATATTACAAGGAGGGAGCCGCTTGCCGGTAGCTTCCTCTTTGTCATAAGCAAACAAACAAAAATTTAATTTAAATTAAGTTTTCGTTCATACTTTGTAATTTCTATTCGTTCATTCATCTTTCTGATGAATGTACAAATAGCTATAACTCTCGTTTGAATATCGGACAATAGTGAATGCTTAAGTGTTCAACTGAGCATGCACGGGAATTTCTACCTGTGCATGCTCAAAAAAGCTACCCAGTGTGGGCAAATGATGTGTCACTAACATGGCCTCGCCTAGGACCAAGATCCGGGCATGAAATAAAGAGTTAAAAAAAGGTAAATTGTGGGACCGTTGGGGATGTCTAGGGGGACAATAAAATGTAGTGGAGTTGGGAGGGGGTTTAAAAAAAACAAAAACAAAAAATTGATGCAGCCATGACACTGCCAATTTAAATTCACCATTTGATCAAGATACATTTGCGAAACCTTACCGTATTCTCAAATATATCTTTGATATACAATATCTCAGAGGTTTTCATAATTTGATAGTTGGAGTAGTAGTAGTAGTAGTGGTGGCAATTAAAATTAAATAAATAAACTATCAGTGTAGCAGATGGTGTCCAGGAGCGTTCTGGAGTGAGGGTAAATAAAGCATCTGGTATTTTTCCTGCAGCAACTGCCCCTCCTTTTGCCATAACCTGTAATTATAACAGAGTAAAGAATGAGAAAACTTATATTCTTAAAAAAATCATATATCAATTTACTTTATAGTATGCAATTGGTTTGTTTTGAAAAGGTTATTCTCTGAAATGTGAATTGTTGTGAATGCAAAATGAATTCAAAGTTAAACTAAAATTTAAGGCCAAATTAGCATGAATGGAAGAGTAGTTGACTTGAAGATGTTTTTGCTGTTTGGCCATCTTGGCCATACATTTTAAATTCCCTTTACTGAATAACCTACTACAAGAAAAATGTAACTATATTAACATACAACACATAAGATGATTTAAAAGCCACTTGAGAACACATGTCTAGATTTGTTCATTTAAATAAGTTATATTTGGTTACATGCAAAGAAAGCATGCACTCCGTGGATGAAATTAGCAACCTTTATTCCACACCACACGTGACCATCTGTAATGTGGATTAAAAAGGGGAGCCCGGTGCTAGATTAAGGTAAGTGGGCCCACTGGACGGGGGGTAATAACCCTATAGTGGCAGGAAAACAGGTGTTGTTTTCCTGGCACTATAGTGCTCCTTTAAGGAATAAGATTAGGTTTATGTTAAATAATTAGTTTTATGATAAAAATCAGGATTAAGGTTCAGATTAGGACCAGCAAGGGTATCCCTGTGATAAAATCAGTATATGAATTCCTCTACTAACAGCAGAGGGAATCCTTCCTACACTATTGATAGGGATACAATTAGGGTTAGGCATATGATTAAGGTTAAAGTTATAATCAGGGTGAGGTTTATGATTAGAATTAGGGTTATGTTTTGGATTAGAATGTGGTTTCAAATTACAGGGAGTGCAGAATTATTAGGCAAGTTGTATTTTTGAGGATTAATTTTATTATTGAACAACAACCATGTTCTCAATGAACCCAAAAAACTCATTAATATCAAAGCTGAATATTTTTGGAAGTAGTTTTTAGTTTGTTTTTAGTTATAGCTATGTTAGGGGATATCTGTGTGTGCAGGTGACTATTACTGTGCATAATTATTAGGCAACTTAACAAAAAACAAATATATACCCATTTCAATTATTTATTATTACCAGTGGAACCAATATAACATCTCAACATTCACAAATATACATTTCTGACATTCAAAAACAAAACAAAAACAAATCAGTGACCAATATAGCCACCTTTCTTTGCAAGGACACTCAAAAGCCTGCCATCCATGGATTCTGTCAGTGTTTTGATCTGTTCACCATCAACATTGCGTGCAGCAGCAACCACAGCCTCACAGACACTGTTCAGAGAGGTGTACTGTTTTCCTTCCTTGTAAATCTCACATTTGATGATGGACCACAGGTTCTCAATGGGGTTCAGATCAGGTGAACAAGGAGGCCATGTCATTAGATTTTCTTCTTTTATACCCTTTCTTGCCAGCCACGCTGTGGAGTACTTGGACGCGTGTGATGGAGCATTGTCCTGCATGAAAATCATGTTTTTCTTGAAGGATGCAGACTTCTTCCTGTACCACTGCTTGAAGAAGGTGTCTTCCAGGAACTGGCAGTAGGACTGGGAGTTGAGCTTGACTCCATCCTCAACCCGAAAAGGCCCCACAAGCTCATCTTTGATGATACCAGACCAAACCAGTACTCCACCTCCACCTTGCTGGCGTCTGAGTCGGACTGGAGCTCTCTGCCCTTTACCAATCCAGCCACGGGCCCATCCATCTGGCCCATCAAGACTCACTCTCATTTCATCAGTCCATAAAACCTTAGAAAAATCAGTCTTGAGATATTTCTTGGCCCAGTCTTGACGTTTCAGCTTGTGTGTCTTGTTCAGTGGTGGTCGTCTTTCAGCCTTTCTTACCTTGGCCATGTCTCTGAGTATTGCACACCTTGTGCTTTTGGGCACTCCAGTGATGTTGCAGCTCTGAAATATGGCCAAACTGGTGGCAAGTGGCATCGTGGCAGCTGCACGCTTGACTTTTCTCAGTTCATGGGCAGTTATTTTGCGCCTTGGTTTTTCCACACGCTTCTTGCGACCCTGTTGACTATTTTGAATGAAACGCTTGATTGTTCGATGATCACGCTTCAGAAGCTTTGCAATTTTAAGAGTGCTGCATCCCTCTGCAAGATATCTCACTATTTTTGACTTTTCTGAGCCTGTCAAGTCCTTCTTTTGACCCATTTTGCCAAAGGAAAGGAAGTTGCCTAATAATTATGCACACCTGATATAGGGTGTTGATGTCATTAGACCACACCCCTTCTCATTACAGAGATGCACATGACCTAATATGCTTAATTGGTAGTAGGCTTTCGAGCCTATACAGCTTGGAGTAAGACAACATGCATAAAGAGGATGATGTGGTCAAAATACTCATTTGCCTAATAATTCTGCACTCCCTGTAGGGTTTGGTTTAGGATTAGGGATAGGATTAAGATTTTTACTTTGCATAGGTATACAATGTTGTACTCGGGAAATGTTGTTGAGTACACTTAACATACATTTATTACAGTCGCACACATGGGATTTAAAAAATAAGCATCAAAAACTGTATATGTAAAATTTTATTAAAACATAAAAAATTTGAAATCACAAACATTGATAAAGCTCAAGATATATCATCTAAGAGGTGGTATCCACAT
Organism: Pelobates cultripes; assembly: GCA_933207985.1. Lineage (NCBI taxonomy): Eukaryota > Metazoa > Chordata > Amphibia > Anura > Pelobatidae > Pelobates > Pelobates cultripes. The sequence goes on along the minus strand of OW240913.1, from coordinate 157,013,559 downwards.
TCTGTATTCAGAATGCGTTCCACCAACAGAAATGTAAAGAAAAAGCATACCGAGCAAAAATATATATATGTATACATACAAATGAAGTCTTTACTAAGTTAAAAAAGCAAGACCATAGAATAAACGAAAATGAGGATGGAAGTGGTGATTAAAAAACATATATATCACCACTCTTATAGAGATTACATGGGAAAAGGATAATTAACAATAAAAATCAATTCTACCAATTATATCTTATTAAAAATATACAGATTTTCATATTTTTTTATGTGTATATTTTTAATAAGATATAATTGGTAGAATTGATTTTTATTGTTAATTATCCTTTTCCCATGTAATCTCTATAAGAGTGGTGATATATATGTTTTTAAATCACCACTTCTATCCTCACTCTCTCTAATTTATGCTTTCATCTTTCAAGTAAATCCATACTCCTAACAGCAGTGTCCAGTGAAGCAGGACAGGGTAAAAGGGTGTGCCACTGATGCAAATCATGTCATCAGAATTGCAAAAAGAGGCGAACATGCCTTAAAAAGTGGACGTGTCTGCCTAAAGAATTGGAAGGCCAGCCTGGCATGAATGCATGTCAGGCTGCATGCCAATCATGCAGGCTGGCCAACTAAGGGCAAACTATGCAGACAGCACCCTGAGCTTGGCATAAATGTGTCTAACGGTGAGTTCGCTCCACGCTTTCTAAGGACTGTCCCCTAGCACTCACTGGTCCATTCCTCTCCTAACCTCCTTAATAGCAGGCAGAAGCTCCTGGTATATAGTCTGGGACAGAGAAAAGCTGCATGTAGTGAGTGTAGAAGAAAAGGAACATGTCACAGTGTTAGAGAGATTGATGCAGCAAGATAATTTGCATTGTGCAGAAAGTCAGCTTTACCTTAACTAATTTCATTGTCAGCCAGTCTGCACAAGTTTTGTTCCCATACATCCCTCTAAAGTTTCCATACTTAAGCAAGAGTATGTGAAGGATAGTAAGGGTTGCCACCTTTCTTGGAAAAAATACCGGCCTTACTAATTTGCATAATTAATTATGTATGCGTGTAAATCACAAGGAGTGACCTAAGAGAAAATTCTGTAAAATCACCAAAAAACTACTCACATTTATTCTGCTGAATAAAAGATGGATTGTTACCAGTGTCTCCCTGTCTCCCAGTGTCTTAGTGTCCCCTAGTCTTCCAGTGTCCTCATGTCTCCCAGTATCCCCTAGTGTCTGTGTCCCCTATGAATCACAGTTTTTCAGTGCCCCATGTGTCCCAGTGTTCCTTTATGCCCCCATGTCTCAGTGTCTTCTATGCATCACAGTGTCCCAATGTATCACAATGTTTCAGTGCCCCATGTGTCTCAGTGCCCCATGTCTCCCAGTGTCCCCTTGTGTCCCCATGTTGCCCAGTGTCACTTGGACACTAAGGGACACTTAAGAGACATGGGAACACTGTGAGACATTGGGATACTAGGGGACACTGGGAGACACTGAGACATAGAGACACTGGGAGACATGCGGACACAGACGCTAGGGACACAGTGTCTCAGTGTCACCATGTCTCCCAGTGTCCCCAAGTCTCTCAGTATCCCTAGAGTCTCAGTCCCCCTCAGGATTTACTTGAAAGATGAAAGCATAAATTAGTGAGAGATTAGCATAGAGTGTGTTTTCTCATAGCTGCACCCTATGAACTTCAGCACCACTTCCGCCATATACATGACGATTGGTAGGTATGACTGTTTTAGTGTTTTTGGTCGATAAGATTCTATAATTAGGCCCATCATAATTGTCAGCACTGGGCTCTTAACCTGGCCCTGCCCCTGACATGCACATATTGTCAAGCAACTCTCACAGCGTCCCCTAGTGTTTCAGTGTCCCCTGATCTTCCAGTGTCCCCAGGTCTCTCAGTGTCCCCAAGTGTCTCAGTGTTCCCAGGTCACCCTAGTGTCTCTCAGTGTCCCCATGTCTCCCTGCAGCCTTTACCCCATCCCTCACTTCTCTGAGCTCTAGTTTGTCTCTGCAGGCTGGGAGCTGCTGTCTGGACTCTCTGTGCTGTGTAGATGATCCCCCATGGATCAGTAAGTAATTTCCTATCCCTGCCTCTCTCCACACACAGTGACCCCTACTGCCGGTTTTACTGCAATACTGGCAACAGAATCCAAAAAATCAATAAGAAAGCAAGGAGAAAAAAAACAACAGACAGTAGACCTGTATTACTATCATCTCTCTCTCCAACCTATCAACCCTTAGACACTTTGGCTTTACCCTATTAAATGATTGCCATCTTATCTCTGCACTTCGTTGCCCTGTTCTATTATCCTGCTTCCTGAATGAACTATTATTTTTCCCCCTTCCTTTT
>OW240913.1:156994084-157011111 GCA_933207985.1 Pelobates cultripes | reverse complement strand
TCAATAAGGTTTGCCTGCACCCAATTCTTTAAATTCTCTTCTGAGGTAAAAACTTTTGCTTTACCCTCATATAGCACGACAATATTTATGGGTAAGCCCCACCAATATTTGATGCCATTAGTTCTTAATATTGTTGTATGGTCTGAGTAAGCTTTTTTGTCTGGTTGACCAAGAAATGTCTTGGAAGATTTTCAGTGCCTTATATTTCCCTGTAAGTTTGTTGCCTCTTAGCGCGTATAGGATTTGTGATTTAAGTTTGGTTATACAGCAATAAACCATGTATGCAGTGGTGTATTCTGGTTTTGTGCTGCCCTAGGCATGACAAACACACACACGCACACTAACAGACACACACTCACTCACTAACACACACACACTAACACACAAACACACATACACTAACAGACAAATACACACACACTAACAGACACACACACTCACTAACAGACACACTCACATTAACTCACTTTTTTTTTTTTTAAATTCAACCCCCCCAGCCTCCTAATGAGAGGGAGCACTGATTAGTGATGCTGGGAGCCAGAATATGACGTCATATTCCGTTTCCAGGTGACCGACATCACTCTGCGGTGCACGAGGCAGCTGAGCAGATAGCTCACTAATAAGTGCCGCCTGCCTGCCCGCCTCGCTTGTCGGTTAGACGCAAGGCTAACAAGACATTTGCCCTGGGCATTTGGGGCGGCTTTTTTTGCTGCCCCCTGGAAAATGTCACCTAAGGCAAATGCCTTGTTTGCCTCGCGACTAATACTCCCCTGCCTGTATGGGTTAATTTGGAGCCTCTCATTAAGATAGTTTCACCCCCGACTTGGGTATTTAAGCCACAATAGTGAAAAGGATCTACAGTCTTGATAAAGTCTCCCTGAAGAGTCTAAACGCGCAGACTTTCACATACTATCGTCATCATCAGCATTCACACACTGTTCTATGTTCATTGCCGCTGCCTTTTTTGAAGTTACCGGCCTCGGCAAACCACGTGTCCACAGATAGTGCTCCCCCTTATGGCATACATCAGAAGACTTTGTGATTTACTTACCTCTCATCACCAGACGACTCTGCTGTTTACCCCACAGTCAGTAAACTAGCATCTGTCCCTAATACCTCAGCACTGCACAAAGCTAGTGTCTACCTGAACCAAAGACCCTATAACAACTTAGGTTAAATAAGTAGCTTACATGCCAAAAAAAATAATATATATATATATATATATATATATAGTAAAAACCTTTATTAGTCCATAAGCAATAGAGCTACTATTCACAGTGAAAGGGTCCCAAATAGGAACAGAGTATATATGTTGGGTAAAGGGAAACACCAGAGGGTGAAGACAGGAATTCCACTATAGAGGAATATCTTGGTATTAGGCAGAATCAATAAGTGGTGATAAGGAAAGGTGAAAGTGGTCTAAATTCCTACACAGAGAGGAGGAGAAAAACACTCCCTAGATGTCTACTAATTGAAGATTAATCAGGATCAAAGCAAAAGGGAGGTATCTCCGAACTATTATAGTGACCACTATTCCATTCCCCCCATAACCACTATACCCCACAGCCAGTAAACTAGCATCTGTCCCTAATACCTCAGCACAGCACAAAGCTAGTGCCTACCTGAACCAAAGAACATATATATATATATATATATATATACCTAACAAGTGCAAAAGTGCATATTAAAATAAATAAATCGAGCACGACGCGCGTTTCAGCGTATTATAACGCTATTGTCAGGGGCAGAGTTGTATTACTCTGTTGCTATTTGCATTTTACTATTAAATATAATAGTTTTGTATTTACTATACTATTTTATGGACACCTTTTGTTGTTAGGTGCGCTCACACTATATATATATATATATATATATATATATTTATTTATTTTTATTCTTTGTCTATTAGTCGCTCGTGCATTGTGTGAAGCTGCCCTTATATTTAATCATTTTTATTCCTATTTATTTTCTGTTGATGACCTATACTTTTTGTTTATGTGTTTGAATATTAGCATGTTTTTGTATGGAGAATGTCTGAGTGAATGTAGGTGTGTGTATGTAGTGTTGGCGTTTGAATGCATTTGTGTGTAGTGTGGTTTTTGAAAACAGTGGTGTGGTTATATATAATGTTGGGGTTTGTATGTAGTGTTGACTTTAAATGCAGGGGTGTATTTGTGTGTAGCATTGGTGAGATTCTGAGATGTATGCACATAGACACACTTACACACATGCAGATACATATATACTCATGCAGATACATAGACACACAGATACTCAGACACACCCTGACACACAGGCAGACACAGTGGCGATTCTATAATATATGGGGGGGTGGGGGGGGCACAAGTTACCACAGTCAAAACTAGGGTGCACTAAAACTTTTCACTAGGGGATGGGGTAATATGCTGCCATTGGATGTCTGTTGCAAGCATGCTGTGCATGCTGGCATCCGGCAACAAATCTGCATAGAATTCACATTAGCCACCTAGATTTCTTGTTTTTGGCTGGCTGACACCTCTTAACTTCGATCTTTGTTTATCAGATAACTCCCCTATTTGCTATCCTTATGTGGAATTGCCATATTTATGGACACCAAATAAGGGAACGATCTGCTAAACAGCATGCTAATTTAGTATCTTTAAATATCAAAATCGCACATAAGGGCACCAAATTAGGGAATTATCTATCTCACCACCACTGAGACCACCAGGGATTCACCACCGGACCAACAGGGATTGAAATATGTCCCCCCTCCTCCCAGTAAAGGTAAGAAGGGAGGGGGGACATAAATATATTTAATTTTAAATGTAAAAAAAAAAAAAAAAGCTTCCCTACCCTCCTTCCCCCCATACAAACACTGCCCCCCCATACACACATTACAAACACATTTAATGTGTTTGTAATGTGTGCCCCCCATACACACACTACAAACACTGCCCCACAAACACTGTCACCCATACACACACTGCCCCACAAACACTGCCCCCCATGCACACACTACACACACTGCCCCACAAACACTGCCCCCCATACACACACTACACTGCCCCACAAACACTGCCCCCATACACACACTACCCCACAAACACTGCCCCCATACACACACTACACACACTGCCCCACAAACCTGCCCCATACACACACTACACACTGCCCACAAACACTGCCCCATACACACACTACACACACTGCCACCACAAACACTGCCCCCATACACACACTACACACACTGCCCCACAAACACTGCCCCCATACACACACTACACACACTACACACACTGCCCATACACACACTACACACTGCCCCACAACACTGCATACACACTACACACACTGCCCCAAACACTGCCCCCATACACACACCACAAACACTGCCCCATACACACTTTCCCCATACACACACTGCCCCCCATACACACACTACACACACTGCACACCCATACATACACTGCCCCACAAACACTGCCCCCATACACACCACACACTGCAACCGTGACATACACTGCCACCCTCACACACTCGCACACACACTTCACCGCTCACACACACACTGCACCTTTCACACACACTTCACGCCTAACACATACCACTGCTCCTATGCACTATATCCCAGCAGACAACAGGTAAGTTGTCAAACTGTTCTTAAACTGTTTGACTACTTACTCCGGGATGGGATCCTGGCACTACTGGCGCCATAACTAATACACTGAGCTGTAGTGGTTATTGTGCCTGGATTATTTCTTTAAATAATCTACAAGTGCCCCTCCTGAGATCAGGCTCTTGATCCGCCACTGATATGTGACAGTGTGCATGTCATTTTTTTTCACTTTTATGTTAGCGGGGCCTCATGTTTGAGTTTCGCCTAAGGACTCAGAAAGTATAGAGGTGCCTCTACACACAGTTACACACACACACAGCTACAGGCAGATAGTCATACACACACAGTGACAGGCAGTAGCACGCACAATTACAGGCAGACTGTTACAAACACAGTCACATGTAGACAGTCACACACACAGTCATAGACAGTCACACACTGGCATAGGCAAACAGTGACACACGCAGGCACTTGCAGGCAGTCATACACGCAGTCATAGGCAGCCAGTCACACACACAGTCGCAGACAGTCACAGGCAGATATTCACACACACAGTTACAGGCAGACATTCAGACACACAGTTACAGGCAGACAGTCACACACACAGTCACAGTAAGACCGTTACACACATAGTCAAAGGCAATCACACACAGTCAAAGGTAGACAGTCACACACACAGTCACAGGCAGTCACACACACAGTCATAGGCAGACAGTCACACTCACAGTCACAGGCAGACAGTCACACACACACAGTCACAGACAGTCACAGGCAGACACTCACACATTCACACATACAGTCACAGGCAGACACTCACACACACAGTCACACACTACAGTGCCACAGGCAGACACACACACACACACAGTCACAGACAGTCACGCATACAGTCACACACACACAGTCACAGACAGTCACAAGCAGACAGACACAATCACAGTTACACACACATACACAGCAGCAAACACTCTCTCTCACTTACTGGAGGAGGAGTGGAGTCACTAAAAGTCCCTGGTGTACAGTTATTGGGGAAGCAGGAACTCCTTCCTGCTTCTCCTCTGTGTGCAGCAGTAGTAGCAGAGGGTGGAGGCCACCTTTAGCTCCGCCCCTGCCATCTATTTGGCTCCACCCCCAGCTCTCCGAGAAGTTCTCCTGCTCCTGCTCCCGGTGTTATGCCAGTACTGCGTGTGTGAGTAGTGTCGGCTGCCCCTACTGCCATGATGCCCTGTGCAGCCACACAGCTCACACCTCCCCAAGGCCAGCTCTGATGGCACCCCCTACCAAGTGGCACCCGGGGTGGACCGACCCCCTCTTAGTACGCCACTGCACATAGCATTAAAAGGAAAAAGGGTTCAGACAAGCATGGCACCTGAATCACAGTTTAAGATGGTCTGACCAAAATTACCTCCACGGAGGCCAGGCCTCACTCCTCTGGGGTCACAGGATTAGAATGCCTTCAGGGAGCAGGGCCAATCAGAGCTGGAGACTCGACTCCAAGGGCCTCAGGACTTAGTTAGGAACATCTATCTAGACACTGTAAAAATTGAGGGATCTCTTCTGGCCAGTGGGTGGAGATCTATTCATTTTGGTGTCATGCCATCAGGCTGAAGGGGAATCCACATTTGTATGGGACATTCTGCTCTCATAGGGCTAGTGTGACAGTCCGCAACACTCTAAGGCATCGAGGGTCAGCGTAGAGAGGTTATTACATAGAGCGACTTCTGCTCCTCTAAAATTCCATAGAGGCCACAATCTGGCTTTTATCATGATTTTTTCCTTTACCAGAAAGTGAAGGCAGCAGACGAGATCCCTTGGGGTCCCATCTTGAGATCACAGTCTGACTGCACAAAGTGCCCTCTCGCATCTGGTCTGTTCGGGTGCCTCTTCAGTAAGTATCAGGCAGAGTAGGAAGGTTAAAAGACCTTCGACATCCTCTTTCCCGGTGACTTGGGCACACCTTGCACCCGAATGTTGCAGCGCCAGCTACAATTATCCAGATCTTTAGCAGCAGGCTGGAGTTGGTCACTGATGTAGTTTATTGAAAATATTGTAGTTATAAGGTGTTGTTTTTAAATCCGAATGTAATCCCATAATGACCAAAGGACAGTCTATGCATTGCAGGGTTTTAACATACCTTGATGGCATTGACCAATGGGAGGCAACCTTTGGCACTCCAGATGTTGTGAACTACATTTCCCATAATGCTCTTAGAGCCATAATGCTAGCAAAGCATCAGGGGAGATTTAGTTCACAACATCTGGAGTGCTAAAAGTTGCCTACCCCTGGCATAAACCATCATGCAGTAACGGTATGAGCAGGGGTATTGGAACATAGCCCATTAATAGAAATGTGTTTAAAACACGTATGAAATAAAACCACAAACAATTTAATATTTTGACTCAGGTTTGTGAAAAAAATGGTTAAATGAAAAGTGTCAAATTGCTCTTAGTTTTTAGTATTTAGCCTGGTGGATGTACTTTTTACAAAAATATACTTTTGTGTAGCTGTTTTGGATTCTGTGACTACTATAAAAGTTGCACTCTCAGCATGCCAAATTATGTAAAGATTTAGCTTTAAAACACCTAGCATTATTTATTTCATAACTTCGAAAAATGAATTGAAAGCCTAGACATATTGGGCATTTTAATAATCAGGACTAATTTGTGAATCTATTTTCAGTTAGTTTTCTCTATTATTAAATGTGCAATCCTTATTTCTCCTTTAAAAAGCATTATATATAATATGTATGGGTGCACATGAACAGGAAGTGGGAAATTGTGGTAGAATGAAAACAAAGTAACAAAAAGGCCTTGGTCACAAACCATAGCTTAAGTGTATCTTAAATTCAAATGATATATTTTTCTTTTCAGAACCACATGACATATCAATTAATAGTAGCAAATAAGTTCCTAAAACTTCTTAATCCACAGATTTAGTTCTGCATCTTGTTTCCATTAGATAAATTCACTATTGAGTTTTGAGCAGCCTTTAATATGATTTCTTTTTTTTTTTAATTCTTTATTTTTGACGTGCAGCGAGATAACATGGGTAAGTTACATCTTCAAAATAATAAATCACATATGCAGTTATCCAGCAAACAGTACGAGGAAACTGCACAGGTTTTTGTTTTTTTTGTAACATGGAAATTATAACAAAAGTTACTCAACTTTAATATGATTTAAATATGTGGATATAATGAAAGTGTACTCAATGCATCTTAGTTATCAATATACCTTTCAGATAGGCTGTTATACTAGACAATTGTTTAACATTGTTTAAATACAGATATACTATCATTCCACAATTTTCCGAAACATTTACTTACCACATAATACAGCTCCTGAACCTTTCTATGTGTATTAACTCGTACTTGGAATGGTACACCAACCTAAAAAAAATAATATAAATGTTTTCATGCTTTCAATCATGCTTCCCATCCTACCCACATTTTCATCAGGATAACTGAGAATCTCTTGCATATACTCTGTCACTCCACCATATCCCGTTAGTATCATTGTGCCCTTTGTAATGCATGCTCAGATTTTGTGCACTCTGTGTGGTAAGTTCACTTCTAGTTACCTTGGACTCAGTCTGTAACACTATGAAATCAACATCCATTTACTAAATCTCTATCTCCTTAAAGTATTTGGCACTGACTGAATTGTGGCTGTCTCCCTCTAACACCACTACCCTTATCTCCTTATCTACTGGATTGTACTTATCCCACTCTCCAAGACCATCCAATGCAAAGGGTGGTCGTGTTGAGTTTTTGCTCTCCCCTAAGTGTTGTTTCCAAACTTGGCCCCTTCTTTCTCCTTCTCACTCCATCTGTCTCTTTAATCCTCTTTCAGTTCTTGTTGCCATTATCTACGCCCACCTTGCTCTCCTTTACTGTTGCCTAATCATTTTTCTGCTTGGCTTCCTTACTTCCTCTCCTCTGACATTCCTTCAGTATCCCTGTTAATCAATCTAACAAATTAATAGCCTTTGGATTTCTGTCTGTCACCTCCGTCTTTGGCCTTATTTAATGGACTAACTCCCCTACCCACATAGCCATGACTTTGTGCTTCCAACCTTTGATTTGTCTCTAAATACACTTTCCTTCTGACTACTTTCTTCTAACCTGCACGGTCAATGTGCCCCTCTCTCAATATCTGAAATCTAGCTCATCTCGTGATATTAGAAATCTAAGCTCCCTTGACCTGCATCACTTCTCTCCCTTTCTCCACTATCCACTTTTTCCTCTTTCAACTCTGATGTCCCTCTCAAGCTACATCATACTACAATTTTTTTCCTGTCTTCTGCACTAGACATAGATGTACCAATTAAAGCTCGCTCTATGCACCAACCATCCCATCAACTCTGACACAGCATGTTCCCATACTGCAGAACACCCCACCTGACTTCTTTAATTACAAATGCATGCTTCCGCACTCTCCCTTGCCAAGCAAGAGTATTAGACTTAGCTCATCTGCACCTTCTCTTGTGATCTCATATGCCTCTTCCATACCTTTATTCTGTCCCACTGCAACACGGCCATTAAATATCCTCACAGTTAGTGATTCCTCGAGTCCACCTCTCTGCTAGACCCGCTTCAGTCTGGTTTCCGCGCTAAGCACTTTGTGGAAACGGCACTGACCAAAGTATCCAATGATCTACTCGCTGCAAAATCTCGTGGTCACTACTCTATCCTAATTCTCCTTGACCTGTCTGCGGCTTTTGACACTGTTGATCATCAACAGCTTCTTCTCATCCTCCGCAATATCGGTCTACAAGATACTACTCTCTCCTTTGACTTTGGCTTCCAATATCTTTTTTATGCAGATGACACGCAAATCTACCTGTCCTCTCCTGATCTCTCCCTGTCCCTCTTGACTAGTGTCTGACTGCCTCTCTGCTGTTTATAACTGGATGGCTGCCCACTTCCTTAAACTAAATTTGACCAAAACTGAAATTCTGGTCTTTCCTCCCTCAAGTGTTGTTACTCCTGTGTCTGTCTCCCTCCAAGTCAACGGTGCTACCATCAGCTCCACCACGCAGGCTCGCTGCCTAGGTGTTCTCTTTGACTCCGACCTCTTCTTCAAGCCTCATGTTCAATCTATCGCCAAATCCTGTCACTTCCATCTCAAAAACATTGCGCGCATCCGCCCCTACTTAAAGCCAGATGCGACTAAGGTGTTGGTCCATTCCACTGTCCTTTCTCGCCTTGACTACTGTAATCTCAGTGGTGTTACGTGCTCCCAACTAGCCCCGATACAGTCCATAATGAATGTGGCGGCGAGGCTCATCTTCCTGTCCTCCCGCACCTCCCATGCCTCACCCTTCTGTCAGTCCCTACATTGGCTTCCTATAAAATATAGAGCTCAATTTAAAATTCTGGTTCTTGCTTTCAAATCTCTACATAATGCTGCTCCCACCTATCTATCCTCCCTTATACACAAGTATGTCCAGTCTAGGCCCTTACGATCTGCTGAAGACTTACGTCTATCTTCTGTCTGTACTCCCACCTCTGATGCTCGCCTTCAAGTTTTCTCGAGGGCTGCACCGTTCCTGTGGAACTCGCTTCCCTCCTCCGTTAGATGCTCACCCAGTCTCCACTCCTTCAAAAAATCGTTAAAAACCCACTTCTTCATAAAAGCATATCAATTAAACTGTTAATAGCTCCTGACTGATTCCTCTTCTGCAACTGTCACTAGTCTAATACTATCCTTACCTTTTTGTGTCATTTTACCCCACTCCCTCTAGCATGTAAGCTCATTGAGCAGGGCCCTCAACCCCTCTGTTCCTGTGTGTCCAACTTGTCTGGTTACAAATACATGTCTGTTCGTCCACCCATTGTAAAGCGCTATGGAATTTGACGGTGCTCTATAAATATCATAATAATAATAATAATAATAATTTTGCATGTCACTTTGCTGATGGGATTAACAGATGAAATGTATCCTCTTTCCTCCTTCCATTCAATACTCAGCTTGCATTCTGGTCCTTTTTCCAACTATTTACTCTTTTCACAATGTCTCTGAACAAGAGGTTTTGAAACTACTTCTATCCTTTCGCCCCACCACCCGTTCTTCTGATCCCATGATATTGATATTAAAAATATGTACTTATGTATTACCGTCTTTGTTGAGTTTGAAATTCTGATCTTGGCATAGTTGCATGCGTCGGCATCATAATAATCATAATAATAATAATAATAATAATAATAATCATACAGATTCCAACCTTGGTAAGCATTTTGGTATTCAGCCTGTAAACAGAATTATTGGTTATTGATTAATTAATCGTCTACTACAACGTTATTGAAAAAATATAGTATTAAACAATTTTGGTTATAGATTGCTGTTCAGGGATATCTAAAATTGAAATTAAATGGACACTATAAGCACCCATACCATTTCAGCTTGTTGAAGTGGCCTAGGTGCAGTGTCCATGTCCCACTTAGTTCTGCAATCTCCCTTGGCGCTGGTTTAGCGCTCCACCTCCTTCGACATTATCTGATGGGGAGTTAATGCGCCTGCACTGCATGTAATCATTGCAGTTTTTGATAAACTGCAATGATTACATTGCAGGACTAAGACTGCCTCTAGTGGCTGTCAAGACTGCCTCTAGTGCCTGGCACCCCGACTGGGTACCTCCTTTAGTCGATGCTCCTAGTGCTCACCGAGGACTCCAAGCACTCCATCTGACACCATCAACACTGCAGTCCCCATGTCCAGCATTACAGCTTGGCTGGGAAGTCGTCGTCCTCCACCCACCCACCCTGGACCTAAGACCAGGATCCATCTTCCAGTGGGTGAGCCTCTCCTACTCAAGAGAGCGTAGCAGGAACAGCTCTTAAAAGAGCTAGTGATTATAATCCCAGAGGAGTATAGTGATGTAGCAATCCCCAGGGTAGATACAGCCTTTTTCCCCACACATGAGATGAGACTCTGTTGTGGGTAAAACAGAAACTCAATTTTAATGGAGGCACACTGGCCTTTTATGCAGGTTTCCCAACAAGGGTGACACCCAGGTGGACCTTGTTGGGCACAGGGATACACAGTTAATAAACCAATAAAAACAGAGTTTTACATTGAGACACTCCCATATAGCATACACAATCCCTCCCCTCTGCTTGGGAGATAATTGAGTTAATTACTGTCTGTATCAACTCAATTATCTCCAAACAAAAAATGGACACGTTTATATACTTATGTATGTTTGGAAACACCCCAAAATCATAATGGAACCCGATAAAACATTCATCTCTTGAGAGCCCCGATCTGGGGGAACAACAAACTTAAAAATCACCCAGACCGGTTCAGGGGTTCAAAAGTTAGCTGTAAGTCTTTTTTTGACCGACCGCACGCATGGTTTCATGCCCAAAATAGTTCCAGAGAATTACGCTGTGCGGACGGTCTATTTCGAACAGTCGAAGTAACGTTCAAATAGTCGAATGGAGTCGTACGTGCACAGAGTCAGTGAGTGTATCTGGTTCAGTAGATTATTTCTACCGAATGGTGCTCCGTTCGTGCAATTCTAGTTGAACCTAACTGGAGGTGGAAGTCCCAGCGGTGTTCAAGTCATCGAGTGTCTGATTTTAGTTCCATGCGCTCGATGACAAAACACCGCTGGACGCATTTGACTAAACAAGATGGCCGCGCCACGTGTTCAACTATACGAACAGCGACCACCCAGCCGTTCATCAATTAAGCTGCGGTTAACCACAAGTCTGGCAGTTTAATAGGCTGCACACTCCACTCGTGGGTGGTCTGACTGTTCAGTTGTTTGTTCAGTAAACGAACACCATAAGCTAATCCATTCAGTAAGCCCCATATACTGAACCATAGAAGGGAAAAGGCACAAAAAAAGCCTTTCCACAGTCCTGCACCAAGGTCTAATACAGGGGCCATAGTCCTGGGGCAAGAGGCTGGTAAGCAGGCCGCTTCAAGTACCAGTGGCAAGGTCATTTTCTCCACACCTTCCCATACTGAGGGGGGAAGGTCAGAGGAAACTATATTGTAAGAGATACAACTATGTATTGCTAACAGTATAGAATCCCTTTAAGTGCATCAACACATATTATATATGGTTTTGTTCCGGAGAAACAGGGCTTTCGTTTTACATCAAATATTTATATATGAAACATAATATAATATGAATATTTAATAAGAAACTGTTATTTTCTTAGTTCTGTATGGTATTTTAACTGTGAATGTCATAATACTGTTAGCTTATACTGCAATAAAATACAGCAATGTATTCAGTGATAAATGCAATAAAATACAGTGATGTCTCACAAGTACAACAGTACCTCCCAAGTCCAGGTTTTATAGTGTTTTGAAAAGTTACAGGGTCAAATATAAGGCTTACCCATTTCAACTTTTACACATTGAAATTTGCTAGATTGGTTATGTTGCCCTTGAGACAGTAACATAAATATACACCTACAAAAAAATAAAAATAAAAAAAATTATATATATATAATTTTTATTTTTTTTTATTTTTTTGTAGGTGTATATTTATGTTCCTGGGACTGGCCAGCAAACAACTTCCTTGCCTCTGCGCTCCTGTTTGTCCTGGGCCTGGTGACTTGAAGGATGGATATAGAAGGTATCCTGTCTGCCCTCAGAGCTGCTGCTGCCTTGGATGGTGGTAGGCACCTCCAACCTGGTCTAGTCGCCGGTGTGGGTCCCCCCCCCCCGTGGTCATGCCTCACCTTAGGCCTGGTATAGGACCTGGAGCCCAGGCCTGAGGCGCCGTCAGGCCCGTGTGTCAGCTCCATCTGACACGCGGCCAGCTCCCCTTGTGGTCTCCAGTACGCTTCCCGGCCTTGGACGGTGAGCGGTGGGTGCGAACAGACGGGTGGCACAGCTAGTAAAGCCTGAGGTATCTGGGAGGCGTTCCCGGACGCTGCGTGGTTGGCGCACCAGTGGATCCAGAGCCGGGCCGGTGAGAGTGAGTGGGCTGTGCCGCCATTGGGGGGGTCTTCTGAAAATTAGGGTCAGCCGGGGGGTTCCCCTCTCCTTCCCCGGGTTCTGTCCATAGTTCGCCTCTCCCTCCCCCCCTGTGGTGTCCTCTTTTATTGTCCCCCCTCTCCCTTCGGTCCTGGGTTCCCTCCCTCTCTCTTCCCCTTTTCTAGTGCTCTGTCTGTTACCCTCCCTCCTCCCCTCCTCGGCTGCCCTTCTCAGCGGGGTGTGAGCTTACCTCCTCTACACTGCTCTTTTCTCAGGATCTGGCTGCTGTTCCTGGAACTGTCCAGCAAGTGGTGCCAGGAGCTGCTGCAAGGCTGAACAGTGCTAAAAATGACATTGACTTTGTCCTGCCTGGATCATCTTCGTTTTCTTTGCCATGGGAGGTTCCTCGAGCATCGGCTGGTGAGTACACTAATGTTTCTTCTTTTCAGTCCAGGGGTTCCTCACTGGGGGGGGTTTCTTTTAGGGCTTAGGGATTTTCTGGATCAGTGGGAGCAGGGTGTGCAAGCAGGCAGGGACCCCCCATTAGATGGTCAGCTTCGGGCAGTGTGGTCCTCGGCGCTGCAGCCGCACGGGGTTATGGCAGTTCCTGGGGTCCCTGGGTCCCCCTCTCCCGTGGTGGGTGGCCATGCTGGCATCCCTGCTACAGCATTGGGTGCCACAGCGCCTGCTGTTGCTAGTGGGTCCTTGGTTGAAACCCCGGGTGTTGCTGACATGGGCATCTGGGCATTTTGTCTCATATGTTCGTTCTTCCCGCCTCCTAAACTGATGTTTTTCTCCTTATGTGGGAGTCCCTCCAGGGTCTCGTATGTCTTCTGGGCCAGGCAGCGGGCGGCTGTCGGTCCGGGAGGTTTCACGCCTTCTGAAGCGAAGGTTCGCTGGTTTGGGAATAGAGGTATGAAGTGGGTTCGGCTCCTCCCTGAACTAGTTTAGCTTTCCCGGCTTTTGGGTCCACCTAGTGTTCTCACCTGGGGGTAATGATCTTGGGATGATGCCTATTTGGGGTTTGGGGAACGCTATTAAGAGGGATTTAGCGTGGGTCTTGGTTTTGTTCCTGGACGTTAGGCTTATCTGGTCGGAAGTCATTTCACGCAAGTACTGGCAGCGAGCCCATAATCAAAGAGCCATAGAACGCTGTTGGGTTAAATTTTATCGTATGGTCTCTAATTTTGTGTCAGGGGTTAAAGGGATCCTGGTTCGCCACAGGGTGTTTTGTTCAGTAGGGATGTCGTGCACCTAACGGAGGTTGTGCTTGACCTCTTTAATCTTTCTATCCAGGAAGCGGTGAAACAGGCCTTGGTTCGTTTGGGTGGGGCTTGCCAACAGGGTTTGGGAATATCAGATGGAATGTCAGGAGATGGACAAGGTGGGTCTCAACCTCCCCTGCTCCAGGGCCGGCGCTACCTGTTAGGCGGAATAGGCAGTTGCCTAGGGCGCCCCTTGGGCCCCCCTCATGCTGCAGCCACCTGAGCGCTCTGTAGAGAGCCTCAGGTGGCTGCAGCTTTGCCCGGGCTGGTGCGTCCATGAGGGTGCACTGCCCGGGCGCAGCATGAGGAGAGGAGCTGACAGGAGGGAAGCGCTCAGCGCTCCCTCCTGTCACTCCCTCAGTGTAGCGTAGCCGAGCCCTGTATGGTCCGCGGGTAAAGGGAGCATCTGTCTCCTGTGCCCGGCCAGACTAACAGGAAGTGCACACTGAGTTTGGCCGGGTACAGGAAACAAAAGCTCCCTTTACCCGCGGACCATACAGAGCTCGGCCATGCTACAACAGAGGTAGGGGAGGTGGGAGAAATAAATTGACAGGAAGGGGGGAGAAAGAAATTGACAGGGAGGGGGGAGAAATAAAATTGACGGGGAGAAAGAAATTGACAGGGAGGGGAGAGAAAGAAATGCAGGAGGTGGATAGAAAGAAATTGACAGGGGGGAGGAAAGAAATTGACATGAGAGGGTGAGAAAGAAATTGACAGGCAGGAATCTACACGGGAGGAAGGGGTGGGAATGAGAGTGGGGTGGGAGGGGAGAAGAGAGTGACAAGGGGGGGAGAAGAGAGTGACAAGGGAGGGGGAGAGATTGACATCCATCACACACACACACACACACACACAATCACACACAATGCACCCCTTACACACAAAGACAATGCACCCCTTGCACACAGAAAAACACACAATGCATTACACACACAATGCATTATACACACAGACACACACACACACACAAGCAATGCAACCCTTACACACAATGCATCCCTTACACACAGAAACACACAATGAATTCCTTACACACACTCAATGCATCCCTTACACACACTCAATGCACCCCTTACAGACGCACACACTGCATCCCGTACATACATAGAAACACACCTTGCAGCCCTTACAAATACAAACACAGATTCACACAATGCATTCCTTACACACATATCAGGACATCCCCTACAAACTCTCTCTGTGAACAAACTCATTGGTGGAGCATGAAGGTGGACCCTGGGACCCAGACCTTGAGCTGTGTAAAGGGCCCCCAAAAATGGAGCTGCTTCCCGTTCTCCCAGAACATTGATTTTTGTGACCACAGTTACAAACAGCCTCCAGAGATCCTGTTCTACACCAGACCAGTGGAGCCAGACTGCAGCCAGAGCCCATCACCATCCTCATCTGGTTGTAAGTAGGCAATCTAGTATATTATTTGTGGCACTAATCTCTAATTTACCTCACATTAAAGAAACACTATAGTCCCCAGAACCACTGTAGCTTAATGTAGTGGTTCTGGTGTCTATAGCCTGTCCCTGCAGGCCTTTTAATGTAAACACGGCGGCACTGCAGCACTGGCATTAGTTAACATGGCAGATCATATGGGTGGGGCATTGTGATGTCACATGGGGGGGGCGGAAAACCTTACTTTTGCCTAGGGCGGCAAAAATCCTTGCACCGGCCCTGCCCTTCTCTGTAAGGTAAACTTTTCAGTTACCAACTTGGATGTGCCCACCGAGCTAAAGCCAGCTGGTGGTGAGCATTGAAAGAAAAAGGGAATTTTGGTTTGGACGAGGGGGGAGGCAAGAGCCCAGTGGGCAAGTTTTGGTGCATAGGCACCTGGTTAAGTTCATTGGTAAGGACGGTTATTTAAGCTAAAGGCTGTAGGGCAATAAGTGGTTATTTATATGTTAAGTTATGGTTAATGTGCTTATTTATATTTAAATCGAAGGTTAATAAAGTTTGGATGAGTCCTACAGTTGTATGTTTAATAAATGCTGTGGCCTGTTTCATCCAATATTTGGTGTCTGTCATTATTAGGGGGAGAATTGGGGTAAGTTCTTTACTCTTAGATGCTCCACATTCCCTGCTACGTCCATACATAACCCTTTCTGTCCTTCATTGGTTTCATCTGAATGGTTAAAGTTTCCTGCAAATTTTTATTTCATTCAAACTTATTTCTAGGTGTCTGTGCCTTTTAATATAGCCACTGGATTCACTTATTACTAGGCTTCTGTGTATTTTAATATAGCCACTGACTGGGGTGAGAGAAATTTACAGGGAGTGTGGGGGTGACTGGGGTGAGAGTGTGTGGATGTAGGTGACAGTGTGTGTGTGGAGGGGGGTGACAGTGTGTATGGAGGGGGTAATGTAGTGTGGAGCAGGGAGGTGATCCAGTGTGCAGCAGGAGGGTGATACAGTGTGAAGCTGGGGGTTGATATAGTGTGGAGTAAGTGGGAGATATAGTGTGGAGTGGGGAGGTATAGTGTGGAGTAGGGGGGAGGCGATATTGTGTTTTGCTATCAAAATTACCTTTTTTCAAAATAATTATTTCCTAATACATTCCCTGGTGGTCAGGTGGGCAGCTTTTGCAGGTGGTCCAGTGTTCTGTTTATCTGGTCTGCAGCTGAGTGCAGAGCTGCAGACCACATGGTAAGTGTCTTGTGATCTCCAGCAGAGACAGAGCGTTGCCACAGCAATGCTCTGATTGGCTGGAGATTGCAAAACTGCAGTGCTTGGCTCTCTCTCAAACCAGACTGAGGGAAGGGCCTCATACCCGGCGGCATAATGAGCAAGCTGCCGGGCCACCTCCCTACATCATAGATTTAGGTGGCCGTCAAGCCTTAATCAGTGCATGGCCTTAGGCGGCCACCTAAATCGCCTAATTAGAGAGCCGCAAATATATTCATTGTGGGACAAATGCATTCATCCCACAATGAATATATTTGTGGCCCAGCAGGGCTCTCTAATTAGGCAATTTGACATGAGTTTGACATGCTTGCCACAAGATTTTGCCACGACATGCTTGCCCTAGATACAGTTTGACATGCTTGCTCTAGATACACTCCTCTGACATTTTTCATTCTTGAATCCTTGTCCTTGCCACCATAAGGAGCTTACTAGATTATAAGAGGTAGAGAGGCAGTACTGGAAAAAAATGAGAGGCAGTACTGGAAAAAAATGAGGCAGTACAAAGGCCAGAAAACACCTTAAGATTGGCCTTAA
>OW240913.1:156938231-156970710 GCA_933207985.1 Pelobates cultripes | reverse complement strand
TCCATAAGACGCACAGACATTTCCCCTCACTTTTGAGGGGAAAAAAAGTGCGTCTTATGGAGCGAAAAATACGGTACTTCAGTAGAAAATGTATTTGAAAAGCTTTTCCAACTGTATTGAATAATTTGGAAAACTTACTAAATAAAGTCCATTGTTGGATAAGCTTTCAAATGATTAAATTTTCTGATACATTCTTAAAAATATTTAATATTGTGAAACATGTTTTAACATTTTTATATGTTTTGCTATATTGATATATTTCTTTATATATGATATATCAAAGCCATTGTTGAAATCTGTAGGAACCCCAATCAGCACAACATGGCTTTAACATTTTGGTTTTAACATTTTTATATGTTTTGCTATATTGATATATTTCTTTATATATGATATATCAAAGCCATTGTTGAAATCTGTAGGAACCCCAAATAGCAAAACATGGCTTTAATTTAATATTGTTGGATGAACTTTCAAAATATATTTATAAAACATTAAAATATCAAAACATATATGATATATAGAAAATCAATATATAAAAAAATATTACAAAGGTTAAAATATTTTTATAAGATTAAATCATTAAAATGTATCCAAAAATATTAAATCATTTGAAAAGATTATTCAACAATATTAAATAAATATCTATATCTCCATAGAAATATACTGACACAAATGAATCATTAAAATTACTATTCTCCCCAAAAGGAGCAATAGGTGTTCCCATAGCCCTACTTTTTCTTTGAAGCTTGGATCAAAATGCCCTTTTATCATTGTACAGTGATTGTACAGGAATGACAAATATCTACACCTCTGGGCCGGAAAGCACAAAGGTAATACAAAATGGATTTCTACACTTTCCCCAATCAACCAGATAACAGAATAATCAGTACCACACCCCAACATTGACAATTCTAGTCACTGTATGTGTATTAATACACACACAACACAAAGACTACTCCACACACACACAGTTGATCCACCACACACATACACAACAGATATCCAGCACACCAAGATTCCTCACCCATACAGCTCTTAGCCTCCTACACAAACACAACACTCAAACACAACACACACAGCCACACTGAGACGCTTTTACATACCCCACTTTGACTCCTCTACAAACAAAATTCAGCCAAGACACACACACAAACACACAACACCGAACCAGCATACAGCAAACAGCCACCCCCACATATAGCTTTCCACCTACTTTACGTATAGCACTCAGCCACTACGCACACAACACTCAGTCTCACACACACAAAACACTCACAGAGTCCAGCGAATTTAGGGCAAACTTAATCCAGCTCTGGGTGAAGGAAGGATTAGGGAAATTCATCAGACCCCCTACCAAATTTGAATTTCCCTCTACCCCTGTGCACATAGGGTAGAGGAAGAGGGAGTGTATACTGTGAACCAAATTGCTAAATGAGGGAGGGTCTTTCACTAATTTTTCAGAATTTTTTTTATTTTACATCCATGGTCTTACATATCACAAAAAATGGGCTTGTTTCTGTGCTTATTGCAGTTAGTTACCAACAAGCAGATAATTGCTAAAATAGCTGATGCACGTTAGGAATCCCTTTTTCAATGCAACAACATAACGGTTAGCTACCAGTAATTGAATGCTGTCATGATTTAAAATTTTTCTTAAAGCGCTTAATAAGATGCAAGAAATGCTACATAATGTGATACCTGTTTTTCATGATAGACGGTTGACAATATTGTAAATTGTGAGTTTAAAGGTACATTATAGTGACCAAAACAACTTTAGCTTAATGGAGCACATTCTGTGTATAGAGCATGCCCTGAAGTCTCACTGCTCAATTATCTGTCATTTAGAAGGTAAATCACTGTTGATTCTGTCCGTGCAGCCTTAACCACACCTCCTGGCTGTGCCTCACACAGCTTGCATTAAAAAAAAAATGGTTTCATTTTTCAATCTGATGTTAACTTACTTTAGATGTTTGTATCTCCTGCTCTGTATATTGAACTTTACTTACAGGAGGCACCTGAAATGTCTAGTAAGCTATGAACAGTCCAGGAGGCAATTCTAAATTAAACAGAATTTGAAATAAAGGAGGTGTAAACATTAGATCACAATTTTAGGTAGGTTGTGCATGGTACTTGCAGGCAGGTGGGACAAGGGCGGCATAAACAAAGTGATTTAACCACTAAATGGCAAAGCGTTGAACTGTGAGACCTAAGATGAATTATGTATACACCAAAACTGTTTAATTAACCCCTTAACGACGAGTGACGAACAAGGTCCGTCACTCAGGGGATTGCCATAACAACGAGTGACGGACCTTGTCCGTCACCCGTTAAAATTAAGCCCGGATCGCCGCTATTGCGGCGATCGCAGGGTTAATGGTGCTCTGGTCTGCCTCTGTATTAGGGGCAGACCGCGAGCACCCGATCAGGCTGCCCCAGCACCGTTGCTCGCTCTGACAGGCTGGTTCTGTGTGAAGTGCAGGGAGCCGGAACAGTGCTGATCCTGCCCCCTGTGTAAAAATAAATAAAGTTAATTTAAAATCCCACCCCCTTTTACCCATTTTAATTAAAAAAATAACCCCTTCCCTGCCAATTGATCACTGACTACAGTGATTACAGGGATTACATTTTACTGTCATCTGATTTTTTTTTTTAAACCCCTGAGGGTTAATTCTTTTTTTTTTTTAACCCTCAGGGGTTAAATGTATTTATTTAATTAATTAATTTAAATATTTTAAAATTATATATTTAGCTAGCTGGGGTGGGTGGAAGTTAGTGGGGATTTAGGGTTAGGCTAACTAGGGGTTAACGTTAAAAAAAGTTTTAAAATAAACTTTAAAAAGTTAAAAATTAAGCTAAAAAAAGTTTTAATAATGTTTAAGCAAAAAATAAAAAAACACCCCCTTTACCCAGTCCAAATAAAAATTAACCCCTTCCCTGCCAGTCGATCACTGCCTACCGTGATCAAAGTACAGATCACAGTATTATACTGTGAGCTAATTTTTTTAACCCCTGAGGATTAACTTTTATTTATTTTTTAACCCTCAGGAGTTCAATTTATTTAATTAATAAATTTAAATATTTTATAATTATATATTTTGCTAGCTGGGGTGGGTGGGAGTTATGGGAAAATGGGGAATTTACTGTTAGTGCTGCTTACTGCTAGTTAGGGGTTACCGGTAAAAAAAAAAAGCTTAGAAAAATTTTAAATCTGCCAAAAAAGTTTTAAGAAAGTTTAGGAAAGTTTAAAAAAATTAATAAGCAAAAAAAAGTTTAAAAATTAGTTTTTAAAAGTAAAAAAGTTTCAAAAAGTAAAAAAAAATACATTTAAAAACGCTCATTACCACTACACCTGGAACAAACTAGAGAAAAAATGATCCCACGCTAAGGTTCAAAATATGCCTTTTGAATTACCCCAGGGTGTATTCTTTAATAAATAGTATGTGTTTGTGGGGAAGTTTCAATAACCAGCCGAATAAACTACTCCAAATTGGAACATGGACACAGCGTAAAACTTCAAAGTTAGAAAAAAACTGAATGGCTGCGTCTCAAATGCGCACACATAAGGTTTGAAAAATATACTGTGCAAACTCACTTTGTGTGTCAAAAAGGCAGAAAAAACACTTATTACCACTACACTTGGTACAAGCTAGCGGAAAAATGATCC
Organism: Pelobates cultripes; assembly: GCA_933207985.1. Lineage (NCBI taxonomy): Eukaryota > Metazoa > Chordata > Amphibia > Anura > Pelobatidae > Pelobates > Pelobates cultripes. The sequence goes on along the minus strand of OW240913.1, from coordinate 156,967,046 downwards.
CACGCTAAGGTTCAAAATATGCCTTTTGAAATACCCTGGGATGTCTTCTTTAAGAAATGGAATGGCTTTATCGGGTATTTGGATTATATAGCCTGGTAAAATACTCTATAATGGGACATGGGCACAGCGTAAAAATGTAAAGTTTGAAAAAAACTGGAATGGCTGTGTCCCAAATGTGCCCCTCCAATGTCCACATATACCTGGCAAAGGTACATACGGGGGTATTGCTGGACTCAGCCGACATAGCTGAGCAACATTTGAAGTATTATACACTGGTAGCACACATAAGGTTTGCAAAATATACTGTGCAAACTCACTTTGTGTGTCAAAAAGGCAGAAAAACACTTATTACCACTACACTTGGTACAAGCTAGCGGAAAAATGATCCCACACTAAGGTTCAAAATATACCTTTTGAAATACCATGGGGTCTCTACTTTAAGAAATGGTAGGCCTTTGTGGGGTAGTTTGAATTTAAACCCTGCTAAGATGCTTGGAAATTGCACATAGGCCCAGCGCCAAAATTCAAAGTTCGGTAAAAACTGATATGGCTTAGTCTCCTATATGGCACTGTAGCTTAACGAAATAGTGCCAAAGACATTCATTGGGGGTGTCTTTTTACTCACAAGACTTAGCCAAGCATAATTTGGGGGGTTTGAACTTAGTGGCACATGTGAAATATACAAAATGCCCAGTAAAAATGCAATCCATGTGTAAAAAATGCACAAAATTATTTTTTACCACATACTTTGGCATATATTGGTGAAAAAATGGGGGCATGTTAAGGCACAATATGCACCTTATGAGATACCCTGGAGTGTCTACTTTTACATATGGTTGGCCTTTGTGGGCTTTTTTGAACAGTCAAACTGTTATAATATCCCAAATGGAAGCATAGGCTCATTAAATCCGTCTCTCAAAATTCGACTGTGAATACTGAACAGAAAAGGCCTCCTATATGGCACTGTAACTTCACGAAATAGTGCCAAAGACATACAATGGGGGTGTCATTTTACTCAGCAGATGTAACTGAACACAAAATAAAACTTTGTACAGGAATAGCACACACCAACTTTACAAAATACACATGAGAATTTCTCTGTTATAAGTTTGTGAGCCAAAAAACAAAAACCCCCCCACAATTTTACTCCAATATTTAGCGGAGGTTGGCGGTGAAATGGCTACGTAGAAAGTGTCAAAACAACCTTAGGTAAATAGCCTGTGATGTCTACTTTATATAAATATATACTTTTGTGTGGCAATTTTGTTTTCTTTTATGGCTATTAAGCTTACAAGACAAACATACCAAATTCTAAAAACGCTCCACATTAAAAGTTTATTTTACTCCTTGTGCTTTGTGACCTGTAACTACCAAAAATAAAAACTTAAAACCCCAGACACATTATATATTCTGTAAATCAGAACAACTAAATGAATTTATTTTAATTACTTTCCTTAACCTGCACTAATTATGCATTATTATTGCAAAAACAGTAAACAAAATACAAAAATTTTCATTTTGTTTGCATATTTCTGTATTTTTTTATAATAAATAAGCATTTATATATATGTGTGTTACATCAAATTAAAGCCCTTTCTGTCCTTTAAAAAATGATGTATAATATGTGTTGGTGCAACAAATTAGCAAAATGCAAATTGCAGTTGAACGCAAACAGCAAAAAATGAAAAAAATGCTGTTGTCATTAAGTGAAAGACAAGCTTCTGAAGCTCTGTCCTTAAGGGGTTAAGCTAAAGTTGTCTAGGTGACTATAATATCTTAGTACTATCTAATGTCTTATTGTGGAGTTAATATCCCTACAAGATTGTGTTCTTGATACAATTATTTAAGGCCTTGAATGTCAGAGACAAGTGATCATGTAAACATACCTTTACTGTGTAATTGAAGTCAGGCAATGGTGTTTGTGGCTCACTGATCATTATAAATTTGTATTCGACATCTGTCACTGTGATATATGATGATGCTTTCATTACAGTGCCTACAAAAAATACGGTTGTAATTGTGAAGTATTTCTCAATATAATTGTAACTTTAAATGTTATACTTAAAACAGTCATCTTCATTTTGTTATAACATAGGAGTTGAACATATAAAAATAAAAATCTGCAAAAATAGGTTTAGCTCATAAAGGAAAATAGAGGAATAGTTATATATGTTTCTATTATATAATAACTGTGCATTATAACTTCTGAGGCCACTGGTGTACCTAGGTTATTTCAATCTAATTGATAATTACCGAATTGTTTAATTTGTCTCTATCTAACCCCTTTGTGAATCCATTAACCCCTTGTGTGTGTCTCCTGAACCCACATGTTCACTTGCATGTCTTCCAATGAAGAGGCATACCATAAACAACAGGTCCACAGTGCAATAATCACTGAAGGTCCCTTCTATGCTTTGTATATATGGCCCTACTGAGAGGCACTATGCACTTGCCTAGTTTGTAGAATTGGGCACCGCCGAAAATTTTATTTTGTCAAATCCATTCATCCGAACAAAATGTTCTTTTGTCTGAACCAAACTTCTTCCATCGATTTATTTGTTTTTGGAGAAAATTCATCCATTATTGTCGTTTTGGAAATTACATGTGGACAAACAGAATTCTGCCAGTGTGTCGCACACGCTTTACATGACTCACTCCAAACAAAACTTGTAGGCAGGCATAGGCACTTTCAGGCACTGGTGGCAGTCAGACAAACTTCCATTAATACAACTACAGTTATATTATTTAAGGTTTATTTAATGCAAAGAAGGGTCAAGGAAAGAGTTTTGTTATCTTTGCTGGCAATGTGGCACTACTACTTTACCAGTCAGTTACTAGGAAGTCAGTCATTATATAATGGGTAGTCACTGCATTGTGTGTTTTTTTTTTTCTTATTCAATGTCCTCCACGTCAGTTGTTAGTAATTTTGTAATATTTTTATATATTGTATATACATAATTAATTAAATGTATTAATTTATGTATTTGCTAATTTAATGATAGAATTAATAATACTGTTGTAGAACTATAGAATCATACATATTAAATATATTAAGGCATATACTTTATTACTAACTGTATAACTCTCCTATGCACTTTGGTTCTGGTTGTGTCATGGTTAAATCAGCACACATATTATAAAGTGAAGCATGCATTTCTGAGCACATATTGACCATTTGTTGAGGGTCATACATTTTGTGCCTTCTCCATTAATGAGATACAGCAATTTTCTTTCTTTATTTGCAAGGAGTTGGTCTTGCCTGCAGTATGACAGAGACAAAATTCTGTGCATTCTAACTGTATGGCACTAACGGCAGAACGAAATTCTTTAAATTGTTTTAGTAGTATATCAGTAGGAGTTGAGCATGTAACACTAATTTATGATTCCTATGTTTGTTAATGTGGGATGCATGAGAAATAAATTCCTTTGAGTGCTCAGCAAAGTGTCACATCAGAAACCTCAGCGCTGTAATTAGTAGAGAAGTATCTTTCCAATGAAGTTTGTATTTTTCTAGGGCATCACCTCATTGTGACAAGCTATCATTCGTTTTCCATGTTCTAGTGGGTTTGTGTGCTCCTGAGTGCAAGACACAGATTAGTAGGTGACAGTGAACAGACAATGTTATCGGTTCAATAGTTGTGCTATGAAGTTTAGGTATTAGGGTTCTATCTACAAAACAATAGTTTATCCTTGAATACTTATTTAAACATGAGAATAATACGTGTAATCCCTCACACCATGGTCTAGTAACTTCCATGCGTCAAACAGTCCTTGTTCATAAATTAGAAATTGGTATTTTTGTTTTTTTCTACAGGTTGGACCTCTTTTGGTGAGTGATTGGGAAACTAAGGAGTCTAAAGCGAGGTCAAAGAGCATGTTAAAATCATCACAAAGCAATAATGTACCTTGGGGAGTTGGGGAGCACCTACAGAATAGTGTCTCTCTCGATATGGGATATGTAAGGAGGAGATATACACAAAACTAGTAGGTGGAGTTGTGTATAGAAATTGAGACTATGTTGAAGTACCCAAAAGGGTCTTCATAATGTGACAAAACTATGAATTGAAGTGACCTATGGAAAAGTATAGACATACCTCCTTTCTTGGAACAGGTTAAGGAATGAAAGATGGAGGGGAAGTCCCTATTATAAGAATTGTGGAGCACTGACCCAGGAAGCACGTCTAGTGTCCGTCTGAGTGAACATTCTATACACACCAGGACAACTGCATTATAGTGTCGCTTTGATTCCTTATTATACTCATTCATAAAAAAATTCTCAATGACTGGTGACAATTTGCTGAATTTAAAGTACATACATTTAGTGTTCTAAAACTGTGTTCTAATACTTTCACATTTTTTATATTTTTATATGTTCGGGAGTTGGTTCGGCATACAAACCACATAAGTCTAATACGTTTGGAGAATCCCATACACCAAACCAGATAAGGGAAAAGGCACGAACAAAGCTTTTTCACAATCCTGAACCAGGTTTAACACATGGGCCATAGTCCTGGGGCAGGAGGCTGGCTAGCCACAAAGTCTATAAATCTCTGCAAGGTTCCTGCTTTGTGTAATGCAAAAGATTAGCCCCAGGATAAAATGTTATTTTAAAATTAATATTGCACTTGATATAAGTGTATGCTTGGGGTGGAGCAATTGCAAAGTAGGATGGGCCAGTGCTCCACTCTACATTTTGGAGGTTGCTTGGCAACTGCAAGTGAGGAGTCAGGTTTCATAGTTTCAACACTCTGATTTACCTCACCTGCAAAAGATTGTTAATTACAGGATTAATTAAGTACTCCCCTGCCAAAAAGGACATCAGAATTTGTTTTGCTTCCTCTGAGTAGTAAGAAAAGAAGCTGAAAGAACCCACATTCGTGGATATTTATGTTGGGAAATGGACAAGCCATCCAACCCAGTCAGTTTATTATTTAGATAAGTTAGTACTCAGAAGAGAAAGGATTTTGTTTTGCTTTATTTTGTAATACTTTGCTTTACCCTGTTGAATTTTCGAGGCTCAATAAAAATACCAAGTCTTTTATTTTATCCAGCGTGTGAAGTGCCTCTGAATCTAAAACAGCTTGCAACAGTTTGCTGGAGGGTGAGCAATGAAGTGATGGCCTAATTCACGCTACATATCGCAGGTTCTGCGGGCCTTGAGGGAAAGCACCACGGAGAGGAACGTCAGTGCTCAAATATGAATACTGAGGAAATTAGTAGTTCAGGGGCATTTAATGGTGCTCCTAATGTCAAAGCTGATCTCTGTTGGTTAAAGTCTTTTTGAATAGTATGTCACTGAATGTATTGGTCCCCTATGTGGAAGGATAGCACCAATAGCTCTTTCCAAAGCATCAACTTCCATGAAATGTGGATTTTAAGAATATGGAAGTGAAAGTATAGAGTATAAATGGAGACTTGTTCCAACTCATTAAAGTTTTTTTGTGTCTTTTCATTCCAGTTGAATTTGTCTTATTTCTTAGTGATGGTGGTGAGGCTATACACTCTCTGTGAGAAGTTACACATATATTTTCTATAAAAGCTTGTAAAGCCTATAAAGCGTTGTACATCCTAAACCTAGACTCACAGGAAACAATGGAGAGGGAACCAAATTAATATATAATATTTTGGTCTGTCTTTTACAAATGAGATTGTTACGGGGGTAGTCTCTTTTATCACATGACCAGAATTTAAAGGATAACCATCAGTCATTTGAATATGCATATGTTTTACTTTTTGTGTATGGGTACAGACAAGGTATTGCCAAGGTAATATCAATAAAACACCAGCAAGCACTATGGTCCACCATAGTTAGTTCAATAGATAGTTCCCAGAGGTGTATCTGTGCTGGATTTGAGTAGGGTTTGAGTTACTGAGTGGGTTTGTCTGGTTACTGTTTTTTTTTTACTGTAGAATTGGAGGATGACAGTGTCACTAACTTACTTTTACCTCCTCTCCTCAAGCCACGCGGGCAGAGTATACTGCATTTTTGCATTGGCCTGAATGGTATGCTCGCCTTCAGTCCTGTGAATGGCTCCCTCTGCTGGTTCGTGGGGCGAACTGCAGATCCTTAATAAAATTATTCCCATTAAGTCACTCCCTTAAATGGATCGCGTCAGCTAGGCGACCCCTTGCTTTTTGGGGTCGCAGAGATGAAGTGGACCAATGGGAACTCTTCTGTACCTATTTAAGGCCTGTTCTAACCTTTGCTTGTTGCCCTATCATGGTTTCTGTCCTGATAAACGTTAATGCTGTATATAATTCTCTCTTGTATTATTCCTGTTATTGACCTTGGCTCGTATTTGACTTGTGATTTCTGGTATCCTGACCTCCGCTTTGTATTTTGACTTGTAATTTCCCATATCCTGACCCGGCTTTGTATTTGACTTGTGATTTCTGGTATCCTTACCTGGCTTTGGATATAATCCAGCCCACTCACTTATCCACTAAACAGCAACTTCAATGTTGACAGATTTTATTAGGTTGTTTTTTTTTTTTAAAAAACACCTAATCTAGGCAAAAATAATGGGGGTTTAGTTACATTATATGATCATACATTGCTTAAGCCTGCCACAACGTCAATGCACCTGATCGTTGGCAGGTCCTACTCTAACAGCATAATGGCCAGCTTTGTATATACTCTGTGTATTTCTGTATTCTTGACCTTGGTCTCAGTAATATCTCTTTTGGATTTTCACTTTCCTGTGTGTTGGGGTAAGACTCCCGTGACAAACGGCAGGCCAAAAGTAGATGAAGTGCGATAAGTATTGGTGGCAGCACGTTTCAATCTCAGTTCTCACAGACATCTATTAATTTGTATAGACAACTGTGTAAGTTCCTTCAAGGTATCAGGTACCTGAACAAAGGCTAGTTCATCTTTCAGGGTCTCAGATAATCCCAGTCGAAATTGTTTGGTTTAAGTCTCCTTCCTTGTTTAAGAACCCATATAGTTGTTCATGCTGTAGTAGTTTTATTGGGATCCTCATAAAGTGAGTCCATGGCTAGTTTGAAGGAATCACATTTGTTCGGTAAAGGACTTTGTTGAGGAATAACATGATGGGCCCATGTTCTAGGTTCTCCTAACAAGAGAAAAATTACAGTGCAGACTTTTACAAAATAAATGATATAGGTGCAAGGTTTTTGGGTGAGCAGCAGCTGGCAACATAAATTCTTTATATTGCTTTTGTTTCCCCTAGATATGTTCAGGTAATAGGACTTGTGGCTTGGGGGCATATGATTCATCATCTGGACGCAGAGTCATACATGCTGGATAAGAGGGTGATGATGTCAATAGTTGTGATTGCAATGGCATTTGTCTCACTTGTAGATCTTAGACAGTGTAACTGAGAGATTTCACTTTGTGGGTTAGGGCATTTAAAGCATCTGTAATCTCTGTGAGCTCCATGATTGGCTCAGATTTTATGTAACGGTTTGAGGTGACTGGGATCAGTATGCAGAGAGAGAAACTGTTACTTTAAGACAGAATCTCTGAAACTCAGAAAGAGTTAAAACAGGGAGGATAATCAATCAGGCAAGGTCAAAGCCAGGTAACAAGGGTGTAGGATCAGGGAGCAGGCTTTAGGAGGACAATCCAGAGGCAGGGTCAGACAGGAAAAGGTCAAAGGTCAGGCAACAAAGGCAACAAAATGTTCCTTTTAATTTTTATTTATTTTTATCTTAATTCTAGTCTCATTTTTTTTAAATATTTTTCATATATGTTTTCACATATATATATATTTTCTTTTATATATATATTTTTTTCCTTTTTCTATTTTACTTCATTTTTTCTTTTTTTTTCTTAATATCATTCTTTCTCTATTTATTTTATTTGTATTTTATTTTATTCTTCCTTTTATATCTATTTTATATATCTCCCCATTATGTAACCTCTAGCTTTTATGTCTCTTTAGTTAACTGGGACCATAATCTAATCTGTTAGATTCTGATAAAGATAAGGCTTTACATTATTTCATCAAGTCATCTGTTGATTTTCAAGTAGCTTTTGGCTCTATACACCACCACAATGGATTTGAAATGAAATGATGTGCTTTAACTGCAGACTTTCAGCTTTAATTTGAGGGTATTTACATCCAAATCAGGTGAACGGTGTCGGAATTACAACAGTTTGTATATGTGCCTCCCAATTTTCAAGGGACCAAAAGTAATGGGACAATTGGCTGCTCAGCTGTTCCATGGCCAGGTGTGTATTGTTCCCTCATTATCCCATTTACAAGGAGCAGATAAAAGGTCCAGAGTTCATTTCAAGTGTGCTATTTGCATTTGGAATCTGTTGCTGTCAACTCTCAATATGAGATCCAAAACAAACCCATCAGAGAGATGGCAAAAACATTAGGTGTGTCCAAATCAACTGTTTGGAACATTCTTAAAAAGAAAGAATGCACCGGTGAGCTCAGCAACACCAAAAGACCCGGAAGACCACGGAAAACAACTGTGGTGGATGACCGAAGATCAACTTGTACCAGAGTGATGGGAAGAGAAGAGTATGGAGAAGGAAAGGAACTGCTCATGCTCCAAAGCATACCACCTCATCAGTGAAGCATGGTTGTGGTAGTGTCATGGAGTGGGCATGTATGGCTGCCAATGGAACTGGTTCTCTTGTATTTATTGATGATGTGACTGCTGACAAAAGCAGCAGGATGAATTCTGAAGTGTTTTGGGCAATATTATCTGCTCATATTCAGCCAAATGCTTCAGAACTCATTGGACGGCCCTTCACAGTTCAGATGGACAATGATCCGAAGCATACTGCAAAAGCAACCAAAGAGTTTTTTAAGGGAACAAAGTGGAATGTTATGCAATGGCCAAGTCAATCACCTGACCTTAATCTGATTGAGCATGCATTTCACTTGATGAAGACAAAACTGAAGGGAAAATGCCCCAAGAACAAGCAGGAACTGAAGACAGTTGCAGTAGAGGCCTGACAGAGCATCACCAGGGATGAAACCCAGCATCTGGTGATGTCTATGCATTCCAGACTTCAGGCTGTAATTGACTGCAAAGGATTTGCAACCATGTATTAAAAAGTGAAAGTTTGATTTATGCCTGTTAATCTGTCCCATTACTTTTGGTCCCTTAAAAAGTGGGAGGCACATATATAAACTGTTGTAATTCCTACACCGTTCACCTGATTTGGATGTAAATACCCTCAAATTAAAGCTGAAAGTCTGCAGTTAAAGCATCTTGTTTGTTTCATTTCAAATCCATTGTGGTGGTGTATAGAGCCAAAAAGATTAGAATTGTGTTGATGTCCCAATATTTATGGACCTGACTGTATATATATATATATATATATTTATATATTTATATATTACATAAATCTTATCACTTTCTTCCTTTTTTTTGTTTTTATTTATTATTTTTTCACATGTCCGATTCTTAGTGCTTAATAAACTGCTGTCTGTTCACTATAAATTGATTGTCAGTTATCTGCTGTTTAGTATATATATGCCTGCTATGAGTCCATAGGCACAATAGCCTCTGATGAAGTGGGGCAGGACCCAGGAAACGTGTAAGGCAATAGAGCTGTGGAACTCATATACGATAGACTATAGCCTGCTGTCTGCTGATCTGTATCACATACTGGAGATTGAATCGTGAAGGCTCTAGAGAATACATCTGAACAAAGCTTGAGGTGTAACACACTGTGCAATGCACGCCGCCTCCATTGGTACCCAAGGCACGAGACCACCCGCAACTCCCAAATCTCTTGACCATCTCCAGGATCGACACAGCAAGTTACATTTTAGGCTGTTTAGCCAATTTTGTCTTACATTTTACTTATCTTGTGAGTGTTTTTAATCGTAAATGTATTGTGATTATACAGTGAGCACTATGTTATTTTATTTTTATATCTAGGCATTAGGAATATCTGCTGCTGTACAGCTACCATTTTTTTCCTGTTCTTAAGACAGTAAATTATTGTGGCATCTGTGACACATTAACCTGTGTTATGTTCACAAGCAGGGAAGTAACATTTTGCTATATATTTATTGGAAACTTTCTTTTGGACTTATTTGGACTTGTTTGGACATGGACTTATATGTGATCTATGTATGATCTATCCATTTTTGTTTTTTATGTTATCCAGTTACTTTCATCTTTTTTATTACATACTGCTTTGATATTTTTATTAGACATTTTTAGCTCCTGGACTTTTCCATTATAGTAATATAGTGGTATTACTTTATTACCTACCTGCTTTAATACCCAAATCTAAACAGAAGCTAATGCTAAACATCATTTTGACAGCAGAAAAACTATTAGCGAGGGCCTTGTGTCAGACTTACTTAGATAAACAGAACAACTGTGAAAGAGGTTTAACATCAATCTTTCCCCACTCTACATTATTTCTAAAGGCATGGAACTTATGGGATTAATGGAGATTGGGTATACATTACTGTAACTCATGTTTGATACGATGGTTGCTAAAGACCCTATTTTGCCTACCAATGATTTACCCCATATACTCACTGCCTGACGGCCTTTTTTAATTTATCTAATGAGACGCTGGAATGCACCTATTGCCATATCTTGAACATGACACGATTAACTCTCTCATGCCTTGACCTTAATTTTGTTTAGTTTGGTGTTTCTCATTGTTTCTCATTATATTTCATGAATTGGAATAGGCTGTCACATAATCTCCGGGAAGTTATTACTCCAGTTACCTACCTTTCAAATCAATCCTACTGATAATATTGCAACTATTGTTAATATGTTAGCCCTATTGTGAAATATATGGTTTTCTTTTACTTGTATGAGTTTAACAGATGTATCCAGTTCACAATACTAAGTTGTACAGCAAACAAAGTGGCCCTTGCATGGGTTTTATCAACAATATTGGTGGATTGTATGTGAGTGATGCCCACCACTCCTCTCCCACCCCCTTTTCATTTCTGTATCCTTCCTTCTCTTTAAAGTGACACTGTCAATAGATTACTCTTCTCTCCCTCTGTCAGGATCTGTTCTTCCTGTCTGCTCTAGTTTTCTTTAAAACATAGGGACTACTTGTCTTATGGAGGTTTCCTACGCCTGTCAATCTCTGACCAGCGGAGGAGCAAAGTGTGCTTAATTTCTGGTGGTCAGAGAAATTTTCCCACAATTCTAAGCTTTCCTCCCTGTTCCCGCGATGCTTCCTGTCAGTATTCCCGAACGTCCTGTCACTTAGACAGAACGCCGGCGAAACTGTCGAATTGTGTCCTAACAGAATGAGAACAGTTTGTTCATTTGTGTTAGGACGCAATTCGGGACTTTGTTACTTTGGAATTTCATTCTAATGAATGAAACTCCGATCTGATTCCTACCGCGGCGGCATCTCGCAGCCGCTTAGTAGATAACTCCCTAAGTACCACTGTATCAGGGAGCTATCTACCAAAAGGCTGAAAGACCTAAATTGGTCTTTCAGGCACATTTACTAATACTAAGTAAAGATTACTTAGTATTAGTAAATTCACTGTTAAAAAAACCCCCAAAAAACTAGGACCCCCAGTCCCCACCCAGGTGGGGGCCCTAAATGATAATAAGGGGGGACCTATTGTCCTCCCCCCTGGCCCCCACTCCTAAGCAGTGGGTGGGGGCCATTAAGGATAATGGGGGGAACCTATTGCCCTCCCCCCGGCCCTCACCCCTGAACGGTGGGTGGGGGCCATAAATAACAATATTGTCCCCCCCCCCTGGCCCCTACTCCTGAGCGGTGGGTGGGGGACATAAAGGATAATGAGGGGGGGTGGTTGGGGGCCCTAAAGGATAATGGCCCTCCCCCCGGTGGGTGGGGGCCATAAATAACAATATTGTCCTCCCCCCTGGCCCCCACTCCTGAGCAGTGGGTGGGGGCCATAAAGGATAATGAGGGGGGACCTATTGTCCTCCCCCCGGCCCCCACCCCTGAGCATTGGGTGGGGGCTATAGATAACAATGAGTGGGGGACCTATGGAGGGCTTAGGAAGTGGTGGGGAGCTCTGCTCCCTGTCGCTTCTATCTTTACATTTTACAAGGAGGGAGCTGCATGCCGGTAGCTCCCTCCTTGTAATAAACTGAACAAAGTTTTTGTTTGTCTGACATTTCTATTCATTCATTCGTCTTTCTGACGAATGAATGAATAAATGAAATTCCCGTTCGCATGCCCAAGTGTTTAACTGGGCATGTGCGGGAATCTCACAGTGCTATCTAGAGTGGGCAGATGACGTGTCCCACAGGGCCTTCATCTACCCACACAAAGATGGCGGTGCCCAGAACATCGGTACAAAGTAAAGATTAAAAAAATAGGTAATATGGGGAGCTTAGGGGCAGTTGAGGGTGACTAGGGGGTCAGTTAGATGTAGTGGAGTCGGAAGGGTGGTTTAAAAAAAAAACGGGATTCGGTCATGACAGTGCCGCTTTAATGCAAATAATAAAACATTTTAAATGTAAAAAAAAAAAAATATAAAAAGACTGGATCGCAAAAGAAAAAAAAAACAGAAAAAATATATATACACCACGCAATAAAACAAACAATTTTCAACCCACAGGCGCTCGGACAGACTGAGCTTACAAGGGCTTTCAGAGCTTTGCAAGTTCAGTCTGCTTCAAGCATTTAGAGCACCCATCCGAGGATGGGGAGAACAAAAGGTCCACCCATAGTTTATTATTTAGAGGTCCCATCTGCCTCACAGGGGAGTGTCTTTGGGTGGACAGCAGGTTCTTTATATTTAGACCCCCCAGTCATTAATAATGGGTGGGGGCTGGGAGGACACTAGGTTCCCAGATTTTTTCTTTGTTTGTTTGTTTTTGGGGGGGCCTTAGGGGACTGTTGTAATGTTGCCCTTTATTGGATTAGCAACTGGGCAACAACAGTTGTCCTGTTGCTACTAGTCTTTTATGACAGAAAGCAGACACTAACACTGTTTAGTTGATATGCCTCTACTTGCAACTAGGAAGAGGCATAAGGGAGGATTTAACCTCTCCTATACTAGTATGGGGGTCCTATGGATCTTCATAGGCTTATATTATATCTTCTCCTTCATCCGCAGCATTAGGTGAGGGAGTGCATGGAGGAATTTATTAAGGGGCCGGAGAGCTCTGCTTTATTTTTCTTCTATTTTAAAATAATCAAATTACAAGGATGGAGCTGGTTGCCCCCTCTTGCAACTAAATGAATTAATGAATTAATGGACATAATTGTGTCCAACAAGCAATTTGTTCTTCATTTCATTAGTTGCAGTTTGCATTCGGCTATGCTTTAAGTGTTTGGAGTGTTTTTTTTTTTAATGTCCAATTCAATTAAATCATCAAAGAAAATTTTATGTCACATCCTACATTATTTTTTTTTAATATTACTGACCTGTTAGCTCATCTGTCACCAAGGCATTTAGGCGTATTCCATAATAGGAATACCAATACACACTTTGTATTTCTTCATTCGTGAAACTGAAATTGGCTGATCCTGACTCAGTCTGAAAATGAAAATCAAATAGTTTACTTAATTATTTTTTCTACTGCTAATGTAAAAAATTACAAGTATTAAGAACATTTAAAGTGAAACATTGATTTATTTAAAAATAACACAAAATGTAAAACTTGCTGTATAGACCAAAGGCTCAGTACAGGAAGATCACATTTAGCCCCAAACATGTTTAGAGAAAAAAACAAAATGGTAGCACGACTGCCTAATACAATTTCTCCAAGACCTTCTAAGCACAAAATATGTGTACCTTATATGTATATATGTATGTATATAAAGGAAAAATCATTCCTACTTACCGTAATTTTCTTTTTCTGGTCATAGGCCATGGCAGCACAACAATGGGTAGCTACTCCCTATCCCTAATTAGACAGAAACCTAATTAAAACAGAAGGTATAAGTAACCCCTCCTTTCCATCCCACCCTCAGTCTTGTTTCCAGCAATATCCCAGGGTGGGATCTTTGTGCTGCCATGGCCTATGACCTGGAAAAAAAAATTACAGTGAGTAAGTGAGTAATACATTTTCCTCTTTCCTGACCATATCCATGGCAGCACAACAGTGGGTAATACCAAAGCAATAACAAAGGGAGGGAAGAAATACAGAAGACTTCCAAAATATGAATGCAAATTGACACAACACACCTCATAAGGACATTAGAAATGAAAAATGGATTGTCCATTATTGACATATTATCAAATTGACCAACTCAAATGTACCAAATTTTTTTTATTGGTTGAGGGCCAGGCAGCCATTTACCTATAAAGTTCCGCAGAAACTTGGAAACTGATGCTCAAGAGGGAGAAATGGCTCTAGTGGAGAGCAAACAGACGTTCAGGTACTGTAACCCCTAGGGCTTAGTAGACTGAAAATAGCCAAGACTGGGGCGTGGCCTGGCACCGCATCGATGCAGCAGCTTAATCAGTGAGCTCCGCCGACCTGTGGACTTCACAGCTTGTCACACAGCATTCTGCACACTGCGACATTCCTATCAATCCACCATGTGCACAGGGAACACAATGACAAACAAGTCAGGCAAAAAATGTAAACAAAAAACTCTATATTCTCACCTAAATAAGACCAAGATGGTGCTGACGAACCATGTTCCCCAGCATCTGACCCTGAAACCAGGAATAGCCAAATCAGCTCACTACTCACCAGCACACAACCTGCCACAGATGCCTCAGTGAGTACCATGCTGCAGACTTTGCAAACGGCCCTACGCTCTGACTTCTTGAAAATGGGGTCAGACATTAGAGCGGACATACAGTGATGGCCCAGTGACAGGATGGCCCATCTTGAGGAAAAAATGGAGGGGATGATGGAGGCACATGCAGCATTACAAAGCAAGGTAAATTTCCTGGAGGGGAAAATCACTGACAATGAAGACCGAGACAGGCAAAATAACATCAGGCTACGCAGAATACCTGAAACTATAGGGCCGCAAGAACTGACAAAATTTGTCCAAGACCTGTTTAAAACCCTTATTCTAATGCTGGATGCCTCTGACCTCCGCCTAGATCGCACCCACCGACTGCCCAAGCCCAGACACCTGCCAATCTCTACCCCCAAAGAAGTCATTACCAGAGTACACTACTTCACGGTAAAAGACCAACTGATGCAAGCGTCTCGATCCACTACCACACTACCAGACCAAAATGCGGACATAAAAATGTTCAGAGATCTCTCAGCAACCACCATGTACAAAAGAAGAACCTTTGCACCTATAACCACTGCCCTACTGTAACGAGAATATACCCCAACACGCAGGATTCAGCTAAACAGAAGACAACACAGAGGAGAGATACGTCTACCGGACCTTAGAATGGCGGGACTCGACGTATATGAGAGGAGACAGAGTCAGGAACGATCCGAAGTCAAGGGCACAGAGAGACAGCGTAAACTAGGACTAGCCGGGGTCTGGTACACAGTAAACAGCAAGCTGGCAACCAGAACAGATAAGGATAAAGAGAAAACGTAGTCAGAAACAAAGCCAAAGTCAATACGAAGAAAACACAACTGAACACAACAAGCGCTAAAGGGAACTGAAACAGAAACCACGATAGGGCAGGGAGTAAAGGGAGAGGTAAGTTTAAATAGCTTCTAAACTAATGTGATTGGCTCCTGTCATATCCACACCCCCAAAAGGTAAGTGTATGGGGAGTGTGGCATGACAGGGGCCAATGGGAGCCTTTTGACAATTTAGGCTCCCACTGTCTCTTTAAGAGCGCGCCCGAGACTCGCGGTGCGCTCTTAGATTCAGGCAGGACACGTGACCGCTTCTCGCGGTCACTGCCCGCCTTCCTATTGAAGCCGTTGGATGAGCCGCGCGCGGCTCGTGCTGCAGCAGGACCGCGCGCAGCTCTAAGAGAGGACCGCGGCCGGCCCCTGGATAAGGTAAGTAACGCTACACCTACGCAATGCCAATATGGCGTACAAATGGGAGATTCCCTGCTAAACTGCTACTTGAAAGAAATGGCGTTGACAGAGCAATCCTTACACCTGACGAAGGCTTGAAATTACTCATGGACTGGAAAATACCTACCCACAAGCCGACAACTCCAGATCACCTAATGCGAGGAATAAGGTGATCTGGAGTTGTCGGCTGGTGGGGTAGAAAAGTAACTAGAGACTGGCAACAAGTTCCGTGGCATACAGCAACCCCGCTGAATCGCAGTACCACACGTTCCTGACCGCCAGGTCCTGATTCCACTGGATGCTAATAGATAAACAACAGATATGTATATAATGTATATAATATATAGACAACTGATGGGGAACAAATTGCCTGTTTGCGCTCGGGGCTGACTTCACCTCTAATGTGATCCACAGCCATGAGTCCAAACCAGAAGGACACCTATTGCTAGAATTGTCTTAATATTTGTTAGAACTGTATTGACACCTGCTAATCACTGGTTACTGAATGCTAACTTAACGCAACATAATAACAGTTGTCGCAAGTGGCTTGCAGAACAAACCAATCTTTGCCACATTTGATTGGTAATACCTGTGATAGCTGTATAACCGTAGCTACCGAACGGCTACTAGATACTTAGCTACTGATATATTACCCACGAACCCCCACGCAGCTTACCTAATAAGCCATAGTATACCCATTCACAGACTACTGCACCGAGCCTATTCAGCTAACGGGCCATTGTATATAGTTCTTTTTTGTTTTCTTGAGTTCTTACCCACCACTAACCTAAACCCGCCCTAGCTCAGAATCGACCTGTAAGTACTACATGGCACAACTGAACATAAGGTGCTCTAACCCAACGCCATCTCCCACAACCCTCAACACCAATATGTCACTTAAGATTTCCTAAGGGGCTAAACTCGCCCAACAAGCGAAGGCTGGCACTTCTAGAAGCCAAAAAACAGAGGGCGCAGGAGGCATATTTTCAAGAAACGCACTTCAAATGGGGATCTCGACCCATATTTAATTCCCCTTGGTTCCCTATAGACCACCATACCTGCTACTCCACAAAAAAGAGAGGGGTATCTATCGTGGTAAAGAAGAATGTCATCTTCAACCTAGTTCGCAAAATTTGCGATATAAAGGGCAGATACGTTATCCTCCAATGCTACATCAACAATAACCCCTACACCTTGATGAATATCTATGGCCCCAACAACAATCAGGAGACCGTTATGACCAATGTCTTTGCACTATTGGATTTGTACAACTAGGGGGAGGTATTTCTTGGAGGCGACACCAATTTCCTTTTAGAAAGCGATATGGACTTTAAAAAACGATGCTCACAAACACACACCATCTGTAACACACTTATGACACACGACTATGTAGACCCATGGGGAATCACACACCCCTCCGAAACTGACTACACCTGCCATACCGCAGCACACAACAGCTACTCAAGGATAGACAGATTCTTGATCAGAACTACGTCCTTTACAAAATCCTGCACACAGACATTGGCATTATATTGTGGTCAGATCATGCACCCATCACACTAACACCAGGTGATAGCTCCCCTACCAGCGGTCATACCACCTGGGAACGAATCGCTGCTCAATGACCCACATATAGTAGCCCAAGTAACACTAGACTTACAACACTACTTTGCTGAAAATACCACTCCAGACATGTCACCTGAACACATATGGTTAGCACACAAAGCAGTCATCCGGGGCAGTTTTATTAAACATGCAAGCCATGCCAAATGACTACACCAAGCCCAATATAGAGACCTAATAGACGAAATAACCACACGGATGCACAGGAACAAACATGCACCTACTCCCACAACACAAAGTAGCCTGCTTAAGCTGCAAACCAAACTACGGGAAATGGAACTAGCTAAGACTACTTACCTCCTTCAAAGATCCAAATATAATTTTTATTTGCATCAGGAAACAAAGCTGGTGCCAAATTGGCCTCACAGCTCAAACAAAAAATTATTGCCTCCAGAATTGACTTCCTCAACGACGATAAGGGTCGACCCCAAAAAAATTGTAAATGAGTTTGCTACATATTACCACAAACTGTTATTTAAAGGGGGACAAATCGACGACAGTACCAATCACAGACGATATAGATAGATTCCTGTCCGAACTACAGTTACCATCCCTAAAACGCGCAGGCCCTACAACAACCCATAGTCCTAGCAGAGGTCATCAACGCCATAGCGGGCCCCGCACACAAATCCCCAGGACCAGATGTTCTCACTAACAGGTACTATAAGGACTTTGCCCAAATACTCTCCCCTCATTTTTTAAACCTGTACCAGCATTGCAGACAAATAAAGTGCATGCTGCAAGACTCTGACCCATAAAACATAAAGATCAATGTGAAAGAAAAAAGAAACAGTAAAAGTAATTTAATTTAATTTAATATTTTCATTTTTTTGGTATTCCTATTTTTTTCTCACCGTTTGCCAACTATTACATGCTTAAGGGCTATGGATAACATGTCTGATATAAATGTTAAAGGACCACTATAGTGCCAGGAAAACATACTCGTTTTCCTGGCACTATAGTGCCCTGAGGGTGCCCCCACCCTCAGGGTTCCCCTCCCGCCCGGCTCTGGAAGGGGGAAAGGTGTTTAAACTTACCTTTTTCCAGCGCTGGGCGGGGAGCTCTCCTCCTTCTCTCCTCCTCCGATCCTCCTCCTGGGCTGAATGCGCACGCGCGGCAAGAGCTGCGCGCGCATTCAGCCCGTCGCATAGGAAAGCATTTACAATGCTTTCCTATGGACGCTTGCGTGCTCTCACTGTGAAAATCACAGTGAGAAGCACGCAAGCGCCTCTAGTAGCTGTCAATGAGACAGCCACTAGAGGAAATAGGGGAAGGCTTAACCCATTCATAAATATAGCAGTTTCTCTGAAACTGCTATGTTTATGAAAAAATGGGTTAACCCTAGAAGGACCTGGCACCCAGACCACTTCACTAAGCTGAAGTGGTCTGGGTGCCTAGAGTGGTCCTTTAAAGCTGTATGCCTCTTTAGCAAAAATGTAATGGATTTCACATCAATTAGTGCAGGAACTAACAAGAAGCTTTTTGGATTGGAAAAATGATTTGTTAAACAAATAAAAGCTTGGTGGGAGGTACCTATCCTGAAAAAGAATATGGATGTTAAACATATATCGAGGGGCTAACATCTTAAGAAATTTTCCATGTTTGCAGATGATTTATGAATCACCAATGTTATTTATATGGTTTGCAGCATTAGATTATTATTCCTTTGTGTTAATGGATATTGCACTGGAGTTCAGGGAAGAACAATTGCAACAAATTCAAACTAATAGAATTATAATCAAAACTTGAGTCTGTTGGAGATTAAGAAATATATAAAATATTTTATGTAAATCTGAGAGGAAAAAAAGATGATGATCATACAGAGGAAACCTCTGAGTTGTATTAGAGACAAACAAGATTCTGAAATGAATAAAGTATATGTTAGACCAAGGAGAACTCACTGTGAGAAATCCAAACAAATCGATCTTTAAGAGGTTAAAGAAAAAAGTCTCCTTTAAAGGGACACTATAGTCATCAGAACAAGTACAGCTCTGGCGTCTATAGTCTGTCCACGAAGACTTTTCAATGCAAATGCTGCCTTTTAATAGAAAAATCAGTGTTTACCTTGGTGCCTAGTAACAGCTCTACTGGCAGTCACTCAGACTCTCCATGAGTTGCTGAACGTTCCCCATAGAGATGCAATGATTAAATGCATGTCTATGAGAAGATGCTGATTGGCGTAATGCAAAATTGCTGATCTCAGCCATGGAGATGGAGCCAGTTGCAGCAAAAAAAAGAGAGGCATGGGAGAAAAGGTTAGTAAAATCAACTTTTCACTCAGAGAAGGGCAGGGCTATTACTGAGTGGGTGCCAGTAGATGGGGGGCACCGAGAGGTGTGGGCTAATGCCCTGTCACAGAGGGCCCACAAGGTGGTCAAATGGTCACCTTAGGGCACCCCTGAAGTGGGCACTTATCAACCAAGGCACAATAGGCACCTGCTATATCGTGGGGGGAGAGAGGAGGTAGGCAGCAGCGGTGAGGTAGCGCTGATCTTCATCCAATTCCTCACTGCTCCCCTACATGCCCTGCGGCAGAGCCAGAGTATGATGCCTTTTGGGGGTTGGTTTTGCTTTCTTTGGCTATCACTTTCTCATTTTCTCGTTTGGCCTATCACCTTTGTACTTGATTATTGATGTCCTTATATATTATGTGAGATTTATCTAATTTATCTGATTTTAAATGCCCTTCTCTTTTTTTATGTATTGGGTTACCTTCCTAACCTAAGCCACATTGGTTTCACTTTGTTTCTTTTCTATGTATTTACTATAAATTTCTTATATTTGTTTAAAAATATTAAATTTCTCAGTGTCTTTTGGGGTTTTTTTTCCGCTAAAAAGTTTATGATAGCCAATGATTATAAAGCTTCCTTTATCATATTGAAATTGGTAGTTTTAAATTTTATGTTTTTAGTATACCCCATGCCCATTTGCTTTCAAAGGACACCATATTGTGATCACTATTTCCAAAATGCTACCCCATTTGAATGTTTGACAAAAAAAGCAGCATTGTTTGTTATAAACAGATCAATACATAGTGCAGCTGTGTATCAACCCGATATTGCTCTTATACTACCTGTTAACTGAAAAGAACACTAACTTTAAAGATGAATATACATTTCTCTCTTTTTTTTTAGTTTAGATTAATGGACCCCCCTTCAGATAAAATTAAGATATAAAAAAAAAAGCCTACAAAACTTACATGTAATCCAACATTGGGATATATTTCCAAATGTAGCTACTACACAACTGTTATGTGCAAACTTATATCTGGTGTCAGCGCCCATAGCATGTTAAATGGAAACTATAGTCACCCAAAAAACCTTTAACACAATGAAGTGGTATTGGTGTATAGATCATGTCCCTGCAGTCTCACTGCTCAATTCTCTGCAATTTAGGAGTTAACTCACTTTTGTTCCTGATGATGCAGCCCTTGCCACCTTGCCACACCTCCCCTGACTGTGACTGACACAACCTACATGGAAACAACATGGTTTCATGTTCAATCAGATGTTAGCCAACATTTTGTCTTCTGCTCTCTAAATTGAACTTTAATAACATAGAGGATGTTCCTGCAGGGTCTAGCAGGCTATTAACAGATAAAAACACAGTTTGGTATTTTTAGTATTCTTACATTTTTATATAATTTTATACATTTGTCTTAAGCCTTCTAATATTAATTTTATTAGGTTTTAAGAAGTGTTACAATATGTCATCTATTTAAGTAAGACTTACTAATGCTACTTTGTTTCTATTATTTTCTATTTTGTTTTCTGCTCTTACACACAACGGAGTTCTACTCCATCACGTCGAACTAACTTTAAGACTTCCAGTCCGGAATTTGGAACGCATGGTGCGTTCCATGTAATACCGGAAGCTCCTTTCTCACAGCGATACGCTCAATTAAGGAACGTGAACACGGACGTATCCAGGTGATTTCACTTCCTATATTGCCGCCAGAGAAGACACGAAAGAAAAGGCGCGAACAATTCATTTAAAAGAAGAACAGATGAGAGAAGGACATATCCATTATTGCTCCTGATGAAGTCCGGTCCGAGGACGTAACGTGTAGGGCAGAGGGGACCTACCCAGTATTTGAACTTATTTTAATTGTTGTGTTTGTTTGTTTTGGGGTTTTATTTGGCTGCTCTGTTTCTTGTTCCTGATCTGAAGGGATCCCATTACATTTCCAGTCTGGATAAGAATTACATTGAGATATGCTAAATTGAATCATACATCTTGTGAGTGTAATCTTAATAAATCTTTACAAACATTTTTTTATTGGTGCACTAAGTATGTGTCTCTCTCTTAATCTCTCTTAAGGAAAAAAAGAGAAGTAGATTGAACTCCTCTCATCTATACATTATTTATATGCCTGCAGTCAATGACTACTTTGTGAGTGCATTTTATTCAGCGCTTTTCCTGGTGTCTTTACTTCTACACCATTTTTTGCAATTTCTTTTCCTATCCTATAGATTGTATTTTTTATGTTAATTTAAAGAAGGGACCTATGCCATAAGGATAAATTATATTTTATATATCTTCTTTACCCACCGTTGTGAGCACATGTGTTATATTGGAAAAGAGAGAAAAGAATAAGGGTGCGCCTAAAACAAGTAAAAATTGTAAAATGAGAATAGCAGCAACAACAAAAAATTCGGAAAAATGTCCAAATAATATAAAAATGGGATAACCACGGTACCTAATAGTCCAAATATAAAATGTCCAAATGCGCAAATGGTGGTCCTAATAGTCCATCAGAAGGGTATGTAGCGTCCCGGATGAGTATAAATATGCGGGGAGAACTGAAGAGAGAGAAAAACTCCAATGGTGTAGTATAAAAACAGAATATGAATATATAGTAAATATTTGTGGAACTACTCACAATCTTCAGAGCTTAAATCCAGCTCTGGTATGGATAGCGTGAAGTGGAATAATCCCCACTCAAGGATATGTGGTGCTCCTCTTTGGTCCTTTGGTGAAAGGATGGAGTCCAACTCGGGATAAAAATAATAAAAAAATATAGTGCTCACTGTGTAGTTGGTGAAACAATAAAAATGAAATAAAATATACTCACGGTATATAGAGCAGACGTACTGCTCGGTGAATGGCATATGGGTGGTATAATCCCCACCTTAAGGATTCTTTGGTAGTCCAATATGGTCTAAATCGATGGTAGTTAGGTCTGGATAAAATGAACTTACATAGAATAAAATAATAAATAATATGATATAAAAGTGAAAAGAGGAATGTGGCAAACCAGTGTATAATAGCCAGATATTCCTTTAATGACACTTTGATTTAAAAAAAGAAAGTTTCTATACGCGTTTCGCCACAAAGGCTTCATCAAGTAGAAACGGTATAAAAAAGAGAGGAAACAGACCTAACATACAGTACTTATATAGGAAACATTGAGATACACAATAATTTTAAAATTCCCGCCAAAATGACGTCACCAATCGTCATGGGAGGGAATACAATGCAGTAAATAAAAAGAATATAATATAATATAAATATAAATTTCAGTAAAATAAATAATGTAAAACATATTGGGTATAAAAACAATTGAAAACGAGTGCATTAAATATAAGAAATCAAATGAATAAACATGTCACGTGACGCGGAAGTGAATAAAGCCGCGTCACGTGATAGTAAATGGACCGCACGCGTCATCCAGCAATGGAACGCACATGCGGTCTTACAGAAGACTGCTGCCGGGCATAACGCTCAGGGGGCGGAGTGAGCGTTATTAGTAAGAAAAGTATCATAACAAGCTGTATGGTGCTGGTGGCTGCGCTGGTAGCGCAACCGCTCAGGATCATACACTTCACAAGTTCAAAACCCAACAGGGGCTGACACATATATTTGAGACAACAAATAAACATGAATATATTAACAGCAAAATAAACCATAATTATGAATAGAATATACAAATAGAAAATAAGTATAATTAAATGAACTAGGAATGTATATTGAGACAACAGATGAAAGTGAATATATTGAGAACAAGATAAAACTTAATTTGTTTATTTGTTGTCTCAAATATATGTGTCAGCCCCTGTCGGGTTTCAAACTTGTGAATTGTATGGTCCTGAGCGGTTGCGCTACCAGCGCAGCCACCGGCACCATACAGCTTGTTATGATACTTTTCTTACTAATAACGCTCACTCCGCCCCCTGAGCGTTATGCCCGGCAGCAGTCTTCTGTAAGACCGCATGTGCGTTCCATTGCTGGATGACGCGTGCGGTCCATTTACTATCACGTGACGCGGCTTTATTCACTTCCGCGTCACGTGACATGTTTATTCATTTGATTTCTTATATTTAATGCACTCGTTTTCAATTGTTTTTATACCCAATATGTTTTACATTATTTATTATACTGAAATTTATATTTATATTATATTATATTCTTTTTATATACTGCATTGTATTCCCTCCCATGGGAATTTTAAAATTGTTGTGTATCTCAATGTTTCCTATATAAGTACTGTATGTTAGGTCTGTTTCCTTTCTTTTTTATACTGTTTCTACTTGATGAAGCCTTTGTGGCGAAATGCGTATAGAAACTTTCTTTTTTAAAATCAAAGTGTCATTAAAGGAATATCTGGCTATTATACACTGGTTTGCCACATTCCTCTTTTCACTTTTATATCATATTATTTATTATTTTATTCTATGTAAGTTCATTTTATCCAGACCTAACTACCATCGATTTAGACCATATTGGACTACCAAAGAATCCTTAAGGTGGGGATTATACCACCCATATGCCATTCACCGAGCAGTACGTCTGCTCTATATACCGTGAGTATATTTTATTTCATTTTTATTGTTTCACCAACTACACAGTGAGCACTATATTTTTTTATTATTTTTATCCCGAGTTGGACTCCATCCTTTCACCAAAGGACCAAAGAGGAGCACCACATATCCTTGAGTGGGGATTATTCCACTTCACGCTATCCATACCAGAGCTGGATTTAAGCTCTGAAGATTGTGAGTAGTTCCACAAATATTTACTATATATTCATATTCTGTTTTTATACTACACCATTGGAGTTTTTCTCTCTCTTCTGTTCTCCCCGCATATTTATACTTATCCGGGACGCTACATACCCTTCTGATGGACTATTAGGACCACCATTTGCGCATTTGGACATTTTATATTTGGACTATTAGGTACCGTGGTTATCCCATTTTTATATTATTTGGACATTTTTCCGAATTTTTTGTTATTGCTGCTATTCTCATTTTACCATTTTTACTTGTTTTAGGCGCACCCTTATTCTTCTCTCTTTTCCATTGTACTTCAAGGGGTTCAGAGGGGATTCCCTTTTTTAAGGTGTGCTGCCTTGTTATTATACTCCCTGTTTCTTATCAGCGCTGAACCTTTTTCCTGATTTCTATCCCACATGTGTTATATTGATACCATTTTATATATTACGCTATTAACAGAACAAGAGATAATACATTATAAATTAAAAATAATGTGCAATAAAGGAAGTGTAAACATTAAATTTCTTTTTACAGTAAGTGTTTAGGAAGGCTGTGTACGTCACATGCAAGGAGGTGTGCCTAGGGCTGCATAAACAAAGTGATTTAATTTCTAAATGGGAGAGAAGTGAGACTGCATGAACATGATCTATACACTAAAATTGCTTCATAAAGCTAAAGTTGTTTTGGTGACTATAGAGTCCTTTTAACATCATATTCTTTGGGCACTATTCCCATGGATTGATGAGTTACACACACAGTTTCAAGCTCCTGCTGTCCGGAGGTACACTCCACTGCCCAAATACAAAAAGTTAATACATTAATAAATAAATAAATAAATACAAATCATTGGTTACTAGATATGAGAACAAGGATGCACTTAGTTATACATTTTTCTAACTGGGGGTATATCTAAAAACAGCCTGCAAAAGTGGCAGATCTCTTGTCTTATGCTTTTACATATCATCCCCTAATAACCCTGTCCAGACTTCACATAGTCTTTGCAAGGAGTTTAGCTGCACTGAGCTAAACAACCAGGATGTAACAGCACTTGTTCTCTGATTGACATTCAGTGGGTATAATATGATACATGATAACCAAATCCAAAGGAAGTATTGCACTCGGGCATCTACTACCACTCTTAGAGCACTGTGGAAGCGATCCACGGTCACTTATAAATATTCAAATTTAGAATCCAAAAGCTTAACAGTGTGGTGCAATAGGTTATAATTTATTTAGGATCACATACATTTCGGCATCAAGCCTTAAGCATCATGTTCTTCTGACCCTCAATAAATTATTGCTTATCGCACCATACTGTGAAGCCTTTGGATTCCAATTTTGGTATCAAGATAATATCTTGCTTAAGTGCTTTAGGCATCTTAACTTTCTAACTCCATGATAAAGAAAAAAAAATAATTTCTGTTTTTTTATTCTTCGTAGGTGCAGATAAAAAAACAAACAAAAAAACAACAACCTAGAGTTACTCTGTTGGAAATATATCAAAATAAGTGTAAGAAGTTGCCAGCACCAGCTGCAGTACAACTCCTGTCATGTTCTGTGAGATTCTGGCTTTGGCTGCACTAAGTTAAATAAATATATGATGTAGCAATGTAATAACTAGGAAAACACTTGGTCAGCAGGTAATGTGAAATATTACTTCAAACAACCTCATCCAGAATTTTAGTCCACAATAGGTTTACACAGTAACTCACCAGCTTTAGTAAATGCAGATTATTTTCTAATGATTTTATAAATTAAACAAAAATGCTACCAAGAACACAAAATAATTAAGGTAAAATAACAGTAGGGGGATAAAAGCCAATAAAACTCCTATCCACCCTCCCATTAAAACTAAATGAGCCAGACCTATAAAACTAAAACCTGTAAAAAAAATTATACTTGCCCATCTGAAGTTTTCTGTCTTCTAAACTCTAATCCTATCTTCAGCTCCAAAAAAGACCAAATAAAAATTCCTCATCCCACGATGCAACTTGTAAGCCTACCAATCAGAGCGTTCTGACAGTTTCACTTCTCTTGACATATTGTATTAAAGTATATGAAGTTTAAAATAATTTATATGAACCTATTGTAATTGCCAATGACATTCCCCTTTTTGATGTAAAATACCTTGATCCTTATCTTGCAGAATCTTGGCTGCAGGCACATTGATTATTAGTTATCAACAGTTAAATTGTGTAGCATGGTTACATCAAACAACATTAGCAACAGACATTTTTTTTATAACTATTAGCTTGCTACTAACTAATTATGAAAGACAAAAAATTAAATAACTTTTTTTTTTTTTACTTCCTGCCATTACATTAGGATATTCCTCTAATTTTCAAGGAAATTAGAAAGGATATAAATGATTGACAGACAAATATTTAAGAATATAAAACAGGTATTGTCTTACCTCATATGTTTTATTAACAGCGATAAAATAATAATAATCATCGAAAGGCTTTATAGAAACTGTTACATTTCCATTGATGGGTTTCCCAAATATGTCTCTAAGATAAGATAAAAGTATAAAAAGCAGATCATTTTATTTTTGAAGTCACTAGTAGACAAAATACCAATTTAAAAAGAAAAAACGCCTACATTAACCCCTTAAGAACTGAGCCAAATTTACACGTTTTGATCAAAATAAAACGTAAACAAACGTGGAATTTGACTAAATGTCTGTTCAACCGTAATTCATCTCTTTCATATTAAGTGCACCCACACTTATTATATATAATTTTATTCAGGAGAAATAGGGCTTTCATTGAACATCAAATATTTAGCTAAGAAACATAATTTAATATGAATAGAATACAAACAAATATGATAAATTAAGAAATGTTATTTTTTAGTTCTGCACGACATTTTAACTGTGAAAGTCATAATATTGTTTGCTTTTACTGCAATAAAATACACATATTTGTATTCAGCGATGTCTCATGCGTACCCTCTATGTACAGGTTGTAGGTGTTTTGCAAAGTTACAGGGTCAAATATAGCGTGTTACATTTTTCAGTTTTTTTACATTGAAATTCGCCAGATTGGTTACGTTGTCTTTGAGACGTATGGTAGCCCAGGAATGAGAATTACCCCCATGATGGCATACCATTTGCAATAGAAAACAACCCAAGGTATTTCAAATGGGGTATGTCCAGTCTTTTTTAGCCCCTTAAGGACGGAGCCAAATGTACACGTTGTGAACAAAACAAAATGTAAACAAAACGTAGCAGTTGGGCTACATGTCTGTCTAACCGTAATTCACCTCTTTCATAGTAAATGCACCCACCCTTATTATATATTATTTTATTCAGATGAAACAAGGCTTTCATTTAATATCAAATATTTAGCTATGAAACATAATTTAATATGAAAAAATGGGAGAAAATAAGATTTTTTTAATTTTTATATAGGTATATATATAGTGATATATACGTATATATTTATGTATATAGATATATATATTATTTTGTTCTACATGTATTTTGATATAAATATATATATTAATATCACAATACAGTTAGAACGAAATAACATACAACTATATATTTTTAATTATTTATTTTTAATTATTTTTTAAATTTTATTTTTTAACGTATTTACATTTTTTAATATTATATATAAATATATATATATAACAATAATTATATATATTTAATCAGTATCAGCCTACGTGTAATTTGATATTAATATATATAGATATATATATATATATATATATATATATATATATATATAACCAATGTTTCAGTCAAACTACCTTGAAATATTAAGAAAAGTTTGGTAATTGGACTGAAATGGTGTATGTATGCTGTTGTCGAGCTGTAAAAAATAATGACGTTATCTTGATGATTTTGAAGTCCTATGAGTGTGTTCTTCACTTTGGCTGAGATCATCAAACTTGATGATCTCAGCCAATCCAATGCTTTCCCATAGGAAAGCATTGAGAGTCTATTATGCATGTGTGGCAAAAAGCAGTGCAATCAATCAGCATCTCCATGGGGAGCGTTCAGCGCCTCCATGCAAACCCAATCTAATACACTGCCCACAAATCCAATACTTTTTCCCAAATACAATCTAATACAATGCCCCTCCACCCAATCTAATACACTGCCCCTTAATCTAATACAGTGCCCCTCCTCCCTCCACTCTAATGGAATACAATGTCCCCACTCCCACCACTATTTTAATACACAGCCCTACTCCCTTCTCCAATTTAATACGCAGCCTCGCTCCCTTACCTAATTTAAAACTCTGGCACCCTCCCTCCTCCAAACTAATACAAACCACCCTCCCTCCCTCAAATTAATACACTGCTCACCTAC
>OW240913.1:156898821-156938131 GCA_933207985.1 Pelobates cultripes | reverse complement strand
CACGCATGCTTAAACTCCTTTACTGTGTTAACCTCTACCACTTCAGCTGGAAGGCTATTCCATGCACTACCCTCTCAATAAAGTAATACTTCCTGATATTATTTTTAAACCTTTGTCCCTCTAATTTAAGACTATGTCCTCTTGTTGTGGTAGTTTTTCTTCTTTTAAATATAGTCTCCTCCTTTACTGTGTTGATTCCCTTTTATATATTTAAATGTTTCTATCATATCCCCCCTGTCTCATCTTTCCTCCAAGCTATACATGTTAAGATCCTTTAACCTTTCCTGGTAAGTTTTATCCCGCAATCCATGAACCAGTTTAGTAGCCCTTCTCTGAACCCTCTCTAAGGTATCAATATCGTTCTGAAGATACGGTCTCCAGTACTGTGTACAATACTCCAAGTGAGGTCTCACCAGTGTTCTGTACAATGGCATGAGCACTTCCCTCTTTCTAAGAGCCAAGGCCAGTCCCGTATAAGGTCTTAGGTGCGAGAGTTTTCCGGAAGCAAAGGACATTCTTTTACCATATGGTCTCGCCTACCACAGTATAGGCAGAGTTCGTTCCTTCTTCTAAGTAATTTTTCAGTATCCGAGAGATACTTTAACACTCTCAGGTTTATCAACTCTGGGGTTAGTAGGTGTGACCAAACGTCTATTCTTGTTCTTAGTATAGAGCCTGTCACGAATCCTATTATCTATATCAATGAGGTAGTCAATAAGGTCCTCTAATGGAATAGGAAGCTCCCTTGCCGCTACCTCATCCAATATAGTGTCAGATAAACCTTCCATGAACGCAGTAGTTAACCCATTATTGGTCCAATCTACCGGTGAAGCAAGGGTACGAAACTGAATAGCATAATCAGCCACAGACCTAAAACCCTGTTTAATTCTTATTAATGCTCTTGCGGCATTCTTTGACCTTTTTGTTGTGTCAAAAGTTCTACGAAAAGCCATAAGAAAGCTATTGAAATTATGCACCATAGATCCATTGGCCTCCCAAATAGGATTTGCCCACTCAAGTGCTTTGTCAGTAAGTTGATGCATCAAAAACCCCACTTTAGACCTATCAGTGGGAAAGGAATGTGGATACATCTCAACGTGGAATTCTATTTGATTAATAAAACCTCTGCATGTCTTAGCTTCCCCTCCATACCTAGGAGGGGGTGTTAAATGGGGCGAAGTATTAGGTGAATTGGATACTTCGGGAAGAAGAGGTGTAGGAGGGTTAGGTGCGGTTGCAGGAATGGTTCTAGACAAGAGCGTCTGGAAAGCCTGTGCTATCTGATCCATACGGTGATCCTGCTCTGCAAACCTTGCCTCATGAGAAGCCATTTGCTGAGGGGTCCATGGCCCTATCGTAATGTAACGAGAATATACCCCAACACGCAGGATTCAGCTAAACAGAAGACAACACAGAGGAGAGATACGTCTACCGGACCTTAGAATGGCCGGACTCGACGTATATGAGAGGAGACAGAGTCAGGAACGATCCGAAGTCAAGGGCACAGAGAGATAGCGTAAACTAGGACGAGCCGTGGTTTGGTACACAGTAAACAGCAAGCCGGCAACCAGAACAGATAAGGATAAAGAGAAAACGTAGTCAGAAACAAAGCCAAAGTCAATACGAAGAAAACACAACTGAACACAACAAGCGCTAAAGGGAACTGAAACAGAAACCACGATAGGGCAGGGAGTAAAGGAGAGGTAAGTTTAAATAGCTTCTAAACTAATGTGATTGGCTCCTGTCATATCCACACCCCCAAAAGGTAAGTGTATGGGGAGTGTGGCATGACAGGGGCCAATGGGAGCCTTTTGACAATTTAGGCTCCCACTGTCTCTTTAAGAGCGCGCCCGAGACTCGCGGTGCGCTCTTAGATTCAGGCAGGACACGTGACCGCTTCTCGCGGTCACTGCCCGCCTTCCTATTGAAGCCGTTGGATGAGCCGCGCGCGGCTCGTGCTGCAGCAGGACCGCGCGCAGCTCTAAGAGAGGACCGCGGCCGGCCCCTGGATAAGGTAA
Organism: Pelobates cultripes; assembly: GCA_933207985.1. Lineage (NCBI taxonomy): Eukaryota > Metazoa > Chordata > Amphibia > Anura > Pelobatidae > Pelobates > Pelobates cultripes. The sequence continues at coordinate 156,936,113 of OW240913.1, read as the reverse complement.
GTAACGCTACACCTACGCAATGCCAATATGGCGTACAAATGGGAGATTCCCTGCTAAACTGCTACTTGAAAGAAATGGCGTTGACAGAGCAATCCTTACACCTGACGAAGGCTTGAAATTACTCATGGACTGGAAAATACCTACCCACAAGCCGACAACTCCAGATCACCTAATGCGAGGAATAAGGTGATCTGGAGTTGTCGGCTGGTGGGGTAGAAAAGTAACTAGAGACTGGCAACAAGTTCCGTGGCATACAGCAACCCCGCTGAATCGCAGTACCACACGTTCCTGACCGCCAGGTCCTGATTCCACTGGATGCTAATAGATAAACAACAGATATGTATATAATGTATATAATATATAGACAACTGATGGGGAACAAATTGCCTGTTTGCGCTCGGGGCTGACTTCACCTCTAATGTGATCCACAGCCATGAGTCCAAACCAGAAGGACACCTATTGCTAGAATTGTCTTAATATTTGTTAGAACTGTATTGACACCTGCTAATCACTGGTTACTGAATGCTAACTTAACGCAACATAATAACAGTTGTCGCAAGTGGCTTGCAGAACAAACCAATCTTTGCCACATTTGATTGGTAATACCTGTGATAGCTGTATAACCGTAGCTACCGAACGGCTACTAGATACTTAGCTACTGATATATTACCCACGAACCCCCACGCAGCTTACCTAATAAGCCATAGTATACCCATTCACAGACTACTGCACCGAGCCTATTCAGCTAACGGGCCATTGTATATAGTTCTTTTTTGTTTTCTTGAGTTCTTACCCACCACTAACCTAAACCCGCCCTAGCTCAGAATCGACCTGTAAGTACTACATGGCACAACTGAACATAAGGTGCTCTAACCCAACGCCATCTCCCACAACCCTCAACACCAATATGTCACTTAAGATTTCCTAAGGGGCTAAACTCGCCCAACAAGCGAAGGCTGGCACTTCTAGAAGCCAAAAAACAGAGGGCGCAGGAGGCATATTTTCAAGAAACGCACTTCAAATGGGGATCTCGACCCATATTTAATTCCCCTTGGTTCCCTATAGACCACCATACCTGCTACTCCACAAAAAAGAGAGGGGTATCTATCGTGGTAAAGAAGAATGTCATCTTCAACCTAGTTCGCAAAATTTGCGATATAAAGGGCAGATACGTTATCCTCCAATGCTACATCAACAATAACCCCTACACCTTGATGAATATCTATGGCCCCAACAACAATCAGGAGACCGTTATGACCAATGTCTTTGCACTATTGGATTTGTACAACTAGGGGGAGGTATTTCTTGGAGGCGACACCAATTTCCTTTTAGAAAGCGATATGGACTTTAAAAAACGATGCTCACAAACACACACCATCTGTAACACACTTATGACACACGACTATGTAGACCCATGGGGAATCACACACCCCTCCGAAACTGACTACACCTGCCATACCGCAGCACACAACAGCTACTCAAGGATAGACAGATTCTTGATCAGAACTACGTCCTTTACAAAATCCTGCACACAGACATTGGCATTATATTGTGGTCAGATCATGCACCCATCACACTAACACCAGGTGATAGCTCCCCTACCAGCGGTCATACCACCTGGGAACGAATCGCTGCTCAATGACCCACATATAGTAGCCCAAGTAACACTAGACTTACAACACTACTTTGCTGAAAATACCACTCCAGACATGTCACCTGAACACATATGGTTAGCACACAAAGCAGTCATCCGGGGCAGTTTTATTAAACATGCAAGCCATGCCAAATGACTACACCAAGCCCAATATAGAGACCTAATAGACGAAATAACCACACGGATGCACAGGAACAAACATGCACCTACTCCCACAACACAAAGTAGCCTGCTTAAGCTGCAAACCAAACTACGGGAAATGGAACTAGCTAAGACTACTTACCTCCTTCAAAGATCCAAATATAATTTTTATTTGCATCAGGAAACAAAGCTGGTGCCAAATTGGCCTCACAGCTCAAACAAAAAATTATTGCCTCCAGAATTGACTTCCTCAACGACGATAAGGGTCGACCCCAAAAAAATTGTAAATGAGTTTGCTACATATTACCACAAACTGTTATTTAAAGGGGGACAAATCGACGACAGTACCAATCACAGACGATATAGATAGATTCCTGTCCGAACTACAGTTACCATCCCTAAAACGCGCAGGCCCTACAACAACCCATAGTCCTAGCAGAGGTCATCAACGCCATAGCGGGCCCCGCACACAAATCCCCAGGACCAGATGTTCTCACTAACAGGTACTATAAGGACTTTGCCCAAATACTCTCCCCTCATTTTTTAAACCTGTACCAGCATTGCAGACAAATAAAGTGCATGCTGCAAGACTCTGACCCATAAAACATAAAGATCAATGTGAAAGAAAAAAGAAACAGTAAAAGTAATTTAATTTAATTTAATATTTTCATTTTTTTGGTATTCCTATTTTTTTCTCACCGTTTGCCAACTATTACATGCTTAAGGGCTATGGATAACATGTCTGATATAAATGTTAAAGGACCACTATAGTGCCAGGAAAACATACTCGTTTTCCTGGCACTATAGTGCCCTGAGGGTGCCCCCACCCTCAGGGTTCCCCTCCCGCCCGGCTCTGGAAGGGGGAAAGGTGTTTAAACTTACCTTTTTCCAGCGCTGGGCGGGGAGCTCTCCTCCTTCTCTCCTCCTCCGATCCTCCTCCTGGGCTGAATGCGCACGCGCGGCAAGAGCTGCGCGCGCATTCAGCCCGTCGCATAGGAAAGCATTTACAATGCTTTCCTATGGACGCTTGCGTGCTCTCACTGTGAAAATCACAGTGAGAAGCACGCAAGCGCCTCTAGTAGCTGTCAATGAGACAGCCACTAGAGGAAATAGGGGAAGGCTTAACCCATTCATAAATATAGCAGTTTCTCTGAAACTGCTATGTTTATGAAAAAATGGGTTAACCCTAGAAGGACCTGGCACCCAGACCACTTCACTAAGCTGAAGTGGTCTGGGTGCCTAGAGTGGTCCTTTAAAGCTGTATGCCTCTTTAGCAAAAATGTAATGGATTTCACATCAATTAGTGCAGGAACTAACAAGAAGCTTTTTGGATTGGAAAAATGATTTGTTAAACAAATAAAAGCTTGGTGGGAGGTACCTATCCTGAAAAAGAATATGGATGTTAAACATATATCGAGGGGCTAACATCTTAAGAAATTTTCCATGTTTGCAGATGATTTATGAATCACCAATGTTATTTATATGGTTTGCAGCATTAGATTATTATTCCTTTGTGTTAATGGATATTGCACTGGAGTTCAGGGAAGAACAATTGCAACAAATTCAAACTAATAGAATTATAATCAAAACTTGAGTCTGTTGGAGATTAAGAAATATATAAAATATTTTATGTAAATCTGAGAGGAAAAAAAGATGATGATCATACAGAGGAAACCTCTGAGTTGTATTAGAGACAAACAAGATTCTGAAATGAATAAAGTATATGTTAGACCAAGGAGAACTCACTGTGAGAAATCCAAACAAATCGATCTTTAAGAGGTTAAAGAAAAAAGTCTCCTTTAAAGGGACACTATAGTCATCAGAACAAGTACAGCTCTGGCGTCTATAGTCTGTCCACGAAGACTTTTCAATGCAAATGCTGCCTTTTAATAGAAAAATCAGTGTTTACCTTGGTGCCTAGTAACAGCTCTACTGGCAGTCACTCAGACTCTCCATGAGTTGCTGAACGTTCCCCATAGAGATGCAATGATTAAATGCATGTCTATGAGAAGATGCTGATTGGCGTAATGCAAAATTGCTGATCTCAGCCATGGAGATGGAGCCAGTTGCAGCAAAAAAAAGAGAGGCATGGGAGAAAAGGTTAGTAAAATCAACTTTTCACTCAGAGAAGGGCAGGGCTATTACTGAGTGGGTGCCAGTAGATGGGGGGCACCGAGAGGTGTGGGCTAATGCCCTGTCACAGAGGGCCCACAAGGTGGTCAAATGGTCACCTTAGGGCACCCCTGAAGTGGGCACTTATCAACCAAGGCACAATAGGCACCTGCTATATCGTGGGGGGAGAGAGGAGGTAGGCAGCAGCGGTGAGGTAGCGCTGATCTTCATCCAATTCCTCACTGCTCCCCTACATGCCCTGCGGCAGAGCCAGAGTATGATGCCTTTTGGGGGTTGGTTTTGCTTTCTTTGGCTATCACTTTCTCATTTTCTCGTTTGGCCTATCACCTTTGTACTTGATTATTGATGTCCTTATATATTATGTGAGATTTATCTAATTTATCTGATTTTAAATGCCCTTCTCTTTTTTTATGTATTGGGTTACCTTCCTAACCTAAGCCACATTGGTTTCACTTTGTTTCTTTTCTATGTATTTACTATAAATTTCTTATATTTGTTTAAAAATATTAAATTTCTCAGTGTCTTTTGGGGTTTTTTTTCCGCTAAAAAGTTTATGATAGCCAATGATTATAAAGCTTCCTTTATCATATTGAAATTGGTAGTTTTAAATTTTATGTTTTTAGTATACCCCATGCCCATTTGCTTTCAAAGGACACCATATTGTGATCACTATTTCCAAAATGCTACCCCATTTGAATGTTTGACAAAAAAAGCAGCATTGTTTGTTATAAACAGATCAATACATAGTGCAGCTGTGTATCAACCCGATATTGCTCTTATACTACCTGTTAACTGAAAAGAACACTAACTTTAAAGATGAATATACATTTCTCTCTTTTTTTTTAGTTTAGATTAATGGACCCCCCTTCAGATAAAATTAAGATATAAAAAAAAAAGCCTACAAAACTTACATGTAATCCAACATTGGGATATATTTCCAAATGTAGCTACTACACAACTGTTATGTGCAAACTTATATCTGGTGTCAGCGCCCATAGCATGTTAAATGGAAACTATAGTCACCCAAAAAACCTTTAACACAATGAAGTGGTATTGGTGTATAGATCATGTCCCTGCAGTCTCACTGCTCAATTCTCTGCAATTTAGGAGTTAACTCACTTTTGTTCCTGATGATGCAGCCCTTGCCACCTTGCCACACCTCCCCTGACTGTGACTGACACAACCTACATGGAAACAACATGGTTTCATGTTCAATCAGATGTTAGCCAACATTTTGTCTTCTGCTCTCTAAATTGAACTTTAATAACATAGAGGATGTTCCTGCAGGGTCTAGCAGGCTATTAACAGATAAAAACACAGTTTGGTATTTTTAGTATTCTTACATTTTTATATAATTTTATACATTTGTCTTAAGCCTTCTAATATTAATTTTATTAGGTTTTAAGAAGTGTTACAATATGTCATCTATTTAAGTAAGACTTACTAATGCTACTTTGTTTCTATTATTTTCTATTTTGTTTTCTGCTCTTACACACAACGGAGTTCTACTCCATCACGTCGAACTAACTTTAAGACTTCCAGTCCGGAATTTGGAACGCATGGTGCGTTCCATGTAATACCGGAAGCTCCTTTCTCACAGCGATACGCTCAATTAAGGAACGTGAACACGGACGTATCCAGGTGATTTCACTTCCTATATTGCCGCCAGAGAAGACACGAAAGAAAAGGCGCGAACAATTCATTTAAAAGAAGAACAGATGAGAGAAGGACATATCCATTATTGCTCCTGATGAAGTCCGGTCCGAGGACGTAACGTGTAGGGCAGAGGGGACCTACCCAGTATTTGAACTTATTTTAATTGTTGTGTTTGTTTGTTTTGGGGTTTTATTTGGCTGCTCTGTTTCTTGTTCCTGATCTGAAGGGATCCCATTACATTTCCAGTCTGGATAAGAATTACATTGAGATATGCTAAATTGAATCATACATCTTGTGAGTGTAATCTTAATAAATCTTTACAAACATTTTTTTATTGGTGCACTAAGTATGTGTCTCTCTCTTAATCTCTCTTAAGGAAAAAAAGAGAAGTAGATTGAACTCCTCTCATCTATACATTATTTATATGCCTGCAGTCAATGACTACTTTGTGAGTGCATTTTATTCAGCGCTTTTCCTGGTGTCTTTACTTCTACACCATTTTTTGCAATTTCTTTTCCTATCCTATAGATTGTATTTTTTATGTTAATTTAAAGAAGGGACCTATGCCATAAGGATAAATTATATTTTATATATCTTCTTTACCCACCGTTGTGAGCACATGTGTTATATTGGAAAAGAGAGAAAAGAATAAGGGTGCGCCTAAAACAAGTAAAAATTGTAAAATGAGAATAGCAGCAACAACAAAAAATTCGGAAAAATGTCCAAATAATATAAAAATGGGATAACCACGGTACCTAATAGTCCAAATATAAAATGTCCAAATGCGCAAATGGTGGTCCTAATAGTCCATCAGAAGGGTATGTAGCGTCCCGGATGAGTATAAATATGCGGGGAGAACAGAAGAGAGAGAAAAACTCCAATGGTGTAGTATAAAAACAGAATATGAATATATAGTAAATATTTGTGGAACTACTCACAATCTTCAGAGCTTAAATCCAGCTCTGGTATGGATAGCGTGAAGTGGAATAATCCCCACTCAAGGATATGTGGTGCTCCTCTTTGGTCCTTTGGTGAAAGGATGGAGTCCAACTCGGGATAAAAATAATAAAAAAATATAGTGCTCACTGTGTAGTTGGTGAAACAATAAAAATGAAATAAAATATACTCACGGTATATAGAGCAGACGTACTGCTCGGTGAATGGCATATGGGTGGTATAATCCCCACCTTAAGGATTCTTTGGTAGTCCAATATGGTCTAAATCGATGGTAGTTAGGTCTGGATAAAATGAACTTACATAGAATAAAATAATAAATAATATGATATAAAAGTGAAAAGAGGAATGTGGCAAACCAGTGTATAATAGCCAGATATTCCTTTAATGACACTTTGATTTAAAAAAAGAAAGTTTCTATACGCGTTTCGCCACAAAGGCTTCATCAAGTAGAAACGGTATAAAAAAGAGAGGAAACAGACCTAACATACAGTACTTATATAGGAAACATTGAGATACACAATAATTTTAAAATTCCCGCCAAAATGACGTCACCAATCGTCATGGGAGGGAATACAATGCAGTAAATAAAAAGAATATAATATAATATAAATATAAATTTCAGTAAAATAAATAATGTAAAACATATTGGGTATAAAAACAATTGAAAACGAGTGCATTAAATATAAGAAATCAAATGAATAAACATGTCACGTGACGCGGAAGTGAATAAAGCCGCGTCACGTGATAGTAAATGGACCGCACGCGTCATCCAGCAATGGAACGCACATGCGGTCTTACAGAAGACTGCTGCCGGGCATAACGCTCAGGGGGCGGAGTGAGCGTTATTAGTAAGAAAAGTATCATAACAAGCTGTATGGTGCTGGTGGCTGCGCTGGTAGCGCAACCGCTCAGGATCATACACTTCACAAGTTCAAAACCCAACAGGGGCTGACACATATATTTGAGACAACAAATAAACATGAATATATTAACAGCAAAATAAACCATAATTATGAATAGAATATACAAATAGAAAATAAGTATAATTAAATGAACTAGGAATGTATATTGAGACAACAGATGAAAGTGAATATATTGAGAACAAGATAAAACTTAATTTGTTTATTTGTTGTCTCAAATATATGTGTCAGCCCCTGTCGGGTTTCAAACTTGTGAATTGTATGGTCCTGAGCGGTTGCGCTACCAGCGCAGCCACCGGCACCATACAGCTTGTTATGATACTTTTCTTACTAATAACGCTCACTCCGCCCCCTGAGCGTTATGCCCGGCAGCAGTCTTCTGTAAGACCGCATGTGCGTTCCATTGCTGGATGACGCGTGCGGTCCATTTACTATCACGTGACGCGGCTTTATTCACTTCCGCGTCACGTGACATGTTTATTCATTTGATTTCTTATATTTAATGCACTCGTTTTCAATTGTTTTTATACCCAATATGTTTTACATTATTTATTATACTGAAATTTATATTTATATTATATTATATTCTTTTTATATACTGCATTGTATTCCCTCCCATGGGAATTTTAAAATTGTTGTGTATCTCAATGTTTCCTATATAAGTACTGTATGTTAGGTCTGTTTCCTTTCTTTTTTATACTGTTTCTACTTGATGAAGCCTTTGTGGCGAAATGCGTATAGAAACTTTCTTTTTTAAAATCAAAGTGTCATTAAAGGAATATCTGGCTATTATACACTGGTTTGCCACATTCCTCTTTTCACTTTTATATCATATTATTTATTATTTTATTCTATGTAAGTTCATTTTATCCAGACCTAACTACCATCGATTTAGACCATATTGGACTACCAAAGAATCCTTAAGGTGGGGATTATACCACCCATACGCCATTCACCGAGCAGTACGTCTGCTCTATATACCGTGAGTATATTTTATTTCATTTTTATTGTTTCACCAACTACACAGTGAGCACTATATTTTTTTATTATTTTTATCCCGAGTTGGACTCCATCCTTTCACCAAAGGACCAAAGAGGAGCACCACATATCCTTGAGTGGGGATTATTCCACTTCACGCTATCCATACCAGAGCTGGATTTAAGCTCTGAAGATTGTGAGTAGTTCCACAAATATTTACTATATATTCATATTCTGTTTTTATACTACACCATTGGAGTTTTTCTCTCTCTTCTGTTCTCCCCGCATATTTATACTTATCCGGGACGCTACATACCCTTCTGATGGACTATTAGGACCACCATTTGCGCATTTGGACATTTTATATTTGGACTATTAGGTACCGTGGTTATCCCATTTTTATATTATTTGGACATTTTTCCGAATTTTTTGTTATTGCTGCTATTCTCATTTTACTATTTTTACTTGTTTTAGGCGCACCCTTATTCTTTTCTCTCTTTTCCATTGTACTTCAAGGGGTTCAGAGGGGATTCCCTTTTTAAGGTGTGCTGCCTTGTTATTATACTCCCTGTTTCTTATCAGCGCTGAACCTTTTTCCTGATTTCTATCCCACATGTGTTATATTGATACCATTTTATATATTACGCTATTAACAGAACAAGAGATAATACATTATAAATTAAAAATAATGTGCAATAAAGGAAGTGTAAACATTAAATTTCTTTTTACAGTAAGTGTTTAGGAAGGCTGTGTACGTCACATGCAAGGAGGTGTGCCTAGGGCTGCATAAACAAAGTGATTTAATTTCTAAATGGGAGAGAAGTGAGACTGCATGAACATGATCTATACACTAAAATTGCTTCATAAAGCTAAAGTTGTTTTGGTGACTATAGAGTCCTTTTAACATCATATTCTTTGGGCACTATTCCCATGGATTGATGAGTTACACACACAGTTTCAAGCTCCTGCTGTCCGGAGGTACACTCCACTGCCCAAATACAAAAAGTTAATACATTAATAAATAAATAAATAAATACAAATCATTGGTTACTAGATATGAGAACAAGGATGCACTTAGTTATACATTTTTCTAACTGGGGGTATATCTAAAAACAGCCTGCAAAAGTGGCAGATCTCTTGTCTTATGCTTTTACATATCATCCCCTAATAACCCTGTCCAGACTTCACATAGTCTTTGCAAGGAGTTTAGCTGCACTGAGCTAAACAACCAGGATGTAACAGCACTTGTTCTCTGATTGACATTCAGTGGGTATAATATGATACATGATAACCAAATCCAAAGGAAGTATTGCACTCGGGCATCTACTACCACTCTTAGAGCACTGTGGAAGCGATCCACGGTCACTTATAAATATTCAAATTTAGAATCCAAAAGCTTAACAGTGTGGTGCAATAGGTTATAATTTATTTAGGATCACATACATTTCGGCATCAAGCCTTAAGCATCATGTTCTTCTGACCCTCAATAAATTATTGCTTATCGCACCATACTGTGAAGCCTTTGGATTCCAATTTTGGTATCAAGATAATATCTTGCTTAAGTGCTTTAGGCATCTTAACTTTCTAACTCCATGATAAAGAAAAAAAAATAATTTCTGTTTTTTTATTCTTCGTAGGTGCAGATAAAAAAACAAACAAAAAAACAACAACCTAGAGTTACTCTGTTGGAAATATATCAAAATAAGTGTAAGAAGTTGCCAGCACCAGCTGCAGTACAACTCCTGTCATGTTCTGTGAGATTCTGGCTTTGGCTGCACTAAGTTAAATAAATATATGATGTAGCAATGTAATAACTAGGAAAACACTTGGTCAGCAGGTAATGTGAAATATTACTTCAAACAACCTCATCCAGAATTTTAGTCCACAATAGGTTTACACAGTAACTCACCAGCTTTAGTAAATGCAGATTATTTTCTAATGATTTTATAAATTAAACAAAAATGCTACCAAGAACACAAAATAATTAAGGTAAAATAACAGTAGGGGGATAAAAGCCAATAAAACTCCTATCCACCCTCCCATTAAAACTAAATGAGCCAGACCTATAAAACTAAAACCTGTAAAAAAAATTATACTTGCCCATCTGAAGTTTTCTGTCTTCTAAACTCTAATCCTATCTTCAGCTCCAAAAAAGACCAAATAAAAATTCCTCATCCCACGATGCAACTTGTAAGCCTACCAATCAGAGCGTTCTGACAGTTTCACTTCTCTTGACATATTGTATTAAAGTATATGAAGTTTAAAATAATTTATATGAACCTATTGTAATTGCCAATGACATTCCCCTTTTTGATGTAAAATACCTTGATCCTTATCTTGCAGAATCTTGGCTGCAGGCACATTGATTATTAGTTATCAACAGTTAAATTGTGTAGCATGGTTACATCAAACAACATTAGCAACAGACATTTTTTTTATAACTATTAGCTTGCTACTAACTAATTATGAAAGACAAAAAATTAAATAACTTTTTTTTTTTTTACTTCCTGCCATTACATTAGGATATTCCTCTAATTTTCAAGGAAATTAGAAAGGATATAAATGATTGACAGACAAATATTTAAGAATATAAAACAGGTATTGTCTTACCTCATATGTTTTATTAACAGCGATAAAATAATAATAATCATCGAAAGGCTTTATAGAAACTGTTACATTTCCATTGATGGGTTTCCCAAATATGTCTCTAAGATAAGATAAAAGTATAAAAAGCAGATCATTTTATTTTTGAAGTCACTAGTAGACAAAATACCAATTTAAAAAGAAAAAACGCCTACATTAACCCCTTAAGAACTGAGCCAAATTTACACGTTTTGATCAAAATAAAACGTAAACAAACGTGGAATTTGACTAAATGTCTGTTCAACCGTAATTCATCTCTTTCATATTAAGTGCACCCACACTTATTATATATAATTTTATTCAGGAGAAATAGGGCTTTCATTGAACATCAAATATTTAGCTAAGAAACATAATTTAATATGAATAGAATACAAACAAATATGATAAATTAAGAAATGTTATTTTTTAGTTCTGCACGACATTTTAACTGTGAAAGTCATAATATTGTTTGCTTTTACTGCAATAAAATACACATATTTGTATTCAGCGATGTCTCATGCGTACCCTCTATGTACAGGTTGTAGGTGTTTTGCAAAGTTACAGGGTCAAATATAGCGTGTTACATTTTTCAGTTTTTTTACATTGAAATTCGCCAGATTGGTTACGTTGTCTTTGAGACGTATGGTAGCCCAGGAATGAGAATTACCCCCATGATGGCATACCATTTGCAATAGAAAACAACCCAAGGTATTTCAAATGGGGTATGTCCAGTCTTTTTTAGCCCCTTAAGGACGGAGCCAAATGTACACGTTGTGAACAAAACAAAATGTAAACAAAACGTAGCAGTTGGGCTACATGTCTGTCTAACCGTAATTCACCTCTTTCATAGTAAATGCACCCACCCTTATTATATATTATTTTATTCAGATGAAACAAGGCTTTCATTTAATATCAAATATTTAGCTATGAAACATAATTTAATATGAAAAAATGGGAGAAAATAAGATTTTTTTAATTTTTATATAGGTATATATATAGTGATATATACGTATATATTTATGTATATAGATATATATATTATTTTGTTCTACATGTATTTTGATATAAATATATATATTAATATCACAATACAGTTAGAACGAAATAACATACAACTATATATTTTTAATTATTTATTTTTAATTATTTTTTAAATTTTATTTTTTAACGTATTTACATTTTTTAATATTATATATAAATATATATATATAACAATAATTATATATATTTAATCAGTATCAGCCTACGTGTAATTTGATATTAATATATATAGATATATATATATATATATATATATATATATATATATATAACCAATGTTTCAGTCAAACTACCTTGAAATATTAAGAAAAGTTTGGTAATTGGACTGAAATGGTGTATGTATGCTGTTGTCGAGCTGTAAAAAATAATGACGTTATCTTGATGATTTTGAAGTCCTATGAGTGTGTTCTTCACTTTGGCTGAGATCATCAAACTTGATGATCTCAGCCAATCCAATGCTTTCCCATAGGAAAGCATTGAGAGTCTATTATGCATGTGTGGCAAAAAGCAGTGCAATCAATCAGCATCTCCATGGGGAGCGTTCAGCGCCTCCATGCAAACCCAATCTAATACACTGCCCACAAATCCAATACTTTTTCCCAAATACAATCTAATACAATGCCCCTCCACCCAATCTAATACACTGCCCCTTAATCTAATACAGTGCCCCTCCTCCCTCCACTCTAATGGAATACAATGTCCCCACTCCCACCACTATTTTAATACACAGCCCTACTCCCTTCTCCAATTTAATACGCAGCCTCGCTCCCTTACCTAATTTAAAACTCTGGCACCCTCCCTCCTCCAAACTAATACAAACCACCCTCCCTCCCTCAAATTAATACACTGCTCACCTACTCCTCGTATTCAATACATTGCCCCCCTTCCTCACAAATTAATACAGTGCCCAGTCCCTCCCCCAATTTAATACACTGGCCCCCACCTCTTCTACTACCTTAAGGTGAGACACCCGTCCTCCAGTTACAGCCCGGCTCTTGTCTGCAAGCAGGCCAGACGCTCCTCTGGCATTGCAAGCAGGAGGGAAGGCGAAGTGGCTGGCCTGCTCTGCACCCAGACAGACACCCTTGCGCTCTTGTGGCCGTGGGATGGAAGGCAAAAATCAGACAGAAAATATCTTTCTTGTCTTTTGGCTGTTAGCATCTACAACACAAAGCGGCCCCAGGGCCAGTGGGCAGCAAATATATTTATTGTGGGCCGCATGCGGACTATGGGCCGCAAGTATGACATGCTAGTCCTAGACACTCGAGACACTTACTCCTCTGGTCCATCATCTGTACATTATCCCGCCCCCACCCCGTATGAGTATAAGCTTACCTGACATGATTTAAACTTAGATCGGAGGGGGAGAGAGTCTCCTTGGGGCCAAACCAATACCCAGGGGTTTACTTAATCATACACAATCTTTCCCTATCCTAAGGAGAATACTCAGTAATTGAGCACTTTGGGCAATAAATCTATCATTAAATTATAAAACACCTCTTTCTACCTATCTCCCAAGGTTAAGCAGGATCAGAGACAAGCTGATCTCTACTTGTGACAGCTGTCAATGTGTGAAACTCTGTTTTAGATGCTATTGTGGAAAGAGATAAATAAAGAATTACAAATATAATAATAAACACGGGGACAAAAAAAGTGTATATTTTAGTTTAGTTTTTAGAGACCGTGTTTCTTTATAACATAAATTGATTAATATAGCCTAACATATTTCATTATAACTTACTAATAATCGGACATCTGAAATGTTTTATAAGAATATATTCAATAACTGATTTGTTCATTATCACTTACTTTGCTGTTACTTTGCCAGTCAGGTTTGCATACTTTCTATACACATAGAAAGTTGGCACATCTAATTTAACATCAAATTTGGGTGAATCTGGAAACAAATACAGCAAAATAAAGTACTGATTGTGTCTATTTAAAAATATATCTTTTTTTACTTAAACTGTAATACCCTCCAGCTTGTTATAGCCTGATGTTTTAATAAAAAAAGAACCATACCATCAAATCAGGAGAAACAATAAAAATACTGTTTGGGATTTGAAAAACACTTGTTTATATTATGATCATGAATATGTGCAGAAATGTTTCCAATACTCCTTATTCTCTTTATAATGTCAACTCACTTGAACTTTTTACTAATTAAGTGGCCCTACCTAGTAGTGCAATAGCAGTTAAGTTGTTGTTGAGGATATTAAAAACACATACACAAAAGAGCAATGCAAAAAAAATGAAATGGCTAGAGGATAAAATGTATCACTTTTATAAATTTATAAGGCTTTGAATGCATCAGTGTGAGTGATTGGCACACTCATTTTGAAACAATATATTATAATTTAGCAATCACTTTCAAGGTATTTTGGCAACTGTGTGTAGCCTCTTTTTTTAATACAATTTTTTTAAACTTTATTATTAATTTTCATGTTACAAAAAGACATACAACATTCGACACATAAGACCATATTATTATCTCTTAAAGTTAATATAATATTGTCTAATTTCGTTTGATATTAATTTAACCCTTCAAAGGATAGATGATAACATCAAAAACTCATTTCAAAACAATATACAGTGAGGGAAAAAAGTATTTGATCCCCTGTTGATTTTGAACGTTAATAACAATAACAATATTTGTATTTTAACTCAAAAGTATTTTTTCCCCATTTTAATCTCATTTTCAATGCTTTTAAGCACTTTTATTTTCATTGACATTCTTAGCTTATATGTATTACCGTTACCATAATCATAGCAGATAGACACAATGTGTACTACTTACCGCCATTAGCAACTGTAAAATGTGCAGAGATCTGAGAACTCTAAAAAAAAACAACAACAAAAAACACGTAAAACATCATCGAAGAACTATTTACTAATGCATTGGCTAATCTTATACCATTAAGACAAATATGGCTGTCTGTATATAAAAGATAAAAAAACTGTACATCTGTCTACAAATCACGATCTGAGTAAAATACTGTGTTGAGAAACTGGAAACCTGCATTCCTTAAAGGACCACTATAGTGCCCCCACCCTCAGGTTCCCCCTCCCACCGGACTCTAGGGGGTGGAAGGGGTTAAGCTTAACTCTTTCTCCAGTGCCGGGCGGGTGACTCTCCTCCTCCTCTCCACCCTCTTCTCCTCCTCCTCAGCTGAATGTGCATGAGCGGCAAGAGCCGTGCGCGCATTCAGCCAGTCTCATAGGAAAGCATTCACAATGCTTTCCTATGGACGCTGGCATCTTCTCACTGTGATTTTCACAGTGAGAAGCGCGGAAGCACCTCTAGCGGCTGTTAACGAGACAGCTACTAGAGGCTGGATTAACCCTAATATAAACATAGCAGTTTCTCTGAAACTGCTATGTTTATAGAAAAAAGGGTTAACCCTAGCTGGACCTGGCACCCAGACCACTTCATTAAGCTGAAGTGGTCTGGGTGCCTATAGTGGTCCTTTAAATCTCTGAACTGATAGTATGATAATACAACTCTGAATTCCTCTTTTCTTGCACATTTTTACCTTCCTATTTTTTCTCATTCTTAATGTTCTGACTGTATGGTTCCTATGAGTATAACAGAGGGCTACTACAATATCATATAAATTAGTGTGCATTTAAACCTAGATAGTATTTTTATAAATTAGTTTAGTTTAATAAAGTAATGTGTTCTTGCACCTATAGACATAGGTCACAAAAGAAATTTGAATCATGAGTATGGCTACAAACAATGATGTAGTTGACCAGATAACTAATGATAAAAGCATTCCTTTATTGCTTGTAGCCAGATTTGGCGGATGACACACGCTTTTCATTATGTTAATAAGTAAATTGTAAAAAAATTAAAGGAAACCAGTTGATCCTAGCTGCAAAGCTATGTTTGAATTAATTTAATACATGTTATTCAAACACCAAATAAATATCACTATTAGTCCCTTGTATAATTATTTGTATGTTTGTTGGGTATAAACTTGAACACGACTACATTTGATGTTAATGTAGCCATGCAAGACATTTACAGGGTTTACAGTGTTATTATATTTACCCAATAACACTTTTTTCTTTGTTATATCAAAACCCTCCAACTCAAAAAAACATGATTATGCAAGGAGCTTGGAAAGTTTCACAACCACCACTATCACAGAACAATAAAATTTGTCAATGACCATTCATTTTCTTTATTAAATATTGCAAATGTCAAAGAGTAGCAAGGCAATCAAATTATGACTGTGCACTCAACAAAAGAGTCAGAACTCATTTTTAATCTAACATCTCAGGCATTATTATTATAATTATTATTGCCATTTATATAGCACCAACAGATTCCGTAATGCTTTACAATATTAGAAGACGGGGGATTTAACTATAAATAGGACAATTACAAGAAAAATTACAGGAACGATAGGTTGAAGAGGACCCTGCTCAAACTAGCTTGCAGTCTATAATAGGTTGGGTGTAAAACACAATAGGACAGGAAATATCAATCAAAATAGGTTGCAGTGATGCAGAGCTGGAGGAGAGAGTAGAGTGCTGCCCTATAGGAGAGAGCAAGAGACAGGTATGTGAGGAAGAGGTTACTCTGGGAGGCCATAAGCTTTCCTAAAGAGATAGGTTTTAAGGCACTTCTTAAACGATTGAAGACTAGGGTAGAGTCTGATGGTGGTAGCAAGCTATTCCATAGGAAGGGAGCCACCCGTGAGAAGTCCTGCGAGCATGAATTGGCCGTACGGGTGCGAGTTACGGACAGGAGAAGGTCACAGGCAGAGCGGAGAGACAGACAAGGGGCATACCTATCGATCTGTGAGAAATGACTAGAGCATGGACAAGCTCTTTAGTAGCATCTTGCGTAAGAAAGGGGCGGATGCGGGCTATGTTTTTAAGATGGAATCTACAGGATTTGGTATTCTGCTGGATGTGAGGCTCAAAGGTGAGGCCAGAGTCAAATATGACACCAAGACAGCGCACTTGCAAGGATGGACTGATGTGGATACCACTGACTTCAAGGGAGAGCGAAAGAGGAGGATCAGTATTAGGAGGAGGAAAGACAAAGAGTTCAGTTTTTAGAGAGATTTAGTTTTAGAAAGCAGGAGGACATCCAGTCAGAGATGGAGGAAAGGCAAGCAGTGACACGCAGGACGGCAGTGGAGAGGTCCGGAGAGGAGACATATAACTGGGTGTCATCAGCGTACAGGTGGTAGTGGAAAATAAAATGAGGCAAAACTTTGGATTTAGCTGCGATTAAGCCATTAGTAACTTTAATAAGTGCAGTCTCAGTAGAGTTGAGGGGGCAGAAGCCAGATTGAAGAGGGTACAGGAGAGAGCTGGAATTTAGGAAGTGAGACATGTGGGTAAAGAGAAGTCTTTCCAGGAGCTTTGACATGCTGCCACTTTCCTTTTTTGCAAAGAAATTATATTCTGGAATACCTTTAGTATAATTATTATAATTATAGTATAATTATAGTATAATTATACTAAAAGTATTCCAGAATATCATTTCTTTGCGAAAAAGGAAAGTGGCAGCGTGTCAAACATATCTATATTACTAGCATTTGTAGAATGTACATTTTTTTTAATATTTAATGGAAAAAATACATGCAAAAAGTACAAAATGTTAATATTCCATCTACATCAAAAATGTCTGTGTAATAGTTCAAATTACTTATTTTTGATAAGACGTGGAAACCCAATGTTCAAATACTGTATATTTTAATATACTTGTAAGAAAATTACAGTATTTTAATCTTTGTATATGTAAATGTCACTGTGTGCCTCTATATTACATCAGTGGGCATATCTTTGCCAGAAGCTCAAGGAAGCAAGGTGAAGAGACAGTGTAAGACCCGCTTAGGGGGGGTCTGCCTTGACGTTGGCAGGTGGGCATTCCCTCCAATGGCCATTGGAGTAACTAAATGACCTCCATTTGTCTAAATATACATAGGGATTAAAGAGTGAGCGCAGTTACCTTTTTTTTCCTTTGGTTTTTAACTATATATTGGGGCTGATGTGTACTGTAGTCATTGCTGCCGCCCAGGAGTGATGGGAGTGAGCGCAGGACTTCTCTTTTTGTATTTGTATTCACTTTTTGTATCACACAGCTTTGTTACAATGCAGCCGCCCATCCCATGTGTTCCCTATTAAGGGTTAATAAGTATATAGGGGTGTATATAGAAAATACCCCTCTCTGTCTCAGTGGAGATATCTTTGCCAGAAGCTCAAGGAAGCAAGGTGAAGGGTCAGTGTAGGACCCGCTTAGGGGGGTCTGCCTTGACGTTGGCAGGCGAGCATTCCCTCCAATGGTCATTGGAATAACTAAATGACCTCCATTTGTCTAAATATAAATAGGGATTAAAGAGTGAGCGCAGGTACCTTTTTTTTTTCTTTGGTTTTTAACTATATATTGGGGCTGATGTGTACTGTGGTCATTGCTTCCGCCCAGGAGTGATGGGAGTGAGTGCAGGACTTCTCTTTTTGTATCTATATTACATGAGTTAACAGGATTTTAGAAAAAAGAAAGGCATTAAATGGACTTTTAGATTCATTATTTTATTCAAATTAAGAAGATTTTACTACGTAATGTAGCTTTTCAGTTGATTATTAGATATTATGCTCTACTTACATTTGCTGTAGCCTCTATTGTCCAGTTATCAAGCATGGGGTTGAAAGACAGCAAAAACTCAGTAGATACAACCCCTAGATCAGTGGTCAGATCATGCCACTTCTGAACAATGTTATTTTCTGGATCCTGAAAAACAGCATCAGTATCAGTTATATTCACCATAGTAGTAGTGGGAAAATCTCTGTAATTATTAAATGGACAATATAGAGTTTATGCAGTATGTTTAGTGGCTGCAGATGGTGTGTGTTTAGTGGGTGCAGTGTGTGTGTAGTGGATTCAATGTATGTGTAGTGGATGCAGTGTGTGTATAGTGAGTACAGTGTGTGTAGTGAAAGCAATCTTTGTAGTGAATGCAGTGTGTGTGTTTGTGTAGTTGATGCAGTGCATGTTTAAAGTGGATGTAGTGTGTGTAATGGATGCAGTGTGTGTAGTGGATGCAGGTTGTGTTTGTGTAGTGGATTCAGTGTGTGTAGTGGAAGCAGTGTGTGTTTTTGTGTAGTAGATTCAGTGTGTGTGTGAAGTGGATGCAGTGTGTGTAAATGTGTGGGGTAGGAAAGGGGCTGCATGCTGTGGGTAAAAAGTGTTTTAAAAAAAATAATAATGATTGTCTGTGTATGAGGCTGCACAGGAAGTGGAAGGGACTTGACGACATAATACATAGGAGGGTTAGTACTTTGCAAATAATCTTTGAAACTCTATATGCCCTGAAACCCTTTTCCCTAACCATAAATTTACACCACCCCCCCTACTCCAAGCTAAACAAATTCTTCCCTTGTTCTCCAATATAAGCATTCAAAGCCTAAACCTGAACAAATCCCATAACTAAATTTAACCCTACACCCAATAGTCCTAAACACCCTATATACCACAATTAAAACCCTTCTCAAGCATTTAATCCTCTATTGGGGTTCCCCAAAGTGTGGGTCGCAAACCACTGGTGAGTCACTGGCTGATTTCCGGTGGGTCCCACTGAGCCACACATCCAGGGCCGCCGGGGGCTTAGAAGACAGGAAGGCAGACTGATTAGTCGCGCCCTCAGTCAATGACCGAGGGCCTGACTTCAGGAGGGGGCCCGGCAGCTTGTCACGTTTGCCGCTGGGCCCCTCCAATCAGTCTGCCAGAGAAAGAGCCCAGCATCTCTGTGATGTGATGTGATAGAGGTCTCTCAAGCTCCCAGAGCATTACCATGGCAACACTCTTGGTGCTCGAAAGACCTCTATATCCAAGAGCTGCAGACCGGAGAGTTAACCCACCAGAAAACCAGCGAAAGACACCGGACCACCAGTGAATTTAATAAATTAAAAATAAAGATAGGTTACAGCCTTGCAGCACCCTGACCCACCACATAGTAGCCCTTTCTCACCCTGCCCTCCCCCCACTATAAGCATTTATCTCCCTTCCCCTACTGTAACCCTTTCTCACCCTCCACCCCCACGCCCACTGTAACCGTTTCTCATCCTGCCCCCCCACTGTCACCCTACGCACTCCTGAGGATCCTGGCGACGGCTGCCGGGTAAAATGCGCATTGAGTGCAGACTTTGGAGTTTTCCTAGTTGGGGTCTTCCAGGATTCCAAAATCATTTGTTTATTTATGTAATTCGGTCTCTCTATAACTTTTTGGGTATTGGGATATTATTACTTTTATAACTCTTGATTACTTTAAACTTTGGTCTTAGGGCATGAAGGGGAGATGTTGTCAAATATGTAGGGATTAGAAATCTCTTTTTTAATTTCTAGACAATCTTAGGGATCAACCGGAGCATGCACCCTCCCTGTAATCCCATATATGAATTCATAGATATCAGCCTCTAGGTTTGAATTACCCTCATCCGTACTAATTTTTAAACATTCAACCTGCTCGGTATGCCATCTACCCCTAACAGGGTTTTGTTATATATTGTTGCAATAGTTATTCTAATGGTGTCCAGTGGTATATGTGATACATCACTATCTACTGTCTAAATTTATAGATACCTTCTCCCATCCCATTTCTTAATGTTAAATCAAATTATTTCAATTGACTTAACACATTCTTGTTATTAATTGATTCTAACTATATACAATATCCCACCCACTCAGAGAGAAGCATTGATACTTCAGCTTTAAGTTATATATATATATATATATATATATATATATATATATATATATATATATATATATATATATATATATATATATATATATATATATATATATAAATTTCCTTTCTCTTTAGTATTTCTTATATCCATGTCTACTCTTCACTTTTTGTTATTTTAGAGTATTCTACATATGAATTAGATTTATAGATCCCCCTATGGGACATTTTAACTCATTCTATTAATAGTTATGTTTTAAAATAGTCACCTGATGGTGTTTTCACCACACTGGATTCTTTATGGCTATACAATTATAGGGCTCAGACCCCTAGAAAGAGTGGTGAAGCATCTCTCTTTACCTTATTTTTACAGTGGTGAACAAGAAAGATTGTTTTCCTTTCTCACCCTACCCCCACACTATAACCTTTACTCCCCCTGCCCCCACCACTGTAACCCTTGCTCTCCCTGCTCGCCTACTGTAACCAGTGGTGGGATTCAGTCGGTTCGCACAGGTTCATGCAAACCTGTTACTAAAATTTTGCTAAACCGGTGCAAGCCAGAGACGGGCCGTCGAGATAAATTTTTTATTTTTTTTAGTAATCAGGTGCCGTTGCAGGACCTATATTAATAAATATGGTTTAGACTTTTACATACATTATATTGTCCTTTTTTCTCCCCCTCTCTCTTTTCATTACATATTGTAAACATGAGAGCAACAATTAAATGGATGTTACTGGGCAATATTATCAGGGAATCTGCATTGTTGATTAGGTGCTTTTTGCACTAGGAATTTGTACTGCATGTACCTGGCTTTTGTAATGACTGATAATACAGTTGATAATGTCATGCTTTTGTGTGATTTTATGGGAGTATGGTTCGTTTTGTATTTTTAATGATTATGTGTTTAACACCTTCGTTTTTGATCCAAACAATTTAATATCATGTTATAGTATTATTATTTATACATTTATTGAGTTATTTATGCAATTTAATGTTTTAATTTTGTTTTTAACTCTGATTGGTTGTACCATTTTTGGCGCCAAATTCAAATTAGTTTTATCCTTATAAAACATCTATTAGCCAGGTATCATATGTAAATCCATTTGAAAAAGTCTTTTTTTTGACGAAACGCGTTATGGATATTTAATATTTGTGTTCTTTTATTACATTAAAGTATTTTTGGTCATTTATTTGTGCCAATCAACTTTTTTAAAGACACATAACTTTTCCTTTTACCCTGGCTTTTTAGTATTATTTTTATTGGTTTTATAAACCATTGGATAATATCCCTGGAAGTTTCCTGTACTTAAAGAAATCCTTAGGTGGGGATCAATCCACCCAAGCTATCATCATAGAGCAGTTGGCCTGCTCTTACCTTGTAAGTACATTCTTTTATTATTTTACCAACAATACTATACAGTGAGCACTATTAGTTGTCTCTTTTATTCCGAGAATTGGACACCAACGACGGAGAGGAACCCATTTATATCCCATAAGCGGGGATTTAAACCGCTGTAGGCGCCTTACTCCAGAGCTGGATATTAGCTCTGGTAAATGTGAGTTTTATACTATTACTCTTTTATATTCACATTTGAATTTTACATACTGCACCATTGGTTGTCCCTCTCTCTTTTTATCTTTCATACCAAGTGGATCCACCATATCAGTAGAAGACCTTACCACCAAAGACTACTTGTAAGGATAAATATTGGGATCGTCTCCCTTTTTTGGACTTTCTATTGGACTATTTTACATATATTTTTTATTATTTATTGTGGCGCAGCCTTTTACTGTTTTTTATTTACCTTATTTCAAAGGGTTTGAGGGATCCCCTTTTAAGGTTGCTGCCTATAAGTTAACCAAGCGCTGTCTCACTCTTTTATTTTTATAACCCCCTCTCACTGCCTGTACTCAATTAGAGCTCACATTTGCAGAGAACATTTTGTCATATCTGCAGAGTCCATTTTGTGACAGTGACACCAATATTTAATGCCTAGAAACCACACATGATTTGCATTGTACTTTGCATACCTAAAGTGTCAGATTGTTGGAGCAGAATATATTTAGAGTTTTCAATTTAAACTTACACATGCTCCCGTCCCACGTCCCCCTCACACACAGTCTGCTGCCCCATGCCCCCCACACACACTCTGCCGCCCCATGCCCCCCTCAAATACACACTCTACTGCCCCACATCCCCCTCACACACTCTGCTGCCCCATGCCCCCCTCACACACACACTCTGCCACCCCACTTCCACCTCACACACACTCTCCATTCAACGCCGCTCTATGAAGAACGCGATTGGTGCAGCGCAAAGCCGCGCATGCGCACCAGATCACTGTGACGCTTCTCCAAAAGAAGCGTCTGATTGAGCCCTGCTATTTCATCATTTTAACGAACAGAGGTAAGTTTCTATTATTATAATCACTCAATTTTTTTTTAAGGGGAAATTAAAGTAAAAGCAAGGAAGAAGGCTAGGGAACCTGTCTTTCTTGATTTTAAATTTTGACTATAATGCTCCTTTAAGTAATTTTAGACTTTGATAGGGAATTAACTCTTCTTGGTCGAAATTGGAAAGTGCTTTACACTGGGCTTTTTTTTCCTTCTTTTGGATCAACCACAAAAATAGATGTGAGAAAGGCTCAACTTTATGGATATCTTTTTTCAGCCTGTGAAGCTATGCAACTGTATGTTTCTACATCATTTAAGTGTAGTGTACTGTGCAGCCAGGCTTCTGGGTCGGGATGACGACATGACGATGCGTGGGGCACGTAGGGCACGTAGCGTGGCGTGCACGCCGCTGGGTTGAGCTGAGCTGGAGTCCCATGCAGGGGAGAGGGGAAGCCGAAGCCGGACACATGCCGGAGACGCCAGATGTATGTCTCCACGAGTGTGGTAACTAAAGAGTGTGCTGAAGGGTCCGATGTGTGGGCTGAATCTACAGGACCGAAGGAAAATTTGTTTTTACTACCTTACTACCTTCGTGCTACAGCAAGATCAGGGTGCTGGAATGCCCGCGCACTCGAAACCGTAGTGGACGCGAGCTTAAATCTAGGAAGCTGTTTTCCAAAGTGACTGGCAAATAAAGCGGCAGAGTGGAATTTTATATCTGGAGCAGAAGTGAGCACCAGAGCTAAGAGTGCAATTAAGATTTGAGCTATACTGAATTATAAAGAACTTGTGTGAACTGCATACTGCTGAAATATAAAGAACTTGAGTGAACAGCATACTGCTGAATTATTAAGAACTCGAGGGAACTGTACTCTTAATATCTGGATTCATAAGATTCAAAACTGAATTAGCCGTTACAGTTAAAGGATGAACATTTCATAGCTGAACATTTCTGCTAAATAGTGCTAAAAAAAAAAATATATAAAAAAAAAAAAAGTCCAAAAAAATAGAGATAAAATAAATCAAAATGACAACAAGGAAAACAGCTGATCAGAGACAAGAACCGAAGCCTCTCCCAAAAAAAGATCGGGAAAACAAAGAAAAACAGGAAAAGAGACTTTCAAATTTTTTGAATGCTCCAGCAGATAAAAGCACTTTGGAATCCTCTTTGATTTCCACGCCAAATAAAATGGTTTTAAGCAAGCACACAGGAGAGCTAAAGGAGACAGAATCACAGGAACCCCCAGATGAATCAACGATCACCCAAGCATATTTAAAACAATGTCTAGACCAACAACTGGATCAAATAAAATTAGAAATGCAGGGCAGCTTTGCAAATTTAAAGCAGGAAATAATGTCGATTGGACAAAAAGTTAAAATTAATGAACAGAAAATAGAAAATTTGGAATTTCTCCTACAGAAGCAAAATGAGATTATTGAGAAACAACAAACGAAGATTAATGAATTGGAGGAGAGATCAACTAATATAGAAGATAGAGGAAGAAGAAATAATTTAAGAATAAGAAACATACCAGAATCTATCTCACAAGGAAACCTGGCAAATTTTCTTGCGGAATTTTTCGAAGCTCTTAAAATTAATATTGATGATAAAATGGACTTTCTTGAAAGAACTCACCGGCTATATAAACCAAGAAAACTTCCAGAAGATCTTCCAAGAGATTTAATCATTGCCTGTCACTCTTATTCCTTTAGAGAAAATTTTTTAAAAGCAGCAAGACAAACAGAAAGAGAACAAGGCAAATTTAATGATATAAAAGTTTTTCCGGATTTGTCTTTTCAGACAAGGTAAGCGAGAAAACAATTCATGCCACCTACCCTGGTTTGAGGGAAAAAGATCTAAAATATCGTTGTGGTTTCCCAACCAAACTTATAGCTACCAAGGATGGGACTATGCATACATTTGACTCACTGGATAAGGTTATAAAGTGGTTGGAAAATATGGTTTAATCAGGGTGACAACTTGAATAAGTAAGACGCAGCTCTCTGATCTTATTTAGATTGAACCTTTACTATATTTCACTGGGAAAGGTTTAATAGTTTTGACAATTGAACTTGTATCACTTTTGAGATTTATGATTGAATTATGAGATATAACTAGCACGTTGGATGGTGAAAAAAGTTCACTATAAGGAAAAAAAATTAGAGTAATATAAGTTAATAGAATTAATGACAGTAATAATCTTTACTAATTTGTAAATTTAAATTTATAAGGATTGTGGACCACTTTCATGATGTAGCACTTAAAAAAAAAAAAAAAGGTAAATTTAAAATAAGATAATAGTTAAAAACGACACTTACACAAATTGATTAAATTAATGAGGACAGAAATGCAATAAGAGAGATGCAAAGTAATGGAATTGTAGCTATGATCACTGGAGTTAATCAGAATTAGAATAGGCTATCCTGTTAAATTCTGTAATACTGAAATTTCACTGAGAATACAGAAAGACATAACACGAGCACTAGGGAATAAAACTTGAATTGTATGTTAATAAGATAGAAACATTCCCACAAATGGTTTTAAGGTGGAAGCTTGGGAAAACTAGGTAGGGATCCTCAAATAACGATGAGAGGAGAGAGTTGGACAGATTCTCTAAATAAATAGGAGAGTTTAAAATGTTGAAGTGTAAAAGCCCTGTAATTAATGCCCGGCGGGGGGAGGCTTTGGAGATCGATGTGGCATGGTGGAAGGTGAAGAAAATAGGTAAAATTAAGAGATGTTCCTAGCTCAGCTCTTATTTCCTCCATATCTAGGAATTTTCCAGATGAGGACCAGATTCCATTTAGGGGACTTTTCCCTTTTGGATCTACACCCAGAGGTTAATACTCAGGGTCAGTTGAATGAATGCCTTTTGTATATGAGAAGATGGGGTATGTTTGGTGTGGTAGGGGTAGTTGGGGCGGGGGCTCATCCTCAGAATAGAAAGAAGTTTAGAATTAAGTTCAACAAGTATACAGATGACGGATACCAGATTTTGAAGAAACCCGAGAAGAGGTTAAAAAAGAGTAATGGTTAAAATTACATCGATAAATTCTCAAGGTCTAAATTCCCCTAGTAAGCGAGCGATTCTGCTTGATTACATTAAGAAAGAAAAAGCTCATACCATCTTTCTACAGGAGACACACTGGAAAAGAGATGATAAGTTAAGATTTATCCCACAAAGTTTTTCAATAGTAATATCTGCTTCATTAGAGAATCAGAGGAAAAGAGGGGTAGCTATTATGATAAGTGAGGATTTAGATGCTAAAATCATATACCAAGAATCAGATGAGGAAGCTAGATTTACTATAATGATAATTAAAATCCAAACAGAAATTTATACGCTAGTTAATGTGTATGCGCCTAATAACCCTTCTAATAAGTATTTCTATGATCTTTTTGATAAAGTAGATAAAATAAAACAGGGTAAATTACTTTTAGCGGGTGATTTCAACCGTATACCAGATGTAAATATGGATAGGAAAACTTTAAATCCCGCGGGGTTAAATAAAGGAGTAACTTCGCAGGCAGTACAATTTCAAAGGATAATTAAGAAATATGGATTTATGGATATATGGCGTGTGTTTCACCCACTGGAGAGGGATTTCACATGCTTTTCCAGATCATAGTTCTCATATTCAAGAATTGATTTATTTTTGGGAAGTGTTGGCCTTATCAATAGTACTAAAAAAGTTCTTATAGACGAAGTAACATGGTCCGACCATAACGCCATAATCCTGGAGCTGGACATAGTGGATAATAGGGCAAGAAGAACTGACTGGAGATTAAATGATAATATTCTTTCCAGTAAAGAAAATAGAGAATATATAGGAGAGATGACAGATCAGGAAAATGAGGGTGGAGATGTGTTGCTCCCAGTGGTCTGGAACGCATATAAATGTGTCATAAGAAGCTATTTAATTAAGCTAGGTACAATTGATACAAAAAGAAGGGAAAACCCCTGAAGGATCTATACGTAGACTACTATAATTTATCGAATGGAAACAAAATTTTACCAACCCAGGAGAAAAGTATAAATATGCTATTATTGCAAAACCGTATAAATGAATTATTATTTGAGGAGAAAAAGAGAAATCTCCAATCTCTAAGGATCAATTGGTATTACAAGAGTAACAGGGCAGATAGGCTGCTTACAAATAAACTGAAAAATAAAAAGCAAATGAGGAGGATTCATAAAATCGAGACTGGAAAAGAAACGTTATTAAGCCCGAAAAAAATCGGGTCAGCTTTTAATGACTATTATAGTCAATTATATAATTTAGAATCAGTGGGACAACAACCCCCTTCTTCAGAATACTTTAAAAATAAAAAAATGCCAAAAATAAGTAGAGAACAACTGAACAAGATAAATAAACCAATAACCCCAGATGATATTATAGTAGCTATAAATAAGTTACAGATAAATAAAGCTCCTGGCCCAGATGGTTATTCAAATAAATTTTATAAGATATTTAAAGATACCCTTTCGACACATCTCGCTAGGATATTTAATTAAATAGTGGAAAATTGTGCATTCCCCAGAGAGATGCTTCAAGCGAACATTGTTCCAATTTTGAAGCCGGACAAAGATCCAGCCAAACTGGCAAACTACCGTCCAATATCTCTTCTTAATGGAGATGTAAAGATCTACGCCTCAATTATTGCAGACCATATAAAAATTTGTATTCCGGCCCTAATACATCAGGATCAGGCCGGATTTATTCATGGCAGAGCAGCTTCAGGCAGACTTAGAAGAATATTGGATGTACACGATGCTGCGATCAGGAAAAGAGTCCCCCTTCTGACCCTGTCATTGGATGCCGAGAAAGCGTTTGACAGGGTCAGATGGGACTTTCTGGAAAACACATTGAAATCGTACGGTATAGTAGGAACAGTCTATGACGCCATTATGGCGTTATACACTGTTCCTTCGGCTAGGACTATAGGCCCAGGGACAGAGGCAGACTGGTTTATCATCAAGAATGGTACTAGGCAAGGATGCCCCCTTTCCCCGCTGCTTTATGTTTTAACCATTGAGCCTCTTGCAGAAGACATAAGGCAAAATGGGAAGATT
Organism: Pelobates cultripes; assembly: GCA_933207985.1. Classification (NCBI taxonomy): domain Eukaryota; kingdom Metazoa; phylum Chordata; class Amphibia; order Anura; family Pelobatidae; genus Pelobates; species Pelobates cultripes. The sequence continues at coordinate 156,907,836 of OW240913.1, read as the reverse complement.
AAGGGTTTTTGGTTTAATAATTTAGAACACAAGATCAATTTATACGCTGATGACGTTATGCTTATGTTGCAGAATCCTAGATCATCTTTGCCGGAATTGATAAGAATATTAGACCATTATAGTGAATTTTCAAACTATAAAATAAATACCAATAAGACCACAATAATGACAACCAATTTATCTAGGGAAGATAAGGACTTTATTAAAATATCTTTTGATTTTGTCTGGGCTAAGGAACATATTTAGTTTCTTGGCATAAAAATATCAAGAGACATAAATAAAGTCATTGAAGTTAATTTCCTTCCTCTTATAAAAAATACAAATAAAGTTTTAAAAGAATGGGTAAACAGAGAGATCTCTTGGATAGGCCGTATAAATACCATTCGTTCATATATTCTGCCTAAATGGAATTATCTTTTTAGAATGATACCTATACAAGTCCCAAACCCTTGGTTAAAAATGATACAGGCAGCTTTTTCTAAATTTATTTGGAAAGGTAAAAAAACGAGAATAAGCCTACAGCTATTATCTAAGAAAAGAAAAGATGGATGTCTTGCTGCCCCAAATATAATAGAATATCATAATGCATGTATGTTGGCTCACACTGTTAACACGTTAAGTATAGATCAAAAAGATCAAGCCTGGTATCATATAGAGCAATCACTAGTAGAGATAAACAGCCTATCTGCTCTGTTTTGGACAACAAGGAGGAAGGCAAATAAAAACAATTCAGTTCACCCAGAAAATTTGACAATTATAGACAGTATATGGAGATACTGGTATAAAGTTAAGAAAAATTATAAAATAGAACACAGATTATTTCCTTTTCTACCCATAGAGGTGATTAATAATAATATTGACGATATTAACATCAGTGGCTGGACACAAAAGGGTATTACGCATATTCATCAGATTATAGATATAAAGGATCTTAAGCCATTTAACCAGTTACAGTTAGAGTTTGGGATTGATAGTAAGGAGGTATTTACATATCTAAGTTTTATTTGGCGAAATTCTTGGATATTCAGCGTAATAAAAATATAAGCAATCTTAAGAAGATCATGGAAACATATAGAATTAAAGGTCATATTTCCAGATGCTATGAATTTTTAAAGTTATCTCAGAAGTCCCCTCTCTGGAAATCTAAGATTAAGTGGGAAAAAGACTTACAAATGGTAATCTCTGAGCAAGATATGACAAATGCGATAGTGAGAGTTAACAAATCGGTACATTGCTTGAATATAGTAGAGAATTTTTACAAACTCCTAAACAGATGGTATATGGTCCCAGAAAAACTGGCCAAAATGTATATAGATCAGAATCCTGTTTGTTGGCGATGTGAAGAAGGGAAAGGAGATTATCTCCATATCTGGAGGCACTGTAAAGTCTTAAGTAATATATGGAAGGTGGTATACAAGCAGATTTATAACTCATGTCAGATATATATACCCTTTACACCACAAAGTTTCCTGTTACATCTGGGATGGCCTTCCATGCCTACTGAGAAACGTATGCTGATAATACATATTTTAATGGCTGTTAAGATAGTTCTGGACAAATATTGGAAAAGTAATAAAGAATTAGAGTGGAGAGAAATTAAAAAACAGGCAATATACCAATGTAAGATGGAAATGGGAATAATCCTAGGTAACTCTGTGGGTCTGAAGAAATCCAGTAATTGGGAAATAATAGTTGACAATTTTATTACTAACAACGATAACTTATAATTCTGAGGGCAGTGTGTTTGATTTTGGAGGAACTTTAGTAATATTGTACCCAACTGGGAAGGATGGGTATAATTGGAGAGTATAGGTTTGCTTCCTCTGGATGGTATGTCTGCGTGTATGGAATGTATTAGGTTTTTATTACGCCTCTATTTTGTAATTGATGTGAATTATGGATATGGATATCCAAATCTGGCTTATATTGGCAATGTTGTTTTTGAATGGAAACATATCATTAATGTAATTAATGTAATAGAGCAACTGATTGTATTTTGTAATTTGGAAAATTTTGAAGAAATAAAAATATTAAAAAAAAAAAAGTGTAGTGTACTGTGCTATATTTATAACAATCAATACAAAATGTACATTGTAAAAAAAAAGCATGTTTTCTCCCATGAAGCCACAATACAGTCTAGCAATTATGGAGTGATAGCACAGTTTCTGTTGAGCCCTAGTTGAAATTGTTTTATTTTTTTTTTTTGGTATGTCCGCAAAGATACCAAAATGGGGAACTCTGTCACAAATCTAGGGTGTAACATATCCTTAAAAGTCTGTTTATGATCAACATCTGCATAGCACAAGCTTTAATATAAGATTCTGTATGATGATTTCCTGTCCATTTATTAAAGCGTCTAAAAAACAAAACAAAAAATAAACACTCATTTACCATCACAGATATTGAAACCTACCCTCACAACAAGGTCCACATATCCATTGTACGGTGTTAGATCATGATACACTGCAATGACTCTGATTTTTACTGCTTGTCCAGGCTTATAGCTAATTTTGTCAGTTTGTATGAAAATGTGTACAGGTGTAACTTGCTGTCTTAAGACAAACCATTGATTGAAAATATTTGTATTATTTGATGATCCTTCAACATGCACTTGGTAGTAACTTGAGGACAAAGGGGAAGGAAGCTGCAAACAAAACAAAGAAAGAAAAATGATAACATGATAAAACAATCAGAATAGATAAAGTTCTAATGTCAAATATTAGGTAATTATTACTAAATTCCTACAACTAATTTCATATATTTTACATTTGTGTGGCCAAAATACTTTTATTGTGACACAAAATAAAAGAGAGAAATGACCTCAACCCTTCCTAAAAACTATTTGTATGAAAAAAAAATTTCAGGAACAAAAAAAAAGTTTGTATATTTGTTTCTTTAATAAAATAAATTGAACACAATTACATTTCACTTTCAGTGACACAGAATAGAGCAATGCATCAAACTGCTGTGGCATTAAAAGGGTTCATTTCAATAGGTATTATGTTCCCACAGAAACATTTTTATTTGCATAGGGTCCATATTGCTACTTTCTAAAAAGGCATATTCAGGGATGTATTTACCACAAGGCAAACAAGGCATTTGTCTAGGGCGGCACTTTCAGAGGGGGCGCCAAAAAAACACCACCCCAAGCTCCTCGTTTTCTGGGGCTTTACTGTGAGTGAGTGAGTGAGTGAGTGTAGCTGTCAGTGTGTGTCTGTGAGTGAGTGAGTGAGTGAGTGAAAGTGTGTGTGTGTCTTTCAGTGAGAATGGGTGTGCCTGTGAGTGTGTGTCAGTGTGTGTATGTCATTTTATGTGTATCTGAGAGTGTGTGTCTGTCAGTGAAAGCGTGTGTTGGTTAAACAGTGTATGCCAATGACTGTATGTGTGTGCCAATGACTGTTTATCTGTCAGTGAGTGTATATCAGTGCATGTATCAATGAGGACATGTGTCTGTCAGTCAAAAAAGTGGCCTTGACATGAATTGGGGGGGCAAATTTAGATTTTGGGGGTGCCCGAATATAGTTGTAAATATTGAACACGAGGATGGTGTACCGATAGGATAGGAGAAAATAGCATATGTCACAAACCAGATGTGAGGTACATTTAAAAAGACCAAGGAGGTCCAAAAACAAAAAATAATTTATTTTGGTTCCAATAACATAAATTAAATGTTTTAATATTGAAAAAAAGGAAAGGATAGGATACAAAGTGATGTATTAAAATAAACCCTGATGTGTTGAATGATACTAACAAAGTTGGCTAAAGCACACGTCTGTGCTATTATAGAGAGACATAGAAATTGTGCCTAGGGCAGCACAAATTTAGTTGTGCCTAGGGCAGCACAAATCCAGGGCATATTGCTATTTTCCATTTCCTCATGGAAACTAAAATGGCCAATTCTGTGGAGATTGTTCACTTTCCACAGTGCATTTAAAACATTGGCATCACTGCTGGGTTACATCAGTAACTAAATAGAAAAAGGCACAACTTTTCAGTGGCCACTGTATGCTGCCATGATGTCATCTATTAAATTAAGGGGAATCTGAGAAACAAAACAAAAATATACAAGCAATATAATCTGAAATAAAATACAATTACTAAAAATTATTTTTTTAATGCAGTAAAATGAGTTAACTAGAATATAAATATAGTATAAGAATATATAGATTTTAAAGTGTTACTCAAACCCAAAATGTGTTAACAGTGTAAAGAAAGACAAAAAAAGATACAAATAAACAGATGTCTGGTAAGCATAGAATATTCAATAGCCAATAATGAATGATCGTACTTACCTGCCACTTCACCCCCCTAACCCTCCACACACACACACTATTTAAGACTAGTGACTGGGCAGCTACGGCCCCATCCCATGGATCTGTTAAATAACAGAGGGTAGCCCTCCCTGTGCCAGATCACTGCCCACCCTCCTGGTCCCACCCATGGCCAGTTGGTGGGATCTATTTAATTAAAGAACCACCCATAGTCAGCAGGAGGGAGCTATTATAATAAGGGTGGGGGATTTAGTGTCCCCCACCAATTAATGGCAGGTGGGGACGCATCAATGGGAGAAGACCTAATGCCTACCCCAGCCAGCACCGGGTGGGCAAAGGGATGTGGAAAGCCTCCCACCCAATGTCCATGGGGGGGAATATGTCAGACCAAATTGATGCCTGTTCTGGATTTGAACTGCAAGCTCCGGACCTTATTGAAGAACGTAAACACTGTCCATATTTTGTGGTCTGAATGGTCTTGTGTGCAGACAGATTTTTTTTTTCCCATTCAGTACAGGGCCCTTCCAACTTCCAACTAGTAAATAACCCTGTTTTCCTTTGTGACCTACATAACAACATGCCATTCAACCAACGTCTTTGCATTAGGTTTTAGCTCATCTACTTTATTCTTTTTTGATATTGTACATTTTCTCACTTAAAATCAATGCTTACATAGTGTGAGTTTTTTTTTACCAGCCCATTTAACAAAAAGCCTTTTTTTATAATCTCCAAATTTATACACACTTTATCTAATTATCCATTTTTATATATGCACCAAATCACTTTTTAAATACACCTTCTGTATTTTATATACATTATTATTGATAATTTCATTGATTGTGTATCACATTTTTTTAATTATTAAGTGCAATAGGTTTATGTTTCTGGTATTTACGACTTATACATTTTTGAGGTCTCATTATTGAAAAAGCAGGATACTGACTGAGAAAGTCTGGTGGACAGTTTTCTGCAACTGGGAGGGAGGATTCCAGTGTTTATTATTGATTTTAAATGTTTTAAATTAAGCTAGTTGTTACTATTTTTAAATTACTTTTTCAGTATTTGTTAATAAATCTTTGATGAAATAAACAAATTACATACTAGTTATTCCTTCCTGGAAATTGCAAAAGGGGTTCCTAAGAGAGTATTGTCACAAGAATCTACATTTATGGGCTCCTAACTAAGGTGATCAGGATTTTTGGGGGGATATTTGTTTTAAGTGTTTTTAAACCAAACATTATTGCACCATTTGACTCTCCTTTATTTCATTCTATATCAACTTCCTTAAGTGTTTTATCACACCATCATTAACAAAGATTTTGCTGCCACCTCAAGGGTAAGGAAGTCTGTGGGTTTGGAGCCTTTGTCTCTTTAAAAGGCTCCTTTAAATGTGAGTTTTTATTCACTCACTTTTGCTACTAATTTGTACTTATCACACAGAATTGCACTTTTTTTATTTGTTTTGTTTTTCCTTTTATATGTCTACACGCTGCCACGGCCTAAGTGTTATCATACACACATTTTAGTGCTGCACTCACACTTTTGTGTTTTAGGTGGGGTACATTATATAAATGCTGATTTTTTTTCTTTTTCTATCTATCTGTCTTAAGAGCAAATTGAAAATAATAATAATGTTACAGTAAATCTATTTGAAGTATATGTGTTATGTTTCATAAAGTAAAAACTAAAATATAATACACTGTTTAAAAAGATTTCTTCTACTTACTGCGGGAAGAGTGAGCAGCCCAATACTGTCTGAGGAAACAAAAGAGATAAGTTAGCATTAAATGTTTTCAGTGAAACGTTTAAAATATAATTTGTATTCTGTAAATTAATAAGATGTGTAAAAGTAGAGCACACATACATTTTTTTATCTTTTAAAATATTACACATCTTATATTAGTTCTAGTATGTGATTGTGTTCCCACCTTTAAAGGGATTCTCCAGTGCCAGAAAAAACATATTAGTTTTCCTGGCACTGCAGGACCCTGTAGTGCCCCTCTCCCTCCCACCCCCCATCCCAAATGGCTGAAGGGGTTAAAACCCCTTCAGTGACTTACCGGAGTCCAGTGCCAATGTCCCTTGGTGCTGGTCAGGCTACGCCTACTCTCCGCCCACACGCCTCCCCCGCCGACGTCACCCGGCGGGGGAGACCTAATGCGCTTGAGCGGCAATGGCCATGCATTAGACTTCCCCATAGGAAAGCATTATCCAATGCTTTCCTATGAGGATTTCAGCGACGCTGGAGGTCCTCACATAGCGTGAGGACTTCCAGCGACACTATAATCACGGAAGTGTCCTTTTGTGGCTGTCTAGTAGACAGCCACTAGAGGAGGACTTAACCCTAAAAGGTAAATATTGCAGTTTATAAAAACTGCAATAATTACACTTGAAGAGTTAAGGGTAGTGTAAGTTGGCACCCAGACCACTCCAATGGGCAGAAGGTGTCTAGGTGCCTGGAGTATCCCTTTAAGTGACCGAAGCATATGGAAAAAAATTAAAAAAATTAAAGTACAGCAAATTGTAAAAAGAATGATTGATTTTAGTATTTATTTATTTTTTGCCGTTTTTTGCTATTATACTTATCCCACCCTTGTGATATTATAATAATACAAATAAAATTATAACTATAAAAATAAGAACAACAGAATCCGTTTAGCATTTAGGAATGAAAACTGAAAAGCACACACAGCAGATTTTTTGGTACAGTGGGAGTCAGAGTACTCCTCACCTCTCTACACTGTGGCAGTATGACTGCTAGGTTATCTAACCAGTTCCACCACGTGTAACAGATCCCCTATACTCCGACTGAGTATATCCGTTGTAATTCTCCCAGCTCCCAAGTAAATCCGTGACTAGAGCTCTTGGTTACCCAAACATCAGCCGAGACTTGATGAAGGGTACAACAGAAATGTCTTTATTGAAGGCAAGATACACAGTATTTATGCACAGTCCCCCGCTGGGGGTCTCCATTCAAAGTAACATAAAACATAAGCCCGCCCATGCGTCGCTGTGTCTGGGAGATAATGGTATCTCCCGGACACAAGAAGCCGAACACACAAAAAAACACAAAAATACAATATTTACATGTCATCATCCCTGAATCGCTCCTGGTTCTAGCTATGATCCCTGCAAATAGCAGAGCGATCAGCTGTACAGAGCCCGAGAAACCGTTGTGTAAAGTCTGGGCTTGAGGCTTTGTTATACCCGAAAATAGTTCCACATGATTACTTGGTTTAGGCCAGTGAATTCAACTTTCGTGTCTAAACCAAGCAGCGGCCAATTAGGAGACAGACGCAAACCAATTTGCACCAATCAGTGCTCGTGGAGGGGAGGCTTTCCGCCCACCGATCGGGGAAAGGGGCACAAAACCAAATTGCATCAATAAGCGTTTAGGGAGGGGAGGCATTCCGCCAGCCAATCAGGGAAAAGGGTGCAAAACCAAATCCTGCCAATCTGGGCGGGAAAGTGTTTCGCCGGCCATTCAGGAGAAAGGGCGCAAAACCAGTTTAAATGGCAGCCCTTCTCCTATTGGCCGGCATGGACTTCCAGAAGGGCAGCGGGACTTTGCAGCAGTGAAGCCGCCTCACAGTTCCAGGGAGTCTGCTGGGGCTTGCGTCTCTCTCTGGTGGATATCTCCACGTAGGTAGCACCGGAGAGAGTGCTCCTTGGGCAGTTACTACCCAGGACCCATAGCTTCTGAGTGGGCAAGCAAGGGGGCTGGGACAAAGGGATTGAAATGGGCTGGGACAATGGGCGGGAATGTGAGGAAGGCTGTGATGAATAAAGCCATTTGGGGACACGGTTTAGGTGTATTGTGGGACTAGAAACAGTTTGTTACACCACGGCACAATCTTACTTTGGCAGTGTCACCCTGATGGGAGATTTCCATTTGCAAATGCCAATCAATCGCCAATGTTTAAAGATACCAAAGGGAGCTATGTAAGTATTATATTAAACCTCTGAAAGTACAGCATTAAGGTAAAGGTCTTAATATTTTTCCACTGTTTTACTTTCAGCAAAATGGTCAAAATAATGAAAGTCAACACTTTCCTTAATATCACTGTCATTCAGTCATTTGGTATTTTGTGTGTAGTATTGTTCTACTAGGGAGGGACCTAATTTATTTGTTGTCCCAGTGGCACTCTGCCTAACCTTATGTGTGCGTTTGTGAAATAAAGTTGTTTTTTTTGTCAAGAGTCCAGCCACTACTGGATTTGACTGGGGGAGTGTGTTACACCTTCTTAATTTTCCACCTTTTATGGATAATAGGCTATCACCAATAATTAAGGCCACCAAATTAGGAAGCTATTTCTTAAACATGTATACTGTTAACACTAACAAAAAAACATATGGGTAACAAACATATTAGGAGCTGTCTTTTAATATCTGACTGTCTACTGTAGCAGATTTTCCCACCTGACTAATGTCAATGAAAACATCCAAGCATCATAACCGAACAATGTGCTGCACTGTACTTAGGTATCAGAGTTATTGCATTGCATTTCCTAAGGCACCACTGGTAATAGTAGACCTGGATTGTTATGGGAACGCACCAGGCCCCTAAAAAACTTTAGCTTGCTTTACATGTGAAAACTGTGTCCTCTTTTTTTCATTTTGCAAGAAGTGCAGTTTTCAATAGAAACTGACACTTTTATAAATTTACCTGGTTACACACCCTTGGCCTCAAGCAGATAACAGGTTATTTTACTTCCTGGTTTGATTAGCTCAGTGGAGCTAAAAT
>OW240913.1:156888821-156896321 GCA_933207985.1 Pelobates cultripes | reverse complement strand
CCAGAACATGTACACAAGACATGACGGAAACATGAACAGGGCAGGACAGAACTGTACATGAACTGGGAATACAAGACAAGATATGCGGACTTGAAAGAACTGCCTGCAGGAACCAACCAAAACAAAAGGATTCATGGAAAAGGAACGGGTGTGGCAACATAAAACAAACATATAAAGGAATCCAGTAGACTGGGAATTCCAGGAACGGAATAAAGGAATGAACCCAGAAAACCCAACATAAAGAAAAGCAGACATGGAATAGAAAACCAGAAAAACCAAGAAAAACTAAACAAGAATTGTAAAAAGAGTACTGGATTCCAGAAGCCATTGCCAGAAATGATCCGCAGCCAGGAACAGGATTTGACAGTAGTAAATGGTACTTCTAAACTAAGTATAACTCGAATAGTAAAGGGGAAGGATGAGTAATAGAGTTAAATGCCAGTTGTCAAAGTTAACTTATGTAAGTCATGGCCTGTGAAAAGGAGGATAGAGCGCATGATTTGGTGTAGCAGAAAAACAGTGAACGGATGTGGCGTAATCCACAAGCAACACTGCAAACACCATCATGTATTGTTACAGCTGCATGCCTAACCCTAGAACCCAATAGGTCTTGTAACAGAGGTCCATATGTCCCTTAGGACGACAGGACGTGTGAGATAGCGCAAGGTCATAACCACTTTGCCTTCAGGTACGTGCTGTAAAAGAACAGGGAAGAACTGTGCCAGTGTACTGATGTGAGAAGGGGAACATGAGTTAGATTATAACTGGTAATTTTATGTTATCGGATGGAAATAAGGGGGGCTCAAAGTAAGTGCTGACCAGTGAGACCCTGTCTAATAAGGGCCTCACTGGTCAGAGGTTGAAGCGAGGCTCTAACTATGAGTTGGGTCCATATGCTAATACCTCCATTTGAGGATGGGAGTTGGCCTTGTGGGATTGAATTACCTTTAAACTAGATTATGACCAGCACCATTACCCTTCACAGGCAGTTTATCTATCCCAAATGAATGTAGGGTAATAGGAGCGTAATGAATTGATGGCAAGTAAAAGAACTACATACCTGGCCCAACTAGTGTGGTTGAGCTTGAGAATGGACTCTTGTAGAGAGAAACCTAATGACCCACTGGGAACGCTAATGGAGGATGTAAATGTAACTGGAGATATCACCAACGGGGGACAAGTATAGATAGTAGAATCGAGTCAATAAGGGAACAAAACTATGTATTTAACCTTAGTCCCATCAACATGAGGATAGAGAAGATGATTAAACGTGTTGTATCTAGGTACGAGTTCCCGCTGTGCGTCCTTCTGGAAGAAGGACCAAATTGTATGTAAGAGGACAATAGGATACAATATTACAAAAATACAATATACAAGCTATAAATATATAAACACATACACAAATATATAAATTTAATACATAATAGGTAATAAATATATTCAACCATGGTGCATTCTGTGATGAGGTATATTGCCATAGATCTCTTAAAAGATTTTAGATTGAATGAAGATTTGACTGTGTCCCTGAGATTATTCCATAATTGCTGTGCTCTGTAGGAAAAGGAGGATTGAGCCACTTTATTTTTGTATTGCGGTATCCTAAATATTGTGCTATTACAGGATCGGAAGTTATAGGAGGTGGGATCAGCCGGGGAGAGCATTCTAGTCAGGTAGGGTGCACAAGGCTGGAAAGATGAAGAGTGTGTCGGGATTCCAGCGACATGCAGTTTAGCTCTTTTAACATGTCACAGTGGTGGGTAAAGTAATTACATTCTAGTACAAAGCGGCATAATGAATTATATAACGCATTAAGTTTATTAAAGGACCACTACTGTGCAAGGAAAACATACTCGTTTTCCTGGCACTATAGTGTCCTGAGGTTGCCCCTACCCTCAGGGTCCCCCTCCCGCCGGGCTCTGGGGTGAGGAAGGGGGTTAACCTTACCTCTTTCTCCAGCGCCGGGCGGGGAGCTCTCCTCCTCCTCTCCTCCCTCTTCTCCTCCTCTTGGGCTGAATGCGCATGAAAATCACAGTGAGAAGCACGCAAGCGCCTCTAGCGGCTGTCAAGAGACAGCCACTGGAGGCTGGATTAACCCTATTATAAACATAGCAGTTTCCCTGAAACTGCTATGTTTATAAAAAAAAAGGGTTAATCATAGCTGGACCTGGCACCCAGACCACTTCATTAAGCTGAAGTGATCTGGGTGCCTATAGTGGTCCTTTATGGTGGGTTTGCGGTGCAGGTGCATGCACTATATGCCCATAATAAATGACCGGCATTAGCATTTGTTGCACTACCTGTTTCCTTACTGTAGGGCTAAGGCAGGATTTGTTTCTGTACAGAGAACCTAGTTTGGGGTAAAGATTTTTTTTAAATGTGAAAGCCAAAGGATAGATTGGGGTCTAGCAACATATTTGTTTTGATACACTAATGTTGATTTTGTAGTTTACGTAATTTAGGTACAGTTCCAAAGATCATTGTAACAGTTTTGTCAGTGTTTAGGAAGAGTTTGTTTTCCGCTATCCACTTTTCTACCTCTGTGAATTGGTTTTGGTGCACACTCTCAAGCTGTGGTAGCTTGCGTTTATTAGCGCAGATGACAGTGTCATCTGCATACATGTGTACAGTTGAGGATTTGCAGACATTAGGCAGATCATTTGGGGAACACCACACGTTACTGGAAGAGGGAGGGAAGCGCTATCAGAAATGGCCACATATTGCAATCGGTCTGAAACATACGATCGAAACCAGGTTAGCGGCCAAAACCAATGCCTGAGTTTTTACATTTTTGCAAAAGAATGCCATGGTCTACTGTGCCAAAGGCATTTTTCCAAGATTTTTGACAATAAAGGGTGCAATGATATTGGACGATAGTTAGATACCAAAGTATTGTCACCACATTTATGGATAGGTACAACTTTTGTACGTCTTCCAAAGTTTGGGTATGTATCCTGATACCAGGGATCCATTGAGAAGGGTAGTGACAGGTTTAGCAATTGCTGGCGCACTGAGCTTAAGCAACATTGCTGGGATTTGATCTGGTCAACACTGTTTTTTCATTTTTAAATTATTAAGATGTTTAATAATGACACTAGCAGGCACAGGTTTAAAATTGAATTGAAGATTTGGCAGAGACTGATCTTTATTTGCAGTCTGAAAATGAGTGTAATTTGTTATCTTAGCAACCAGGGTGGTAGCACATGCCTTTATTAAAGGCATTTGCTGCATCTAGGGGGTGTTGCAGTGTTTGGTTGTCCATTTTGACAGTGGAGGGTTGGGAGTGGATTGTGGGGGTTTGTATGCTATGTATGATTTTCCAGACGTTTCTTGGGTTTGATAGGTTGTTGTTCAAATTTTCACTGAAATATGTGGTCCCTTGCCATTTTTGTTTGTTTTGTGCATGCATTTCGCCATTGTCTGTAAGTACAGTGATTGTTCATTGAGCCAGTACGCTTGAACTTTGACCACAGTGAATCTCTAAACTGCTACATTTGAATGAGGTCAGCTGTAACCCAGGGCAGGTGTGTCCCTTTTAGTCACACTCTACGAGGAGGGGCATGCAAATTCCAAACATGCAAGAGCATGGACTGAAAAAAATGCAATTGCAAAGTCTAGATCTGGTATTAGACCTAATCTGTGCCATGGTATGTTCCTGAGATCATTTAAAAAGGATTCAAGATTACATTTTTTGAAAGAACTGGTGATCATAATCTTGAAAGGAGATTTAGTGGCCTTTATTTTGCATATGCAGTACACTAGAGAGTGGTCACTGAAACTATAAGGGAGAACGCCCGCCTCCTGGATTCTTTCAGGACAACTGGAGAGAATTCAATTGAGCAAGGTATGGTTCTGGCTTTTAATATTAATTGAGGAAGAAATGAATTGAGTTAGCTGCAAAGTCTTAAACAGCCCACATGATTTGTTGTTTTTAGGATTTAGCTAATCATTATTAAAATCTCTGAAAACTAACAGTTAACTTTCTTGGTTTTGAGCTACAGTTTCACTTAGTAGTTGGGCTATGTCAGAAAGGGAGTGCATCAGAGAGCTAGGTGGGCGGTAGATTCCAGCAACAAGGATAGTTTTAGTGAAAGGGATCTCAATTGTGCCAGAAAGGAAATCAAAGGCAGAAAGGGAGTTGTAGTTTTTTAAAGGAGTACATTGTATGGACTTGTCAACATAAATAAAAATGTCTCCTCCTCTCTTTGCGCTGTCATTTCTAAAACATGAATAACACTGTATTGCAATGGTGGGGTCTGGTATTTTAGTTGTTAACCATGATTCCAAGAGCACAATGATTTTTGGCTTGCAGTGCATCCAGTTTAGGGAGCAAGCTACAGATGTTGCAGTGCACAAAGGAGAGACCATTTTGAGTGGGGATATTATTATTATTATATTTATAGAGCGCCGTCAAATTCCGCAGCGCTTTACAATGGGTGGACGAACAGACATGTAGTTGTAACCAGACAAGTTACACACACAGGAACAGAGGGGTTGAGGGCCCTGCTCAATGAGCTTACATGCTACAGGGAGTAGGGTAAAATGACACAAAAAGGTAAGGCTAATATTAGACTAGTGATAGTTGCAGAAGAGGGAACAGTCAGGAGCTATTAACAGTTTAATTGATACGCTTTTATGAAGAAGTGGGTTTTAAACGATTTTTTTTGAAGGAGTGGAGACTTCCCTCTAACGGAGGAGGGAAGCGAGTTCCACTAGAACGGTGCAGCCTTTGAGAAATCTTGAAGGCGGGCATAAGAGGTGGGAGTACGGACAGAAGATGGACGTAAGTCTTCAGCAGATCGTAAGGGCCTAGACGGGACATACTTGTGTATAAGGGAGGATAGATAGGTGGGAGCAGCATTATGTAGAGATTTGAAAGCAAGAACCAGAAGTTTAAATTGAGCTCTATATTTTATAGGAAGCCAATGTAGGGACTGACAGAAGGGTGAGGCATGGGTGGTGCGTGCGGACAGGAAGATGAGCCTCGCCGCCGCATTCATTATGGACTGTAACAGCGCAAGTTGGGAGTACGTAAGACCACTGATTACAGTAGTCAAGGCGAGAAAGGACAGTGGAATGGACCAACACCTTAGTCGCATCTGTCGTTAAGTAGGGGTGGATGCGCGCAATGTTTTTGAGATGGAAATGACAGGATTTGGCAATAGATTGAACATGAGTCTTGAAGGAGAGGTCGGAGTCAAAGAGAACACCTAGGCAGCGAGCCTGCGCGGTGGAGCTGATGATAGCACTGTTGACTTGGAGGGAGACAGACACAGGAGTAACAACACTTGAGGGAGGAAAGACCAGAATTTCAGTTTTGGTCAAATTTAGTTTAAGGAAGTGGGCAGCCATCCAGTCAGAAACAGCAGAGAGGCAGTCAGAGACACTAGTCAAGAGGGACGGGGAGAGATCAGGAGAGGACAGGTAGATTTGCATGTCATCTGCATAGAAATGATATTGGAAGCCAAAGGAGCTAATGAGTTTACCAAGGGAGGCAGTATAGATGGAGAACAGTAGGGGACCAAGGACTGAACCTTGGGGGACACAGAGAGGAGTTGGGGAGAAGAAGCAGAACCAGAGAAAGAAACACTGAAAGAACGCTGGGAGATGTGGGAGGAGCACCAGGAGAGAGCAATATCTTGTAGACCGATATTGCGGAGGATGAGAAGAAACTGTTGATGATCATCAGTGTCAAAAGCCGCAGACAGGTCAAGGAGAATTAGGATAGAGTAGTGACCATGAGATTTTGCAGCAAGTAGATCATTGGATACTTTGGTCAGTGCCGTTTCCACAGAGTGCTTAACGCGGAAACCAGACTGAAGTGGGTCTAGCAGAGAGTTGGACTCGAGGAAGTCTGTCAATATCGCATACACAATTTTTTCAAGGATCTTGGATGCAAAATGCAGTAGCGAGATAGGTTGATAGTTGGATGGGGAGTTAGGGTCAAGATTGGGCTTGTTTAGAATTGGGGTTACAGTTGCATGTTTGAAGGGAAATGGAAATATACCAGAGGAGAGAGAGAGATTGAGAATTTTAGTGAGAGGCAGAGAAAGAGAAGAAGACAGAGTACGGATGAGATGCGAGGGAATTGGATCTAGGGAGCAGGTGGTGGGGCGGGAGGACTGGAGCAGAGCAGAAACCTCTTCCAATGTAGCTGGTGCGAATGGACATAGAACAGCAGAGGGAGTGAAGTTAGGGGAAGTATTGTAAGGGGAAGAAGAAAGATGAGAGATCTTTTCTCTGTTTGTAGAGATCTTGTCAGTGAAGTGAGTTGCAAAGTCTGAGGCGGTCAAGTTAGTAGGTGGAGGAGGAACAGCAGGGCGAAGAAGAGAGTTAAATGTGTGAAATAGTTGTTTGGCTTCACGGGAGAGTGTGGTTATGAGGGTATTGGCAAAAAAAAAAACAGTTTGAAGCACTTCCCATTTTGCAAAAAAAAAATAGGTGGAAAAAATCCTTCTTGACCCCAGAAGGGCAGTCAGATTTATCCTTGGATCAAGAAGTTATTACCCTACATTGAAAAATTATAGCGTTGAATATTCTGTTTTTGCAAGTATACATCTAGTTGCTGTTTGAACATCTGTATGGACTTTGATAAAACCACTTCTTCAGGCAGAGAATTCCACATCCTTATTGTTCTTACAGTAAAAAAAAACTTTTCTTTGCCTTAGACGAAATCTTCTTTCTTCCAGTCTAAACGCATGACCTCGTGTCCTATGTAAAGTCCGGTTTGTGAATAGATTTCCACACAATGGTTTGTATTGGCCCCGAATATATTTTGTATAATGTTATCATATCCCCTCTCAGGCAACGTTTTTCTACACTAAAGGGGTTTAAACTTGTTAACCTTTCTTCACAGCTGATATGTTCCATTCCTTTTATTAATTTTGTAGCCCGTCTCTGCACTTTTTCTAGTGTCATAATATCCTTCTTTAGAACAGGTGCCCATAATTGCACAGCATATTCAATATGTGGTCTTACCAGTGATTTATAAAGAGACAAAATTATATTCTCATCCCAAGAATTAATGCCCTTTTTCATGCATGACACTACCTTACTGGCCTTAGCCACTGCTGATTGACATTGCACATTGTTGCATAGTTTGTTGTCTATAACAATTCCCAAGTTCTTTTCGTGTGTTGTAATCCCTAATTTGCTTCCATTAACTCCTTAAGACCGCAGGGCGTTCTCTGCCGTCCCCATTTTGATGGCTCTAAACGCCGCAGGGCGGCATAGAACGCCCTGCGATCTTATGTACTTACCCGGTCGCCGGCAATCCCACGGTATGGGGACTTACCTGGAAGCCCCGGGAGTCCCCCTCCGTCCTCTTCAGCCCCCCAGGGCCATGTGATCGTGAGGTCCTTGTGAGGACCTGGCGATCACATGGACAGCATAGCCGTCCAAGGCATTGCCAGCAGAGGGAGTGCCTATAATGACAGGTAATCCCCCTGCTGTCTGAAAATAAAATAAATGTTAAAACAGTATAAAAATAAATAATAATATAAA
>OW240913.1:156836805-156883612 GCA_933207985.1 Pelobates cultripes | reverse complement strand
ATTGTAATCACATGGCCCTGGAGGGCCGGGGTGGCTGGACCAGCTGCAGGGGGACTGCTGGGGTCTTCCGCAGCCCCCCCCCAACCATGATCGCCACGGATCGCTGGTCCAGGTAAGTCCAGTGCTCATATCTGCCATGGTTGTACTAGGTACGTCCGCAGTTCTTAACAACGTTTTTTTGCCGAATGTACATAGTACGTTCACGGTCGTTAAGGGTATATACATAGCTAGATATATATATAATTTCATTCTAAGTGTATTTTGATATAAATCTCTCTCTCTCTCTCTCCCTATATATATATATATATATAAATAAATATTAATATCATAATACAGTTAGAATAAATATATATATATATATATATATAATTAAAAAAAATTACGTGTGTAATTTTACTCTAGGTGTATTTTTATATTAATATATGTATATATTAATAAAAAAATACACTTAGTATGACGTTATATATAAGATATATATATATATATATATATACATATACATATTATATGTAGATATAATATATACAAAAATACGGAAATGAGGGAGGAGCATCCCTAAAAAAGAGAGCAAATCCCCTCAAAACCAGTACCCCCAATAGAGCACTATAAATAAACTTGCAAAAAACTGTATATCAGACAAGGTACAAAAAATAATAGTTTTATTGATAGTAGAATAAACGTTAAAAAAAAAAAAACTAAACACCAAGTGTCTAAAATACACCAGACTGCTTAACCTATGAAAATGGAGAAACACTGAAAAGTATAATCCAGCTCAAATAAACACAAACTAGTAAAAAAGTGATGTAGTAAACTTGATTCTTGATAAATGGGTCACTCAAAATGACAAAGTAGCTACTAAAAAATGTAGCAATATAGGTAGCAAAAGTAACAGTATACTATGGATAAATGGATATTGGTCATCTATAGATGAAAACTAAATGGGCTTCTTTCACACTCTGCAGACTGCTTTCATGTAGCCTGTTGTACTCTAACATGCTACACCTATCCAGGGACTCTATTTTCCCGGCTGAGTCTCTGTTTTTTGCTGTATACACTATAATGGAGTCTTGAGAACCATCTCTACTGCTCCTTACTTTATTTTTCACTTATCTGCCTCTTTCTGTCCTTTCGATTTACTTATCTTGTTGATACATATAGTGCTATTTTAGCTTCAGTACATTTGAACCTACAGTAAGTCAATAGGATTTAGGATTTTGTATAGAAATTAGGTATATAGAGGCAATATGATGGTGGGTGGGGAGGGTTTCATCTATAGATGGCCAATACTCCATTTATTTGGATTAATCTGAGTTTATTTCGGTCATCTCTTATTATACTATGAATATGTAAGCGTTACTGTTACTTTTGCTACCTATATTGCTAAATTTTTTAGTAGCTACTTTGTCATTTTGAGTGACCCATTTATCAAGTATCAAGTTTACTACATCACGTTTTTACTAGTTTGTGTTTATTTGAGCTGGATTATACTTCTCAGTGATTCACCCTTTTCATAGGTTAAGCAGTCTGGTGTATTTTAGACACTTGGTGTTTATTTTTTTTAATTTTTTTTAACGTTTATTCTACTATCAATAAAACTTTATTATTATTTTTTGTACCTTGCCTGATATACAGTTATTTGCAAGTTTATTTATAGTGCTCTATTGGGGGTACTGGTTTTGAGGGTATTTGCTCTCTTTTTAGGGATGCTCCTCCCTCATTTCTGTATTTTTGTATTTTCTGTAGGTTTTAGGGTTAAGCCCTTTTAGTACCCCTGTAACCCTTTCTGTACTTTTTGCTGGATTATTTTCTGGCTTAGAGTATTGTGTCTATATTTCATTTAGATATAATATATATATATATATATATATATATATATATATATATATATATATTATTTTTTTGTTTATTACCTTTTATTTATTCATTTTATTCATTTTTCTTAACTTTATTTTTACTTTTTCACCAGCAGGGGTACTGCCTGTCAGTTCAGGCAGTCCCCCTGCTGGCAGCACTATGGACACCTATGGACCCTGGGGGTCCTTTTTTGCAGAGGTGGACTATCTGGACTCAGTCCAGAGAGTCCCCCCAAAGAAGACCGATCACTGGCAGGGGAACAGCGATGATTGTTTAGTACATGCGGAGGGAGGGTAAGGGTTAAGTTATTTTTATTTTTCATTATTTATTTTTTTTTTTTGCATATTTACCCCTCTTAGATCTCGATACCAGGTCCCAGTGGAACGCAGGCAAGGAAACTAAGTGGAACGCACACGAAATAATTCACATCTCTTCCATTGCATCTCTATCTCCAAGTCGACTGGAGGGAGGTTTACCACTGTACCATCGCTTTCATTTGATCCTGTGGATTCCAAGTACCCTCTATTTGCTTGATACCTTTGCACCTCTGTGAGTGTATTTTACTTTTCTATACAAATAAATAACCAAGTTTTTAATTGAGAGCACTATGGTTGCTTGTTTTGTATTGCAGATTACAGAGAAGATCTTATCACTCTAGATCAGTATCTGTGATCTATGAGTGACCTTTGGAACATTATACTTTGGGAAATAAGATGTATTATTACCAAAGTATTTCATACCAATTTTGGTTATACTATATCAGCTTTTGATACACCATAGCTTCTGTTATTTTACAATAACAGTAGTGTATCTTGATAGCTGTAACACAGTTACTAGTAGACTTTGCTGCAATTTATCTCATGAATAGAGTTGAGCGGACACCTGGATGTTCGGGTTCGCAGAGTTCGGCCGAACTTCGTCAAAAAGTTCGAGTTTGGGCTCAAACTTGACCCGAACTTGACCCCGAACCCGAACCCCATTGAAGTCAATGGGGACCCGAACTTTTGGGCACTAAAATGCCTCTAAAAAGTCCTGGAAAGGGCTAGAGGGCTGCAAAAGGAAGTAAAATTGGTGTAAGAGTAGGACATGTGCCCTGCAAACAAATGTGGAAAGGGAAATCACTTAAAATAACATAAAATACATGAAAATTAAAAATACAGTTGAGCCATAAAATAGCACTAGATGGAATCTGTGATATTAGCTTTGGAAGAACATCAAAATCTAAAGCATGGCTGTCAGGAGGATCACCAGAATTATCCATTTGAGAGAGGATTGGAGTGCAGAGTATTCTCTTTCATTGTTCAAACTGAGCTCAACTCCTGATGCATGGAGAAAAGGCCTTCACAAGCCTCTGCTATTGTGTACATAGTTTACACTAAGTGACCCATAGGTTGAGGAGGCGGTGACCATGGCAGTGTAGGTGGAAGCGGCGGTGGAGGAGGAGGAGGTAGCCAACACTGTTTTTTATTTGTTTGTTTTGTTTTGTATTTCTTTCTTTTTTTGTTTAAATTGGGGTAGCCCCCAAAATATTGGGACATTTAAAAGAAGAAAACAAAGAATAAGTGCACTTGAGTATAACAATGGCTGGGTGAGGCCGTTATAAAGGTCTATTCTGCACAAGGTACAGACAAGTCTGGTGGGATCCATGCCTTGTTCCTTTTATTAAACGTGAGCTTGTCCACGTTGGCTGTGGGCAGGTGGCTGCGCTTGTCTGTGATAACGCCCCCTGCTGTGCTAAACACACGTTCAGACAATACACTGGCTGCAGGGCAGGCCAGCAGCTCCAAGGCATAAAGGGCAAGCTCAGGCCATGAGCCCAATTTGGAGACCCAGAAGTTGAATGGGGCAGACCCATCAGTCAGTACGTGTAGGTGTGGGCACACATACTGTTCCACCATGTTGCTGAAATGCTGCCTCCTGCTAAGACGTTCCATATCAGATGGTGATGCTGGTTGTTGTGGCGTGCTGACAAAGCTTTTCCACATTTCGGCCATGCTAACCCTGCCTTCTGAGATGCTGGTGGTGCCCCAGCTGCGTTGGCGACCTCTTCCTGCTCCTCTGCCTTCGCCTTTTGTTTCCACTGAACCCCCAGTTGGGAATGCCCTATAGTCGCGCATCTTCCGATCACGCTCCAGTGAGGGAATTAAGGACGGCACGTTGTCCTTGTAACGGG
The DNA here is from genome assembly GCA_933207985.1 of Pelobates cultripes. Taxonomy (NCBI): domain Eukaryota; kingdom Metazoa; phylum Chordata; class Amphibia; order Anura; family Pelobatidae; genus Pelobates; species Pelobates cultripes. The sequence continues at coordinate 156,879,585 of OW240913.1, read as the reverse complement.
GATCCAGCAGGTTGGCCACACAGTAATCAGCACAAGTTAGAATGTGGGCAACTCGGCAGTCGTTGCGCAGGCACTGCAGCATATAGTCACTCATGTGTGCCAGGCTTCCCAGAGGCAAGGACAAGCTGTCCTCTGTGGGAGGTGTATCGTCTGTGTCCTCCATATCCCCCCAGCCACACTCCAGTGATGCCCACGAGCTGCGCTGGGTGCCACACTGCTGTGAACACGGTTTCTCATCCTCCTCATCCTCCAGAACTGTGCCCTGGCTTGACAACTGTGTACCTGGCCTTTGCTGGTGCAGGAACCCACCCTCCAAGCCACTTGCGAATGACTGGCCTGATAACCGTGGAAATTACCCCTCTTCCTCCTGTGCCAGATCCTCTTCCATCATCGCCCGAAGCGTTTTTTCAAGGAGACATAGAAACGGGATAGTAAGGCTGAGAAAGGCGTCATCGGCACTGGCCATGTTGGTGGAGTACTCGAAACAGTGCAAAATGGCACACAGGTCTCACATGGAGGCCCACTCATTGGTGGTGAAGCGGTGCTGTTCCGCAGAACGACTGACCCATGCGTGCTGCAGCTGAAACTCCACTATTGCCTGCTGCTGCTCGCACAGTCTCTCCAGCATGTGCAAGGTGGAGTTCCACCTTTTGGGCATGTCACATATGAGGCGGTGAGCGGGAAGGCCGAAGTTACGCTGCAGCGCAGACAGGCGAGCAGCAGCAGGGTGAGAACGCTGAAAGCGCGCACAGATGGCCCGCACTTTCTGCAGCAGCTCTTATATATCTGGGTAGTTTTTCAGGAATTTCTGCACCACCAAATTCAGCACATGTGCCAGGCAAGGGATGAGCGGCAAACCGGCTAGGCCCAGAGCTGTTACGAGATTTCGCCCATTATCACACTCCACCAGGCCAGGCTTGAGGCTCAGTGGCAACAACCACTCATCGGTCTGTTGTTCCATGCCCGTCCACAACTCCTGCGCGGTGTGGGATTTTCCCCCCCAAATATATGAGTTTTAAAACAGCCTTACGTCGTTTCCCCCTGGCTGTGCTGAAGTTGGTGGTGAAGGTATTACGCTGCCTGGATGAGGTGGTGGTAGAGGAGGAGGAAGCAGAGTAGGAGGAGGAGGCAACAGGAGGCAAAGAGAAATGCCCAATCCTTGGTGGCGGAAGGACATGTGCCAAACTGCTATCTGCCTCAGGCCAAGCCGCCACTATGTTTGCCCAGTGTGCAGTTAGGGAGATATAGCGTCCCTGCCCATGCTTACTGGTCCACGTATCTGTGGTTATGTGGACCTTGCCACAGATGGCGTTGCACAGTGCACACCTGTTTTTGTCCACCAATTGGTTGTGCAGAGAAGGGATGGCTCGCCTGGAAAAGTAGTGGCGGCTGTGAACCACGCACTGTGGGACAGCCACGGCCATCAGGTTTTTAAAACTGTCCGTCTCCACCAGACTGAATTACAACATTTCAAAGGCTAGGAAGCATACTAGGCGGAGGAACCCAGCTGGGGTACCAAATGGCCTGTCACACAAAGTTATGTTTGTAAGTAGTGTTGGTGTTTGAAAGTAGGGGTGTGTTTACATGTTGTATTGGTGTTTGAATGCAGGTGTGCATTTCTGTTCAGTGTTTGAATGCTGGGCTGTTTCTGTATATAATCTTGGTGTTGAACACAAGGATATGTTTGTAGTGTTGGTGTTTCATTGCAGTGGTGTGTGTATTTAATGTTGGCATTTCAATGTAGGAGTGTGTTTAAGTGTAGTGTTGGTGTTTAAATGTGAAGATATATGCACATGTACACACACAGTGGTACACACATACTAACACAGATACACATACACACTGATACACACATATACACACACATTTATGTAGATACTGACATATGCACACAGATAAACGAACACACAGATATAAACATAAACACATTTTGACATACACACAAACATATGTTAATATCCAGGTTAGGGGACTGCACTCCATTAACCAGGTTTGCTTCCAATGTAACAAAGTCAAAATAACGTAAATAAATGTGATGCTCCAGATCATGAAGCTTCCAGTATACATAATATGCAAAAGAAGAAGGCACTCTGCATTCTAAATCATGACAGCCTTTATTAGACCATATCACACCTGCAATGTTTCAGCAACTTACTGTGACCAGATCTTGAGACCATACTTGGTAAAAGTAAAGTCATATTTGAGGGACACCTCAGAAGCTCTTTGAAAAACTTGAAAAAGTGAGTTTTAAGAAACTCCTTACACTTCTATTCTCCATGAGGGGATGAAACAAGCCACTGAAACTGCTCTTCAAACATTGTGGTTTCACCTTTCTGTTAAGTTTGCTTACTATGTTACTTCGAGACATTTTTTTTTGTTTGATGTTGAATAATACCTTTAATGTAGGGGCACTTCCATGGGCTCCAATGTGAAACCCACATTCATGTCTCATTTTAAGGAGAGTCATTTGTTTTCACATGACGTCTTCAAACTGTACGCCACTTGGTCGTATTATATAGACAATATGCTGGTAATGTGGAGTGGCACCGTGGAGTCCTTCTACAGTCACCTGAACTCTTGGCCCAATATTGTAAAATTTTGTGATGTGTTTTTTCTAAAATTAGTTTTTTTTAAAGGTATTTTAAATGAAAAGGTTTCTAAAAGAGTTTATTTAGGAAACACTTTTTTAAGCCTTGACAGTTTTCGTTCATCAGCGGTGTTTAAGTCTTTATCAAAAAGCCAGTTAACCGGAATTAAGATTAAATTCTTAAATTCTGATATGATGAACATCTATAGAGTAGATGGTTAACAGATTTTAGGCAAGTTGGTATCCCGAACAACTCTTAGGGGAGCAAGTGAATGAACTAAAAAAAGAGTAAGAAATATGAGTCCCTTTCCTTGAAAAAATTCTTGAAAAGGAAAACAAAGTAAAAAGCTTTGTTACTTGGTCCTCCAAGGTCCAAAAGTTTGTGGGAAAATATTGGTATATTTTATCTAAATGCCAGTTCCACATCCCGGAATGTTTGTATCCTCCATTGATGTTAAATAAAATGAACCTATACATTAAAAATTAGATTGTTAGAACAGATTTTCCTTCCCAAAACCAAAATACAGCTAGACAGAGAAACTTACTCTGTTATAATTGCTCAGCCTGTAAGTCCATGATTAAGAATGATGTTTTTCATCACCTTTATAGTAGTAAGAAGTAGCCTGTCAAAGATTTTGTAACTTGCACCTCCTACAATGGCATCTATCTGTTAAAATGCCCATGTGGTCTAATCTACATTGGATAGACCACCTAAAAGAGGAGTGAAAGATTTTCTAAGGATAAGTCAACTGTTAGGATTGGACTATTGGAGTTACCAGTACCTGCACACTTTTGCAAAAGAGAACCACAACCATCTTAATTCTATTTTTATATATTGAAAACGATCTCTGAAACAAAAATAAGAAGAGATAAGCAAAAAAAAAGATTGTGGAAACAAAAATTATATTGGATTAAGGGAACTGGCTGCCTTAGTCAAGGATTAAATATTTCTTTCATTTCAGTAATGTATTTGTATTATTGGGTTTTAATAATTTTTACTTTTTGAAATTGTAGATATTGCCTTTATGGTGCTGAGACTAACAATGACATAACATGATTGGAATGTCTTTACCATTTTCATTACCCTTGTTATTAAAATAGCTGTGGCACTTTACATTTGATATAATTTATCTTTATAATGATATAACAATTGTCACTATATGTATATATTGAGAAATTTATTACTTTGGCTTCTTTAGCACATTATAATAATTTGCACCACAATTTGCACTTTTGTAGCACTTCACTGTAAGTATATATTTTAGTTTTTTGTTATATATTTGGTTTTGCACCATAGTTTACATTATTTATTTTAGCCACTTTTAGCTTGCAATATGGTTTTCTGCCACTAAATGGCAGTAGTATTTTCTCTTCTGAGCTTTGTGATCATTAGATGGAGTTTTGTGCGCACCACTATTATTATTATTTTACTTTTAATCCATATGAATGGATTAGAAATTATGTATTATAAACTGATTGATCGATTAATACGTGAGCTTATTTCATGAACTGATGAATTGATATGTATATGTATTGGGATTTATGTGTACAATGAAATTGACTGTGATTTTTCCATTACACAGTATAATTTCTTAGATGGTATAAATATGAACATTACATTCCTCCTGTTCATTGGTTCTATTTTTATCTGCTTACTCTCACTCCATAGATTTTCTTACTTTTGTATATCCAAGAAAACACTCTATCTCCGTGGCTACATGATATATGTTTTTTGTATTGGGCATGGGTTAAATAGTTCAGTCAGAAATCCAAACCATGTTTAACGCATCATCAGCTGTGGCCTGAGCAGCACATAAGTGCTAGCACTCCTGATAGGTCCAGAAATCTGATCACACTATGAGCATTCGTGAGACCATCGTGTTACTCCCTGTGACCTAACTCCTCTTCCTTTCAGAAAGCAATGTTTTTCCTTAGGTGTGAATAATCTCTTATTTAAAAATTACTCCCTAAATCTAACCCTAATGGTAACCCTAACTTTAACCGTAAATGTCCCATGTCCCTTTAGCTAGTGAGTCCTAACTGTAATGTGAGCGTGACAGTAGCTGTACTTACCTTGCAGGACCTCGCTACCCTTTGAAACACCACTATCCTGAGGGAGGAGGACTCATAATGGCAGCTGATGCGTCAACTGGAGTGACATGGTGGCCTCGCACATGCTCGCAGCATGCATTTCAATTGCACTCTTGACCCTGCACTGGATATTAAAAGGGTAGATGACAAGGCAATACTTAACCCAAGAACTACACTCTCATGATCTGTACGATACCTGGCACACGCTGTATCCATGTGCTAGGGACTATTCCTATTTTTTCCCAGTTCACACATCATATTCCCACATAGACTTATGCTTGGTAGATAAAACAACTTTACCACATGTTAACCCCTTAAGGACACACAACATTTGTGACATGTCACGATTCCCTCTTATTCCAGAAGTTTGGTCCTTAAGGGGTTAAGGAAAATACCATATATCCATGAACATGGTCAGTCACTCTGAACCCCCCACACCGGCTAGAGGCAGGGGCAAATGGAGGTTGAACGAAACCCTACTAGACGAGCCCACACACATGGCTAGGCTAACCAAGGACTTACAGGCCTATTTTCAGACAAATCAGACTCCCGACATACCCGAACACTCCCTTTGGTTGGCCCACAAAGTGGTTATAGAGGGAGCCCTGATACAACTAGGATCAATGACAAAAAGACAAAACATAGAGACCCAGACACGACTCCTCCAAGACTTAACCAAATTAGATGACCAAAATAAACAACGACCGTCGAAAAATATTTCAAAACAAATAGCCGCCATTAACAAAGAACTCAACTCACTGTCTCTCATAACCACAGAACGACATATGAGATCTCTTAAGTAGACTCACTATGTGATGGGTAATAAAGCGTGGAGACTACTAGCCAAAAAACTCAAATTTAACTATCACCAGACCAAAATCCCCTACATTCAATCGGAAGCCGGGGATAAACTGTTCAACCCTCACCACATACTAGAAGAGTTGGCACAATTTTACAAACACCTATATAATTTAAAGGATGATTACCAAACGACTACACCAAACAAACTAGATATAGACAATGTCCTGAATGACGTGCATTTTCCATCGCTCACTGTCCAACAAGCTCAATCCTTAGACGCCCCATTCGAGGAAGACGAAATTAGATCTGCAATCCGCACACTTCCAAAGCATAGGGCACCGGGGCCAAATGGCCTGTCTAACTATTAGTATATTAAGTTCACTAACATCTTTACACCACATCTCATAAGACTTTTTAATGACATTAGGTTGCACAGTGCTATACCACCAGAGATGTTAGAAGCACATGTAGTAACTTTACCAAAACCAAACCAGCCCCCTACCCTATGCACCAATCTATGCCCTATATTGCTGCTCAATGCAGACCTTAAGCTATACGCCAAACTCCTTGCATCCAGAATCAAACCACTACTCCCACAGCTAGTCTCGGCTGAACAAGCAGGGTTTGTCCCGAACCAGCAGGTGTGGGACAATACTCGATTGGCATTGGACCTTATAGAATGGGAGTACAATAGCTCTCAGATAGGCATTATTTTGACTTTGGACACAGAGAAGGCCTTTGACCACTTAAACTTGTCCTATATGGATAACACGCTCTCCAGGTTGGGCTTCTCCGGGGGCTTTTGTCCGAAGCATTAAGGTACTCTATTCCAACCCGATGGCAAAGGTCTTTAATACCGTCTTTCTGTCTTCTGCATTCCAAATCTCCAATGGCATGCGGCAAGGATGCCCTCTCTCACCCATTATATTTATTCTTTGCCTAGAACCTCTAATCAGTAGTATTAAATCCATTATTGCAATTAAAGGCCTGTCGACCTCAGCTGGGGAAAAAAAACTAGCAGTATTTGCAAATGACATTTTGATATTTTTGGGTGAACCACTTAATTCCCTACCACCACTAATGCGCCAGCTTTCCCTATATGGTCAAATTTCATATTATAAAAATAATACGTCCAAAACACAGACACTACCCATTAATTTACCCAAACAACTTAAGCAAATTTTATACACCAAGTAAGATTTTGATTGGCGAGTTAAATTATTGACATATTTGGGTATAAAACTTATGAATAAGCTCCAACACACAATCAGGGAAAACTACATACCCCTCCTAGCTAAACTGCAGAATCAAATGGAGAAATGGGGGGATCTGTAGGTGTCGTGGCTGGGCAGAATAAATGCCTTCAAGATGATGGTCGCCCCTCACATCCTATACTTTTTCAGGACAGTCCCACTACCCCTACCTAGGAACATCACAAGCAAAAGCTTATAAATTCTCATGTCTGGAAAAAGAAACCCCCAAGGGTGGCGCAACATATGTCATGGCTTCCGTTTAATGCAGGAGGCATGGGAATCCCCTGTGCTATGGACCAACTCTGACTCTATCCCCCACGCAGGGCTATTCAGCACAAAGTTACTACTCATGCTGTGGAAACAATGGAGCAATAAGCTTATTGATTCAGCAACATTAATAAAGTGTGCCCCAATTCATGCCCTTCAGGCAATATCACCTGACCTCCCAGTGGAAGCTTGGAGCAAGGGGGGCATAGCAAAATTCTCTAATTTGTATGACTTACAAGGAATTAAACAATTTGCAAAATTAATTCTCATTAGCTCATCGGGAACTATTTATATACATTCGCATTAAAAGTATCTTCCTCTCCCGACAAATGGAACCCCATGCACAATTAGCCCCGCATAGGTTGTTTAATCTCCTTACAAGGGAGCAACACATTTAAAATCCCTGTCCCAATGTCACTCGGCTCTTGGTGAACCGGAGGAAGAACAAAAGCTACCCTATATGCGTAGCTGGGAGAAAGAACTTGGTAAGACATTCCAACTCTCACAATGGCAGGAGGCTATCAGATGCACTAAGGCAGCCTCCGAAAGCATATTCATGTATGAAGTGCATTCCAAATTATGGATGAGGTGGTAATTGGTGCCCCTCAGACTCTCACAAATGTATAAGGATGTTAATGGCTCTCTTAGCCATGTATTTTGGGAATGATGAGAGTTAAAGCAGTTCTGGAATTCAATAACAGCACAGGGGAATCTGACCCAAGGCAGTCATTTTAGTCCTCTTAATTAGGTTAGTCAAAGATATGTAAGATGCAAAATAAGTTCACAGTTTCAAGTGAGTCATTGGAGTGAAACCAACCCCCCACCCCCCTTCATATACCCTTTTGTTTCTGTTAAACCTTTCGATCTTAGTGGTTAACCAGAGTTGAGATACAAATTACACCTCTTTAGGAGAAGGACGAAAGCAGGGTTGTGCAGGTTTTTCATGGCACAAATCCTAAAGTTGTAGAACTAAATGGAGCCTAAAATTCAGCTTTACTTGATATATACCTACTACATGCACAAAGACCACACACAGTAAAGTAATAACACATACGCTAATGACGTAACTTGTACTAAAAATTGTACCCTGCCATAACCTGAAATCATTGTTTGTACCTTTACCATGTTAAATATTGTACATACTGGTATTAAATGTGTACGATGCCTAGCATATGTGATACTTGCTAACATGTACCTCACTTTTCTGTAACCTCTATGCTTATTTCGACAAATAATTCAATTAAAAATTTTTATAAATTGGAGAAAAAGAAGGATATAAAAAGATATCCAAAGCCTTGAAAATGCCAGTCAGTACTGTTCAATCACTTATTAAGAAGTGGAAAATTTGGAGATCTCTTGATACCAAGCCAAGTCAGGTAGACCAAGAAAGATTTTAGCCACAAATGCCAGAAGAATTGCTGTTTCAAGGAGCACAATAATACAATACTTAAACAAAAATAAGCTGCATGGTCGAGTTGCCAGAAAGAAGCCTTTACTGCACCAATGCTACAAAAAAGCCCTGTTACAATATGACTAACACCTTGACATGCCTCACAGCTTGTTTGGAGCGGGGGTCAACAAGGCCTATAGTGAAGACGATATCATCCCCACTGTGAAGCATGGTGGTGGCTCACTTATGGTTTAGGGGGGGTGTGGGCTCAAAAGGCACAGGGAATCTTGTGAAAATTGATGGCAGGATGAATGCAGCATGTTATCAGAAAATACTGGGAGACAATTTGCATTCTTCTGCACAAAGGCTGTGCATGGGACGCTACTGGACTTTCCAGCATGACAATAACCCTAAGCACAAGGCTAAGTTGACAATCCAATGGTAACAGCAGAAAAAAGTGAAGTTCTGGAGTAGCCATCACAGTCTCCTGACCTTAATATCATTGAGCCACTCTGGGGATATCTCAAACGTGTGGTTCATGCAAAACGACCAAAGTCTTTGCATGACCTCAAGGCATTTTGCCAAGACGAATGGGCAGCTATACCACCTGCAAGAATTAGGGGCCTCATTTACAAAAGACTGCACACTGTCATTGATGTTATATGGGACAATACACAGTATTAAAACTACTTGTATGCAGACTTTTGAACAGTAATAATTTCAGTTTTTTCTTTGTTGTCATGTTTTGTTTTATGATTGTGCCATTCTGTTATAACATACAGTTGAATATGAATCCCATATGTTTGCCTGCTTACTCATGTTTTCTTTAAAAAATTTACATATATTACCAATTCTCCTTTTGAGCACAACTGTATCTGTATGTTTGCGTATCTGTGTGTGTGCATCTGTGCGTAAGTGTCAGTGTACTTTTACACACACATACACACTCAAACAAGTCATCATTTTAAAAAATTTAGCCGCCGTCCTGATTCCACACCTGATTATAGAGTGGAATGAAATACATGGCTAAGCAGAAGTCAATTAAAACATTTTTTGACGTAATGTTGTTCTGTGGAGTAAATCGTAGGCTTTCAAGTAGTAGACTGAAGGGTCATAAATACTTGGTAAACAATAAAATGACAGCATGTGTAATATAACTACAGTAAGTGAAAAATTCCTAAGTTCTCAAATGTACATTTACATATCCCAGAGATTTCTGGCTCTTAACTATTCCCTTCTTTATAGGTCCTTCTCCGCTCCATGTATATATAAAAATTGGGAAAGAAAAAGTATGGGTGTGTTTATACAATGTAAGACTGTGGAACAGAGTTGTCTGTTAATATAATAAGGCAAAACCCCACTCACGTAGTCTGGAGACTAGCACTTCAAAGAGGTCCTTTACCTTTAAGGGTCCAGGAATGCTAACTTAATTTTCTCTATATACGTGCAATACAAGGGTAGTAATAATAGTGCAATGTTTTTTTTATCAACAGTAGATATGTTGTTGACAGCACAGGGTAATTAAATGTATCAAATCAAAAATAGAAAATATAAGAACTCTCAAAACAGGTAAAATCTCTGAGAAAATCAATAGCGTAACCTTCGTTTAAAACCACTCAGGTCTCAAGATATATCTCAGCAACTCAGTCATATATCTATGACTTATGTAAACCTGCTATTTTAAAATTTTTTTAATTATTGCATTCTATTTTACTTTGGTGATTGCACTGTACTACTTTTGTTGTTGTTTTGTATACTTTGGATACCTCCATGAGTCCTTAGACTATGTTCGGCTCTACTACTTATGACTTACAAGTACATCCCTTTGAGTAAAGAATCCATGAAATCATAAATAAAATGGTGTAACAGGCTCAGTTTGATACTGTTGGATAAGCTTCCAAACGATTGAAATTATTTCATATTTTTGGATAAACTTTTAAAATATTTTTTTTTCTTAATATGAAATTATCAAAAACATCACATATAAAAAATATATCAATATATGAAAAATCTCACAATATGAAAACATTTTATCAAAATATTACATCATTTGAAAAGCTTATCCAACAATATTAAATCAAGACCAAAGTTCCGTAAATCCATAAAAAGGTCTTCATTTAATAAGCTTTCCAAATGATTCAATACTATTTTAAAAACGTTCCAAATTATTTATCTACAGAAGTGACCATTACACTCTATGGGAATTTTTTATAACAGATCGAATCATTTGGAAAGCTTATTGAATTGAGGCTCAAGTTAGAAAGATATCAGTTACTTCTAGTAATTACTATACACTTACTGTGCATTGGATTGATATAAGATGGAAGTCACAAGGAAAATATATCTCACAAGCGGAGGTTTGAGAAGATCCATTCAAGCTATGTGGCAGAGTCAGTAAGAAGTATCTGATGCTATGTTGTTATCAGATCTCAGAAGGACATAGAATTCTGAATGCAATGCTATCTTAACATTCTTTTGTAGTGAACCCTACCCACATAATATGGCACTGCACAAGCAATATAAAAGTAAATGCAACAGAAGGGTAACACCCACAATGACACAATAAACTATTTTTACTCATTTCTCATATATGTTATATATACATATTGTGAACACAACTCAGTGCAATTATTTTTTTAAAGATAGCAAAACTCTGTATTACGGTTAGAAAGGAAATACATGAACTAGGCAACTTGCTAAAGTATTAGTCTTGTCTGATTTCAGTCTGTATTTTATACTCTCATACATTGAGCCAAGCGACTCTAAGGACTGGTTATACATTTTATTATAATATAGGATACTTGTTGCCATCTGGCTTGTGTGTTGAGGTGTTTATCCTTGACCGGAGAGAGGTCGATCAGTGTCATGTAGACTCTAGGTAGGAGGCCAAACTATTCTAAAATATTTTGACATCATATATTAGGGGGCTTCGGAGGGGTGGAGGTGGGGGGTGGGTCTAGGTCACTAATGGTAGCTTGCTATGGTTATTGCAGTTTACCTGTTATTAGAAAATTTCTTGAGGGACACATTGTGAAAATTATATATATATAAAAGGACCTGTACAAAACATACACAAACATACATATACATAAACGCATAAAAACGTAAACTCTTTCTGGTTTTAGTAAAAACTAGCTTGAAAAGTAGGAGGGACCAATTCAATGCAAGCTATTTGAGTTATTATCTGCAACATACTCTTGCACTCTCTTTTGGCTTCTAACTTGTATTGTTGTGGGACAAGCAGGTGGTACAAGGGACACATGTGGCTGCAGCCATATCAAATAAATCAAGTTGGCAGAAAGAAACATATTCTTTGCTTTCTTTGCTTATGTCCAAATGCTCTGTACATAGTTGCTAAAATTCCAGATTCCTATGTTAGCTATAAGCACTTTCACAAAACTATCTGTTTTATTATTATATGCATAAAAACATATCTGGTATAGTAATTTAAATTTACATTGATGTTTATTCCATGAAATGTGATGGTCAAAAAACAACAAAATATATGTATTGATAGAGCAGAAAATATAACATTTTAATATTGGATTGCTGAAATTGATATCTGTATTTGTATTATATTCCTGGGACAGTTTTGTGTAACTATCAATTGAGGGTATATTTGAAATGTGGTGCAACAGATGAAACTGGCATTTTTTTCAGAAGAGTATTCAAATATTATATCATCAATAAATGATGAGGGTTGTGTTTTTTTATATTTACTAACACACACTTATACACTTCAGCATCAAAGAGTACTTTGGTATTTTTAAAATATATGAATAAGATATGTATGTGAATGCATCACATGATAAATTATAAATCAAAAGTCATGTATTTGGTATATAAGCAAATGGAAGGTATCTTATACAATCTGTAAAAAAACTATGAGTTTTTATTTCAAACAGGAAATGCATGTAATATTTATTTATTATTCTTGAAACTACAGGAAAAAGAAAATGGATGACTGAAGCATTATTGATGCCTTGCCTGAGTTACATCTCATGATACAGGTAGTTCCCGACTTTACAAACTAATTGGTTCCGAAGCCAAATTCATAAAGTTAGAGTCCATAAAGTGAGAACTAATGTCCCATAGACTGCAATGTAATAAACATGGGTTCGGTTCCTGAGCAAAACAAATTTCCATTGAAAACATTAATTATGAAGTACAAATACAAGATGAAAGCATAGCAAATACATATATGTTGTAGGAACATTAAAGGAAGACATACTATATAAAATCTTCATCAAATCATCATCAGTCATCTAACTCCTCAACTACATGTTACACTTGTTGAATGTAGCACTGCACTTGCTTCTGGTTCGCTTGAGACACTCCATGTGTCTCATTCACCACCCCAGTCCCTCCATGTGTTTCATTCCCCCCTCCCAGGGTCTCATTACCCCCTCCCAGCCCCTACAGGTCTCTCAATAACCCTCCCAGCCCCTCTAGGTGTCTCATTCCCCTCCCAGTGTCTCATTACTTCCTCCCAGCCCCTCAAGGTGTCTCATTACCCCCTCCCAGGCCCTCCCCTCCAGGTGTCTCATTAGCTCCTTCCAGCCCCTCCAGGTGTCTCATCCCCCCTCCATGTGTCTCATCCCCATAGAGGGGGTCTCCTCCCCCCTCCAAGTGTCTCCTCCACCCAAAGCCCCTCCCAGCATCTCATTACCCCCTCCCAGCCCCTCTAGGTGTCTCATTCCCCCTCCCAGTGTCTCATTACTTCCTCCCAGCCCCTCCAGGTGTCTCACTACCTCCTTCCAGCCCCTCAAGATGTCTCATTCCCCCTCCCAGTATCTCATTACCCCCTCTCAGGCCCTCCCCTCCAGGTGTCTCGTTAGCTCCTTCCATCCCCTCCAGGTGTCTCATCCCCCCTCCATGTGTCTCATCCCCATAGAGGGGGTCTACTCCCCCCTCCAAGTGTCTCCTCCACCCAAAGCCCCTCCCAGCATCTCATTACCCCCTCCCAGCCCCTCCAGGTTTCTCATCCCCACTCCAGGTGTCTCCTCCCCCTTCAAGTGTCTCCTCCACCCTAAGCCCCTCTATGTGTCTCATTCCCTTCTCCCAGTCCCTCCATGTGTCCAATTTTCACCCTCCCCTCCCTTTCCATGTTTGTATGCTAAATAACTGTTTAAATTCTGGTTTATATAAGAATGCATTGTGAGCTTCTTCAAATATAGCTGGTGAAATGTTCATAAAATGTTATGTTGGGTACAACAGCATATTAAAAAACAAAACAAAAAAGTAAAATATTAGAAACAAGCTACTTTTTGCATTAATATTATGTTGTTATTATTAATTATTTTCATTTAATGTTTCTGACCAATATTACATTTACACTGGTAATAATATTTTGGGTGATAGAATTTGGTTGCTAAACTTTTCAATTGTAGAGCGCTGCGAAATCTTTTGACGCTTTATAAATACCAGTAATAATAAATAAATGTATTAATATCCAAGTTGATGTGGCCAGAAATGCATCCCTGAGTAAGTCTAAGTGTTGCTTGGAAGGCTTGGGGACTGAAGTCCAGATGTGGGTCTCCTCCCGAACTGCCCCAGATCTCTACAAATGGTGGGCAGTGATGACATATATACAGTTGTGCTCAAAAGCTGCATACCATGACTGAAATTGAAAAAATATGCCATTGATTTTGAAAATATGACTGATCATGCAAAAACAAAACATAACTTTTATTAAAGGATAGTGATCATATGAAGCCATTTGTTATCACACAGTTGTTTGGCTCCTTTTTAAATCATAATGATAACAGAAGTCACCCAAATGGCCCTGATCAAAAGTTGACACACCCTTGAATGTTTGGCCTTGTTACAGACACACAAGGTGAAACACACAAGTTTAAATGTCAATGAGAAATAAAAGATAAACTTATATATATATTAGAGCCAAATAGGACAGTCTGAAAACACAATGCAGGAGTGTACTCAGGTGACACTATCCCTCTTCTGGCATCCAATCAAATATGCTCAAATTAAAAAGAGAAAGAAGCAACAGCTCCTGGTGCAAAATAGCCAGACAATATGGGTGTATATAGAATATACAGGCAACTGCTCACCTTTACAAGAGCCCAAAGAAACCTGACTCTGGGTGTATTACCTGATGTGCCATCAAAAGTGGAGCACAACCCTTCTTGAGCAGGTGTATAGTGAGGCCAAAAGGATTCAATTAATAAAAATAAATTTATTCTAATACTTAAAACAAACAAAAACCAAAAAATAATACTCAAAATAAATGTCCATAGGCTATCCTCTGTCCGAGGCGCATTTCACCATACAAATGAGCTTTCTCAATCGGAATGATCTGCTTCAAACTTGCTACTCCTTAAGAATGCTGGTTCCTGATCCTATTGGCTGCCTGTGTATCCACTTACGAGTGCCGCCTAAGGTGAAGTAGCATTTTGGCTCCCACATGTGGAGGGGACGGATGTCCCAGCGGGTCGGCTCCCGGTTTGTTGCTGAACAAGTAAGTGTCAGGAGTCTTACCTGATGGGGAGTCCGGCTCGCAGAGTTATACGCTCACCGTTGCAAAGTAGACACAGACCAGGTGACCAGGTAAGACGCCACCTGATCTGTGAGTCTGTGCACAGGGGCTTTCCAGGAATAGTGCTCCAAGTAGCAGTACAGCAAGGATTAGCAGAAGCATAGTCAAGGAAAGCCAAAGTCAGGGGATGCCAGAGATCAGAGTAGTCCAGGAGGAAAGCCAAGGTCAGAAGCCAGAATCAGACAGGAAATACTGGAACGCTGATATGGCAGGCCAGGAACCAAACAAGGGAACCAGAGTCAATGAACTGACACTGCCCTCAGGGAGAGGCAGTGTCTTATACCTGGCTAATTGGTGATCAGCCACAGGTGTGCTGAGATTGTCGGAGCAGCCACAGAATAATGTCCAGCCCCCAGTGCTGGGTACAAGGCAAGATTATACTTCAGGCAATCCTAGAGCTGTATAGTGTCTCAGAGGCAAAAAAGCAGGTCCAGGATTGCAAAGTACCCAGGTTCACGTCCGTCACCAGGCACTTCTGGGGCGACCTCGTCTGGCCGTCTTGATGTCGCGGTGAGAACCGTGACAGTAAGTCTTCCAACCTGTCATTACAGTTGCAAAACGGGGCCATGACAACAACAAACTGGGCACCAATGTGCAATGTCAATCTCCAGTGAATACTATTCTACCCATCTGCTTCTCTACGCTTACCTTATGTGTCACTTTACCCTTTACCCCACTCCCTCTAGCATGTAAGCTCATCGAGCAGGGCCTTCAAGCTCTCTGTTCCTGCATGTCCAACTTGTCTGGTTACAATTACATGTTTGTTAATCCATCCATTGTACAGCACTACAGAATTTGTATAATATATAATAATAATAATAATAATAATGCCAGTTAAACAAAATTAATAAAAATCATGGAACATGTGAGATGAAGAAAGGTTAACAGATTAATATTTCATTACTTTGGAAAAATGGCACCTTGTATATGATAGCATTATACAAATATATTTGGGAACTATACAAACCATTAGAGAAATATATTTACTCCTGGTTTTGTTTTATACAGAGAACACTATTGTCATTTTTTTCTTGCTTTTTGGGTCCTATGGACATTACATCGCTGTGACGACTGCTCAATTTACTTTTATGCATATACTACAAGTGGGGATTTATACCACTGTACACGCACTACACTAGAGCTGGTTATAGCTCTACTAAACGTGAGTATAATTATATATGAACTACAAAGTATAGCACTTCTTTTTCATGACATATTGCACTATTGTAGTTTCTCTGCTTCTTGGATATACAAATTAAAAAAAAAAAAAAAACAATCACATAGACCATGTCATAAGTGCAATGTGAGCACATAAAGGTGCATAATTAATATATTAAACCGACACAAGTGCATAATAAAAATAACTAAGTGCAATTTACCTATCGATAAAGCCTAATGTATCCTCCTGGCAGACAAATCAGTATGACTAAAATGTAAAACAATTATATTCTTAGGAAACTATCACTTATAGATTAAGTTCAAAAACATCACTGCAGAGGGAACAAAACTATTCCCAAACTTATGGGTCTTACAATTCAGACTCCTGTATAGTTTTCCCAAAGGAGGAAGACTGAAGAATCCATAATTGGGATGGAATGCGTTTTTAATGATTCCACTTATTTTTCAAGCACAATGCTTATTGTAGATTTCTTCAATCGATGCAAGTTGAGCACTAATAATATATTGAGCAGTCTTCAATTCACTGAGCCCTCCTTACAGCTACTGAACAGTTACCGTACCATGATAAAATACAATTTATTAAAATGCTTTCAAGTGCGGTAAAACTATCATTATCTGTGGTGAAAAAAGCTCTCTTCAGCTTTTTAAAAAAAAATAGATGCTGATGTGCTTTCTAAACTACAGCAGTATAATTGGTGCTCCAAGACAAATCATCTGAAAAATACATTCCAAGAAACTTAAAAACTTTATTTCAGTTACTAGGATGGCTGGAGATGATAATACACTGTGCAGTTACAGCTAACAGTTAGTGATAGTTTCAATGATACAGCAGAGGGATGTATTCTGCTATTTTCTGGTGCAGAATTGAAAGTGTTTATTTTCTCTTAGCTAAAATGACACAGTGAATTGTGGATGCTTGTCTTTCCACATTTAGTGCTTAAAAAAATTGTCTTTATTTGCAGAGAAGGTAGTCTTAAACTAAGGGAAATATTTATTACGTATCACCTGTGGGTGCAGGACCTTGCATTACATTGAAGTAAATATTCTTCTATAGATTTTTTTAATTTTTTTTAATTTTTTTTACTAAATTACTCTAAAAAACTGACTTGTAAAAAGTATGAATTATGCTGGTAGATGATGAAAGTTCATCCATTTTATAATATGACAGCTAAAGTTGCTGAAATTAGATCAAAGAATTCTGTACATAGCAATAACATTATAATAACACTGTAAATGTTCAACAATAAGGAAACTGTTTTGTTTTATGTACATGATGAAAAACATATTGAAAAAGATAATTCACCAGTAGTTAAAAGGGCTCTGCTAAAGTGATGTGTTTCAGAATCTGTCTTGCCCACAAATGAGTTCCTGAATATTGTGTCATTGAGCCTTTTCAGTTTATAGTATATTAACTTTATGAGTAGAATTATGGACAAAATATTTTTCAAGGTGAATGCAGTTAACCTTCAAGTTATGTATATATGACGTTTTTATTGTAAGTTCACAAAGAAAATGTACATAACAGAAGGTCACAATGCAGTATCAGGTCTTACACAATACACAATAATCCATGAAGTCTGAACAATGTACGATATACAGTTGAAATGAAAGTTGAAACATCAAACATAATCAAAATGACTATGGTGTTGGTGGTATAGTAGAGTATGAGGGCAATAAAACTACAAGAGAGCTACCATAAAACCAAAAATGTTATCAGGCTAGTTGCAGGGCATGTAAGTCCAGCTGCATAGTTTAAAATGGTCTAGTGGGCTAAGAAAGGCTTTGGAGTCCAAGAGAAACTGGATTATTTAAAAGTTGCATTACTGAAGGCAACAGAAAATTGCATTAGGCTTGTCAGTAAAAGCAAAAAATTCAAGAAACCACTGTGGTACTCCGCAGATGTGGCCAAAATAGTTAAAAACAAAAAGTTAGCATTTAGTAATTATAAAAAAAGTGAGTGAGGAAGACAAAATGATCTATAAGATGAGGCAGAAAGAGGCTAAGCAAGTTATAAGAGTAAAAAAAGGGGGACAAAACTTTTTTTAGATACATAAATGAGAAAAGAAAAGTAAAACAAGGATTAATTAGATTAAAAACAAAAGAAGGAAGGTATGTAGAAGAGGATAAAGGTCTAGCTGACTGCCTCAATGAATATTTTTGTTCTGTATTTACAGATGAAAATGAAGGAAAGGGACCTCAGTTAAGAAAAAGCATAAATGAGTCATTTATTACACGTGAGTTTACAGAGGAAGAGGTTCTATTTCAACTGTCAAAAGTCAAGACAAATAATTCAATGGGACGTGATGGAATATACCCAAAGCTATTAAAAGAGCTTAGTGGTATACTAGCAAAACCATTAACAGATTTATTTAACCAATCATTGTTAACAGGAGTAGTCCCAGAATACTGGAAGTTAGCGAATGTTGTGCTCATTCACAAGAAAGGTAATAGGGAGGAGTCGGGCAACTATAGGCCAGTAAGCCTTACTTCAGTAGTGGGGAAAGTGATGGAAACCATGTTAAAGGATAGGATTGTTGAACATCTAAAAACACATGGATTTCAAGATCAGAGACAACATGGGTTTACTTCAGGGAGATCATGCCAAACTAATCTTATTGATTTTTTTGATTGGGTAACTAAGATTATAGATCAGGGTGATGCAGTAGACATTGCTTAACTAGATTTCAGTAAGGCTTTTGACACTGTTGCACATAGAAGGCTTATCAATAAATTGCAATCTTTAAGTTTGAGTTACAATATTGTTGAATGGGTAAGGCAGTGACTGAGTGACAGGCAACAGAGGGTTGTAGTCAATGGAATATATTCGAAGCTTGGACTTGTCACCAGTGGGGTCTGTACTTGGACCCATTCTCTTTAATATTTTTATTAATGATATTGCAGAAGGTCTTGATGGTAAAGTATGTCTTTTTGCTGATGATACTAAGATATGTAACAGGGTTGATGTTCCAGGAGGGATAAGCCAAATGGCAAATGATTTAGGTAAACTAGAAAAATGGTCAGAATTGTGACAACTGACATTTAATGTGGATAAGTGCAAGATAATGCATTTTGGACGTAAACACCCAAGGGCAGAGAACAGAATATTTGATAGAGTCCGAACCTCAACATCTGAGGAAAGGGATTTAGGGGTGATTATTTCTGATGACTTAAAGGTAGGCAGACAATGTAATAGAGCAGCAGGAAATGCTAGCAGAATGCTTTGTTGTATAGGGAGAGGTATTAGCAGTAGAAAGAGGGAAGTGCTCATGCCATTGTACAGAACACTGGTGAGACCTCACTTGGAGTATTGTACACAGTACTGGAGACCGTATCTTCAGAAGGATATTGATACCTTAGAGAGAGTTCAGAGAAGGGCTACTAAACTGGTTCATGGATTGCGGGATAAAACTTACCAGGAAAGGTTAAAGGATCTTAACATGTATAGCTTGGAGGAAAGACGAGACAGGGGGGATATGATAGAAACATTTAAATATATAAAGGGAATCAACACAGTAAAGGAGGAGACTATATTTAAAAGAAGAAAAACTACCACAACAAGAGGACATAGTCTTAAATTAGAGGGACAAAGGTTTAAAAATAATATCAGGAAGTATTACTTTACTGAGAGGGTAGTGGATGCATGGAATAGCCTTCCAGTTGAAGTGGTAGAGGTTAACACAGTAAAGGAGTTTAAGCATGCATTTGATACGCATAAGGCTATCCTAACTATAAGATAAGGCCAGGGACTAATGAAAATATTTAGGAAATTGGGCAGACTAGATGGGCCGAATGGTTCTTATCATCACATTCTATGTTTCTATGTTTCTATGAAAGTCTGTAGGGAATGTAGTGAGTAGCCAGTGGGTTCAGATCTGTGAGTATCACTGCAACAAAAATAGAGAATATGAGAATGGGCAAAAGCTTAGAGAACGCAGGTCTCAAAAATGTTTTTCCTCTCTTTAAGTCATTACAAAAATAACCTATACCATTTGCATATCAGACTGATCCCAACCATAGGTCCAGAACCAAAATGCTTTCAAGTCCTCTCTGCAGAAGAGAGTTAGGAATCCCAGAGGATTGTTTCAGCCTTCTTTAGGCTTCATCAGCTAGGTGTAACTAATAACCCATAGGAACAGTGAGAATGGGGTTCACATCTGGATTACCCTTTTAACCCTGATAACTACAGGGAGTGCAGAATTATTAGGCAAGTTGTATTTTTGAGGATTAATTTTATTATTGAACAACAACCATGTTCTCAATGAACCCAAAAAACTCATTAATATCAAAGCTGAATATTTTTGGAAGTAGTTTTTAGTTTGTTTTTAGTTATAGCTATGTTAGGGGGATATCTGTGTGTGCAGGTGACTATTACTGTGCATAATTATTAGGCAACTTAACAAAAAACAAATATATACCCATTTCAATTATTTATTATTACCAGTGAAACCAATATAACATCTCAACATTCACAAATATACATTTCTGACATTCAAAAACAAAACAAAAACAAATCAGTGACCAATATAGCCACCTTTCTTTGCAAGGACACTCAAAAGCCTGCCATCCATGGATTCTGTCAGTGTTTTGATCTGTTCACCATCAACATAGCGTGCAGCAGCAACCACAGCCTCCCAGACACTGTTCAGAGAGGTGTACTGTTTTCCCTCCTTGTAAATCTCACATTTGATGATGGACCACAGGTTCTCAATGGGGTTCAGATCAGGTGAACAAGGAGGCCATGTCATTAGATTTTCTTCTTTTATACCCTTTCTTGCCAGCCACGCTGTGGAGTACTTGGACGCGTGTGATGGAGCATTGTCCTGCATGAAAATCATGTTTTTCTTGAAGGATGCAGACTTCTTCCTGTACCACTGCTTGAAGAAGGTGTCTTCCAGGAACTGGCAGTAGGACTGGGAGTTGAGCTTGACTCCATCCTCAACCCGAAAAGGCCCCACAAGCTCATCTTTGATGATACCAGCCCAAACCAGTACTCCACCTCCACCTTGCTGGCGTCTGAGTCGGACTGGAGCTCTCTGCCCTTTACCAATCCAGCCACGGGCCCATCCATCTGGCCCATCAAGACTCACTCTCATTTCATCAGTCCATAAAACCTTAGAAAAATCAGTCTTGAGATATTTCTTGGCCCAGTCTTGACGTTTCAGCTTGTGTGTCTTGTTCAGTGGTGGTCGTCTTTCAGCCTTTCTTACCTTGGCCATGTCTCTGAGTATTGCACACCTTGTGCTTTTGGGCACTCCAGTGATGTTGCAGCTCTGAAATATGGCCAAACTGGTGGCAAGTGGCATCGTGGCAGCTGCACGCTTGACTTTTCTCAGTTCATGGGCAGTTATTTTGCGCCTTGGTTTTTCCACACGCTTCTTGCGACCCTGTTGACTATTTTGAATGAAACGCTTGATTGTTCGATGATCACGCTTCAGAAGCTTTGCAATTTTAAGAGTGCTGCATCCCTCTGCAAGATATCTCACTATTTTTGACTTTTCTGAGCCTGTCAAGTCCTTCTTTTGACCCATTTTGCCAAAGGAAAGGAAGTTGCCTAATAATTATGCACACCTGATATAGGGTGTTGATGTCATTAGACCACACCCCTTCTCATTACAGAGATGCACATCACCTAATATGCTTAATTGGTAGTAGGCTTTCGAGCCTATACAGCTTGGAGTAAGACAACATGCATAAAGAGGATGATGTGGTCAAAATACTCATTTGCCTAATAATTCTGCACTCCCTGTATTTAGAACTAGTAAAAAGGGAGGTGGGATATCAGAAAAGCTCTTGATAAGGGAGTAGATTTGTGACCAGAATGGGTACCATTAGTATTAAATGAATACTATAGTGTTAACAATGCAGAGGTGTATTCCTTACACTATAGTGTTCTAGTCATCATTTTGGTGAATAGCCCCCACTGCCAGGGTTAAAGGGGTGATTTCACTTACATTTTCTCCCTCACAGCACTGCTTTGCCTCTTTGAATTAGATTGAGATTGATAATCTTATCTAATAAAATGCTTTTCCAGAGGAAAGCATTGACAGGCTAGCGTGCATGTGAAGCAAAATGCCGCACTGGCCCCTGTGGCCTCTGATTGGTTCATGTTATTTTTGCGGCAAAATTAACGTGACCCACATTGTTTTGGCATAGCATTATGTGGGCATAGTGATCGCTCATGAAGCATTGTGTGGGCATCGTGATCGCCAGATTGGAAGAGAGCGCCCAAGACTGTCTGGGGAAATCTGGTATGACAATTATGTGGCAAGCCCTCCATGAGTAAAGATGGATTATATTTTATTGCAAAATGTTTTTTAATTTCAGGTTTTTGTCACAGTGCCAAAACACAGCCTGTCATAGCCACACACACGCTGTCACAGCCCTTCTCTACACACCTTGTCACCCCCACCCATACCCTATTATCCCCACACATACTGACACCCCCTTTACACACTATTACCCCCACACTATCATCCCCACACACTGTCACCCCCAACAAATACACTATCATCATTTCCAAACAGTGTCACCCCCTTCACCCAGCCAAACTCACATTAACCCCTCCTAATCCTGTCACTCTCACTAACTCCAACCATACCAAACTCACCTGCCCTTGCATTGCCACACTTACCCCATCAGATGACTGTCTGACCTCTGTGTTTGACTGTCTGACTGTGTGTGTGTGTGTGTGTGTGTGTGATTGTAACTGTGTGTGACTGTAACTGTCTGCCTGTGTGTGTGTGTGTGTAACTGTCTGCATCTGTGTGTGTGGCTGTGTGCCTATGTGCAACTGTAAATATGTGTGTGTGTGTGTGTGTGTGTGTGTGAGACTCTCTGCCTCTGTGTGTGTGTGTGTGTGTGTGTGTGTGTGGCTGTGTGCCTATCTTTGACTGTAACTGTGTGTGTGGCTGTTTGCCTCTGTGTGTGTGGTCATGTGCATATGTGTGACTAACTGTTTGTGACAGTCTGCCTATGTGTGACTGTGACTGTAACTGTGTGTGTGTGTCAGGAATAGCTAATGCCCAACACGCAGAACTTAAGTAGATATAAAGGAAAATCCTAAAACATATTACCAGGCCTTAGAATGGCCGGATTTAACGTTTAAAGGAAAAAAAACACAAGACAAAGACAAGAACGCAGAAAACACTGAATCAATGAACAAGCCACGAGTCAAGGAATGGAGAATACAGAATAGTCAAGAGCCAAACCAAAGGTCAAAGAATACAGAGATTGGATAGTCAGAAGGGAAGCCAAGGTCAAATATACTAGAATCAATACAAGGAATGTGCTCTCGGATAATCACAATGAAAACCACAACAGGGCATAGAGAAATGGACAAAACAGGTTTAAATACTCTAAGGCATTCCCTGATTGTCTGCAGGAAAGCATGTGTTTGAAGGCGTGTGAGTATAACACACCCACAGATCAATCATGATCTGGTACTTTAAGGGTTAACTAAAAAACCCTTAAGTCTGACAAAGTTGCAGCGGCCGGCGTCTCTAATGTTCAGAGACCCAGTCGCTGTGAAAGGGGGAGGAGCCATCACCAGAGGTGAGTGATGGGCGGCATTCCAATAACCACGTTTGAATGCCGCTGGTCCGAGAGGTGCCCGCCATTCCAGACCGCTTCCGGGCATGAGCGGACCCGGTGGGCGGTGGCTGGACAGGTAAGAGACCGGCGGCATTCCCCTTAGCATTTGGGAATGCTGCCACAACGATGCGCACCCAGTGTGTGACTGTCTGCCTCTGTGTGTGTGTGTGTGACTGTGTCTATGTGTGTAGCTGTGTGCATGTGTGTGACTGTCTGCCTATGTGTGACTGTAAATGTGTGTGTGTGTGTATCTGTAACTGTGAGTGTGACTGTCTGCCTCTGTCTGTGTGGTTGTGTGCCTATGTGTGACTGTAACTGTGTGTGTGACTGTCTGCCTCTGTGTGACTGTAACTGTGTGTGTGTGGATGTGTGTCACTATAACTGTGTGTGGATCACACTGTCTGTATGTGACTGTAAGCCTGTGTGTGTAATTTTTTAGGCCCTGGCCCTATCTTTCCCAAAGTGCCTGCATAGACATCAATCTTGGCATTTACCTGCCTTCTCCCAACACACAATCCTTACAAACACACACATCACCCTCACACATCACCCTCACACACACACATCACCCTCACACACACACACAGCATCATCACAAACACACATCACCCTCATAAACACAGCATCATCACACACAGCATCATCACACACACATCACCCTAACACACACATCACCCTCACACAGCATACTCACACACACAGCATCCACACACACACACAGCACCCCCCCACACACACAAACACAGCACCCCTCCCCCATACACACACAGCACCCCCCCCACACACAGCACCCTCACACACAGCACCCTCACACACAGCACCCTCACACACACACACACACTTTGCTCCTCACAAATGCACACTACACCTCTCACACATACACTGCACACCTAACACATACACACAGCAGCCCCAAACACGCTGCACCACTCACACACACAATACTTCCAAACATATATGTGTATATCCATATCCTATATATATAATTTATAATATTTGCCATTGCCATTAATGCAGAATATTAGCGAGCCACATTACAATAGGTTTGTATGCCGTCTGAATGCCTAATACATTAGAATGCCGAATAGGTTTAAACCCCTCGCTAACTATTTCACTGCACAATCTGGCAAATAACCTTACTTATAGCCATGGAGACAATCAGTCCATGTTTTAGAAGGATTGGGATATTCCCTTTAGTGCTTTTCAACATTTATGATTAATTTATTTTATTATTTATTACTAGCCCAGTATCGGAGAATACCAAGGGAGCAACGGCATAATAAGGTTATAACTCAATTTTTGACCAATTATTTACCCTTTATATTTTATAGATGTTTTTTACAATATGTGCAATCATGTAGAACACCAGCGGGCTACATTCAAACAAGGTCTGAATACTGTTTACATGTTGAACATATTAGACCAGCATTGAAAGGGTTAATACCCTCCTTGCTGATAAGCTCACCGCTGCAACTGAACTAGTATTTTTTAAACATCTACAGAAATTAACTCACTTTTAGCATGTACTTAAGAAGTATCTAGGGATGCTATATATATATATATATATATATATATATATATATAACGAGGAAGTCCCCTCCAACTCATTTTATTTTTGTGCCAAGGACTGCAAATGAAAAATCTAATATGGGGCACATTTTTAAATAGAATAATTATTATTAAGGATAATGGGAGACAAACCCTTTTTTTAATAGATGTTCAAAACTGGTAATATTAATTAATAAATTGAGGTTCTGTTTATAGTGAAAACGGAGAGGATAGGTATGCATTAAAAATATAAGATACTATAGAGCAATCTGACATTATGATTACGGAGACAATGATCCATTCTCACATTTTAGATATATTATTGAAATGTTAATGTGTAATAGTTTTATATGCAGTAGCCAACAATATTGAGGCTATGACATGGGCAATTTTTATGATATACACCCACTATACGGACTGTTAATAGAAGGGTGTATTTAAACCACTCAAATCCCCCTGTTCGGTCATCTTTAAAAAGTCCGGTTTTAACGGACAAAGCGAGTTGATGAAAGTGGTGGGATTGATTTATTTGAAACCTGCAGGAACCAGTGTGGTAGGACAGAAGAGCTGACATCTCTGCAATGATATCGTACTAAGTGCACAGGACTGACATACGGAGCAGCACACGATCTTCTACCGGCGAGTACACCGCATTGTACTACTGCTTATTTTGTGAAACTTAGAAATAAGTGTTCACTATATTTTCTTGTAAGAGTTTTTATGTAAGGGTTTTTTTATGCTTGGGAAATAAATGTGTTACTGTTTTACGCTATGTTAAGTATCCTTTTTTTAAAGGTTGACACAAAGTAGCCGAGCAGATACAAAGATACAGAGTGAAAGAGGATCCATTTCCCTTTATCAGCATAAACCCTTACACAGCGTGAGAATATCCTCATACAAAGACTATTCATTTGGATATATCTCTACCCTGACACTTACACTGGACATTATATAAGTATATTTTATGATCAGACTTTAGAGCATTTTTTTCTCTGTCCCTATACTTGTAAATAAGGGGTTGGTCTACTAAGCGCTGATACTACTGTTTTATGCTTTGTTCAAAATTTTTTAATACTTAATGCTTCATAGTAGAGAATTCACATTTAGGTGTATTCGTATTACTTATTGTATTTTTGCGCTCTCTTATAATTATATATCATATATGTGTATATATACACTACAGAACCCCTCACACACATACTGCACCCCTAAACACATTAAATTCCAGACAAACACTAGATTCCTTAGCCAACATATCATCTACTCATATATCATCTACAGATATATACACACACTAGATCTCTATATACACTCTGAATCCTCTATACACACATACTCACTTGATCTTCTATACACACTCTGGGTCCTTCAGACACACACTAGATCCCCTACACACAGACGCTGTACCACCTACACACACACTACATTTCTGACATATACATTCTGGATTCCCTATGCACACACTAGATTCCATGTAAGCAAACACCGTGAGTATCCCAATTATGGAAACTCCTGAAACAAGTTTCAAGCATACACAACGCAAGCATGTTATTAAATTTGCTTGCGCTGTGGAGAACAAATACAGGACCCTTTTCTCATGCCCTGAAAGAGCATTGAACCAACATGCTCACTTTGAGATGGGGCATGCTTGTCATTGGGGATGACAAAACACACCCTATCTGGCCCCGCCCCCTTTTCAGTGGGCCGCTGTGAATAAAAAATGCCCGGGTCAAATTTTTTTCCCAGTCCTGCATAGGACCATGTGCATGGTCAGTCAATATTATGACTTCCATGGAAATCCCGAACCCCTGAACCGATCTGGGTGATTTTTGAATATGTTGGTCCCCCAGATCGGGGCTATCAGGGGATGTTGTGGGTTTTCAATGTGTTTTGGGGGTACGTTTGGGATGTTTTTAAAATGTATGTTTTCTGTGCGTGGAGATAATTGAGTTTAGTACAGATCCTGATTCAATTATCTCTCAGGGACAGGAGAGGGTTTTGTGTGGGAGTGTCCTGGACCTGAGAGTCAATGTAATTATGTGTATGCTTTACTGTAGTCCCCTCTCAGGTCCAGTGGGGAATGTCCCTGGAATATGTTATGGAAAACCCCTTGTGTGGGGACCTGCATATAAGGCCAGTTGTGGCTGCCATTAAACAGTTCTATTCACTTTCAAAACAGAGCCTTGTCTCATGCTTGTAGGGAACAGCTATAACAGCTATATCACTAGCTTTTGTAAGAGCTATCTTGCTATACTCTCTGGAGTAGGAGATCCCTACTGGAAGATGCATCCCTGACTTGGGTCCAGGGTGGGAGGAGGACTGCGAGACCCCAGCCAGGATGCGGTGGCTAAGGGTCTACAGGGCAAATGGTGTCTGGTGGAGTGCTTGGAAGTACTTGAGGTTACTAGTAAGCAGTGATTGACGGAGGCACCCATTTGGGGTGCCAGGCGGTCCACCACATTGTCACTGTGTGTATCTGAGTCAGTGTGTATCTTAGTGTATGCACCAGTGTGTGTATCGGTGTGTGTATGCCAATGTGTGTGTGTGAATATGCCTGTGTGTACATGTCACTGTGTGTATCTGAGTGTGTGTATCTGTGTGTATCTGCTAGTGTGTGCATTTGTGGGTGACTGTGTGTATCTGAATGTCAGTGTGTATATCTTTCAGTGTATCTTTGTGTGTCGGTGTGCATCTGAGTTAGTGTATGTGCTAGTGTGTGTATCTGTGTGTCAGTGCCTGTATGTGTGCCAGTGTGTATGTGTCAGTGTGTGTATCTGAGTGTATCTTATCTGTGTGTCACTGTGTGTATCTTTCAGTGTGTGTGTGTGTGTGTGTGTGAGCGGTGTGCATGTATCTGTGTGTTAACATGTGCGTGTGTCACTGTGTATCTGAGTGTGTGTATATCTGTGTGTCAAGATTTGTTCATGTGTCAGTGTGTATCTTTGTGTTGGTGTGTTTATGAATGAGTGTATATGTGAAGTGTGTTTGTGTGTATCTCTGTGTTAATGTGTATGTATATCTGTGTAAGTATGTATTTGGCAGTGTATGTGCATACAATCAAACACCAACACAACATACAAACACACCCCTGGAAACACAAACATTACATACAAAAACACCCCTGAATTCAAACTCCAGAAGTATAGACAAGCACACCCTTCACTCAAACACCAACACCATACACATGCATTTAAAAGCCAATGCTACATCCAAACACACCCCTTCACACAAATGCAAACATTACATACAAACACCAACTGCACACACCAAAGCACACCTGCTCCTAAGTACTACAATCTATCTGTATAAATAATTGAATATATACCAAAAAACTAAAATTTGCGGAAAAAAGAAATCACTACACTCTGCTAATTAAAAGGTTTGTCTTGCGGCACAATTTTTTTTGGGGGGAGGGGTTCCACGATGTTGGTACACTATGTTAAAGGGTTCCACGGGAAAAAAATAATTGGGAAACCCATTGCTCTAAATTGTAAACTTGTTTAAGGAGTATACTCAATAGCCTTTTGCTTCTTTTCAGTTGTAATAGTTGTAAAAGTTTGTTTCTGATTTGTTTTCTGTTTTACCCACTCCTTTTAAAGCACTGTGGAATAGACATGTGCATTCGTTTTCAGACTAAAAAGTAAATGGAAGTCCTAAATAGGAAATGTAAATGAAGCGAAAGGGCAAATGCATTACCTTTTTGTTTCAGTTCTTTTGTTTAATAGACTCTGTGTTGCAGGGGAATTAACCCCCACAGCACAGAGGAGAAACAAAAAAGTTGGTTCTCCCCGCCGCCTGAGACTTTACCCATACAGAGCTGCAAGGAGCCTCTTACAAGCACGGGTTAAGTGCTTGAAGAAAATAACACTGCGCATGCACACAAAAAAGCACTACCAGCTCCCTCCTTGTGATAAATAATATTAATCCCTGTCACCCCCCCCCACCTTGGTCATTATGACCCCCATATTAACAAAAGGGAGGTTAAATACTCCTGTATGGTGCGAGTAAGGGCATGTCGCCTAAACAGCGAGCTCTGTCATTTAGAACTACTAGTGACTGGGCAACTATTGCTGCCCTGTCACTAGTGCTGCTCCCCCATGGGGGGAACCCAAAAAACTAAAATGGGGGGTACATAGTGCCCCCACTCATGACCCGCGGGTGGGGGCTATTAATATAAATGGGGGGACCTAGTGTCCCCCTCCATGACCTTAATTAAATAAATAATGGGGGGGACCTAATGTGAGCGGTGGGAGGGGACCCCAATTAAATAAAGGGGGACCTAATGCCATGAGCAGTGGGTGGGGTCCCTAAATGAAAAGAGGGGAAGAAGGGGGTGCGGTGTCCCTGACCCCCACTCATGAGCGGCAGATGGGGGCCCTAAGTTTCGATGGGGGGGACCTATTGTCTAGTCACATTCCCCCATGGTGGGGAACCCAAATACCTTAAAAGGGGGGTCATTTATTAATATAAACAGGCCCCCACTGATGAACGGTGGGTGGGGACCCTAACAGACAATGAGGTGGGACCTATTGTTCTCCCCCCTACGGCCTTCACCCATGAGCTGTGGGTGGGGGCCCTAAATGACAATAACTGTGGCGGAACTATTATCCTATTCCCCAAACCCCTAGTCACCCACCTCCGCACTGAAAATAGTGGAACAAAAAAACCTGGCGGCAAAAAAAATAATAAAGTTTTTTGCAGGGCTGGGAAAGGCTTATAAAGCCTTCCCACACCCTGCAATTCGACTAGGGGCACTGTAATTGGCCGATTCCAAGCCAACCGATCAGAGTGCTTTTAGTCATTTTACACAGCGTAGAAAAATTCCAGTAAGTAAAATGACTCAGAGAAATAGGCTCCCCAACTGTCTGTTAGGGTCCCCACCCGCCACTCATGGGTGGGGTCCTGGGGGGGAGACAATAGGTCCCCCCATTGATATGGGTGGGGGGCAGGGGGACAATAGGTCTCCCCTTATTATCATGTATGGCCCCCACTCGACGCTCATGGGTGGGGCCTTGGTGGGACACTAGGTCCCCCCTTTATATTTTTAGTCTGCACGGGTGGGGGGCACAATGCCCCCCCATTTTAGTTTTTTGGGTTCCCCACCGTGGGGGAATGGCACTAGCAATAGGCAATAGCTGTCCAGTCACTAGTAGTTTTAAATGACAGTAAGCAGCTACTCACTCTTTAGCCGACATGCCCATGAGTAGGGGCAAGTGGGAGGATTTAACATCCCTTTTATTAATAAAGGGGTCTTAGTGAACCCCCCATAGGTTTTAAGGTGGAGGGATAGGAATTAATATTTATTACAAGGAGGGAGCTGGTAGCACTGCCGGCTCCCTCCTTGCTTTCTTTTTTTTGCGCATGCGCAGTGATATTTTCAGCCATTTCAGCCTAATGGGCAAAAACAAATAGTTTTTTTACCGAGTTTCGTCCTAAAACAAATTGTTTATGGACAAAATTCGAAATGGACGAATTTAATTTTAATTAGTAGGAATTCATTCGTTCGAAACAAAAATTTCACTGGTGCACATGTCTACTGTGGAAAGTGTTGGTGCTGTATAAATGCCAGTAATAATAATAATTATTATTTATAATATATTTTCGCATTATATCATTTTGAATGAGATAAGGATTAATGTGTCTATGTCCACTTAATATTATACAGATTAGCATGTACTTTTTCTATAAATTTTTAGCTTTTACTGGGCAAAACAGGTATAGAAGAATTAAATGCGGACCCTTTTATCTTCAAAGTCTGAACTTGCTTTGATTTTGTACTCTTCAATAGGCTTCTGTTAGTAAAATGTTTATTTGACATTTTTTCTTCTGTGTTAGTGTTTTTTTTTTTTTGCAGAAAGCACATAATTGTAAACTCAAGGCAAAAGACTGGTAATGTCAAAGGTTATGGTTACTGATTTTGTCTGAGAAATTCCAATGAACAGTAAAATGTTAACCTTGTTGTACATAAAAAAAAGTAAATGTCACCTTCAATTTTTATTGTCGCTTTAAAGTTAAATATGATGCTTTGCTTACGTATAAATAATATATATATAAAAAAAGACATTGCTATTTAGAAATACAGCTATAAGGAAAGGACCAGTAACTACATAATTGCATTGTAATCTAGACTGAAAAAAGACCATTGAGTTCAACCTTTGAAACATATCCTTTTATGCTGATGATCCAAAAGAAGACAAAAAAAATTAAATTTAAATTGTTAGCCAATTATGCCACAAAAAGGGAAAAAATATGTATGACTTCGTAATGGCAGATTTCTACTTGGATCAACAAAATGTTCCACATACATGGAGGTTGATTTAGTTTCTCCAATGGCCATGAGAGAGTTAATCCCACCTGCCATGTCAAGGCACACCTCTCAGGTATGTAGGGGTGTATATAAAAAAATATAGAAATATCTATGCCAGAAGCTCAAGAAAGCAAGATGAAAGGTTAATGTAGGATCCACCTGAGAGGTTTGCCTTGATGTGGCAGGTGGGCTAAACTCCCTCATGGCCATTGGAGAAACTGAATAACCTCCATTTTGCATACGAATTTGGGGAGAGCGCAGGTAACTTCTCTTTGGTTTTCACTGTATGTATTGGGGCTGATGTGTACTATGGTCATTGCTGCCATTTAGGAGTGATGGGACTTTGAGCACAGGACTTGTTTTTTTGTGTTTATGTTCACATAAATATTAACCCTTTCACATCGGAACCTGCATATTTACGATTGCCAAAGTATGCAGTCATATCCCGCAATTTGCATAATTGCAAATGGAATTAGTTTATTGCAAACTAATTTTATTTGCAAATTATGCCTTCTGTAACTACACTAACTCACAGAGCAGCAGCAAAAGCCTTTACACTATGAGAGGGTAAGAGAACTGGGCATCTTGTTTGATCTTTCCCTGTATTCACAGGGGGCGTGGGAGCAGCTGACAGATCATTGGGACAGTCACTCCCCTCCATGGGCAGAAGGTACTTAGAGGGTGACTAAGGCTGTTAGAGAGCTGGCAGAGGGCACAGTGTGTGTTGTAAGTCCTGACAGGCAGTCACCACACAAGCAGCAAACACTGATGTCCCTGCTCCATTACTATATGAAGTTTACATCATAATGGAGCAGGTAAACTGGAGGATGACTCCTGTCAGAAATTACAACACACTATCACCACTACACCACTAACAGTGTGTGTCTGTCAGCATGAATATGTGTCTGACATTGCGTGTTACTGGCAGTGTACGTATGACAGCATGTGTCTACTTAATTATTATTGTCACATTCCTCTTTTCTGGGAGGCTAACCCCCTTTCCTGACAGTATTGCCCAGAGCATACCCTCCACCTACTTTCTGCTCTTTTGGTGGCTTTAAACTGCAATGATATGTAAAGATTATCTACATCATTAAGGCAGTCCCCAAGAGCTGTCATTCAAGCAATTGGAAATCCATATTCCTGACTGCCTATATGACCATGTAATGTAAATTGGCAATTGGATGCTTTAATTGAATGGTTCATATGTGTGTATATACAATGGTTACAATTGTGAAGTTATGGTGACATCAACAAAGGACCGAGTTAGAGATATGTAAGGCTATATAAAGCCTGCCACAAGTGCTTAGTTCCATAGCCTGGCACATTAACAAACAACAGTCCGGAGGCCCAAAGAAAAACTGCCTCTCCTGGAGATAAGCCCCTACATAGGAGCAGCCAAGAAACCACTTCATTTGGAATGCCCAAAGTAGAGCAAAACAGATTAAATTTCTGACTGTTGTGTTCAGTTAGGAATTACAATTAATACAACCAATATGTAATAAGACTAAGAAGGAAATCCAGTTTTCTCGAAGTACCC
Organism: Pelobates cultripes; assembly: GCA_933207985.1. Classification (NCBI taxonomy): domain Eukaryota; kingdom Metazoa; phylum Chordata; class Amphibia; order Anura; family Pelobatidae; genus Pelobates; species Pelobates cultripes. The sequence continues at coordinate 156,846,476 of OW240913.1, read as the reverse complement.
ATTGACATTCTACCATAGGAAACTGCAAAACCAACATTATGCCCACAATGGCATCCAACTATATGTCTTACTCACAAAGTGTGGCATAAACATAAATCCATGTGAATCCTGTTTCCCCATGAATCTCTTTTTCACCAACAAACTTTTGGTTCCCCCTTGCATCTCTTCACCAACTACCCTACTACCCCAACACATCTGCACTGCATTATCTGACTATATGAAAACCCGCACCCAGACATTTCATGATGAGTTTAAACATCGCCAATAAGTTCATGATCTCCAAACACTACCAGATCTGAATGAAAGGACAAGGTCCTTGAAAGGACAGACTTTGAAATATTATGGTCAACACAGTCACCTCTGGTACATGCCCTCTCATTTGCATATAAAACTCTAGGAAGCTCCAAATGGTACTCCCTATCTTTTTGCGTGTCTAGATGGGAAATGGATGATGCCCAGTATAACAATATGGATAGATGTCCCCACCCACTAGCAGCCAGTGAGTAAATAGTTTAGACTTTTAAAATCTGAGCCCAGGCTGGGAGGTGTATGTGACAGTGAGAGAAAAGGTGAGTGTGCCAGGATTAGGGGGATTCATGTTATAGGGTAAGTGCTGCATGATTGAAGGGGGTGAGTGTGACTGAATAAGAAGGAGTTAATATAAGTGTGGGAGGGTGACAATGTTTGTGGGGGTGGAGGCAGTGTCTGGGTGGTGTCAGTTTGTGTTAGGGGTAACAGAGTGGAGGGGGGTGCCAGAGTGCGAAAGAGAGTGACAGGGTGTATGCAGGGGGATGCCAGAGTGTGGAGGGGTCACAGTATGTATGGAGGGGGTGCCAGAGTGCAGAGAATGGTGCTCATGTGTGCGGAGAGTGATGTCCGTGTGTGCGGAGAGTTGTGTCAGTGTGTGCGGAGGGAGTGACAGTATGTGTGGAGGGGGTGCCAGTGTGTGTGGAGAGAGGTGACCGTGTGCGGAGAGAGGTGACAGTGTGTTTGGAGGGGGTGACAGAGTGTGAGAGGGAGGGTGGCAGTGTGAGATGGTGGGTGACATAGTGTGAGAGGGCATGACATAGTGTGAGAGGGAGGTGACAGTGTGTGAGGGGGGAGAACTAGTGTGAGAGGGGGGTGAAATTGTGTAGGGGGTGACAGTGAGAGGGGGTGACATAGTGTGAGAGGGTGACAGAGTAAGAGGGGGTGACAGAATGAAAGTTGTGTAACCTAGTGTAGGGGGGGATAGATTGTGGGTGGGTGGCATAGTGTGAGAGGGAAGGTGACAGAGTAAGAGGGGAGTGACATTAATGTGAGGGGGGGTGACATAGTGATAGAGATTTACATTAGTGTAAGGGTCGTGACAGAGTAAGTGGGAGTGACAGAGTGAGGGGGGGACACCTTTTTTTTATTAGATGATTTCCTGGTGGTCCAGTGGGCTCCCTCTGTCCCTAGTGGTCCGGTGGGCTCCCTGTGTCCCTGGTGGTCCGGTGGGCTCTCCGGTATGCATCTCTGCCGGGTGCAGAACTGCAGACTACATGGTAAAAATCTTGCGATCTCCATTCAGAGTGTTGCCGTTGTAACCCACGGCAACGCTCTGATTGGCTGAGATCGCGAGACATTCTAGTCTGCAGCTCTGCACTCGGCGGCATAAAGGGCAAGCCGCCGGGCCCCCACATTGTGTGTGTACTTTGCAGTTTAAATGGCCCTGTTTGGAAACCGGATGGCTTTGCCACATTAGCTACAGGGCGAAATGCAAATTAAAGGAACCTTTTTATGCACTGACACAAATGTGTTAAAGGTACAGCAGTTACAAAGTCAATGGTTGACTAACAATTTATCCCTATATTTAACAAGGTGTGAAGTGTGAAAAACATAATTAAATATAGAAAGCTCTTTATCTTGCCACTGGGCCCCTCCTTCTTAGCTTCCTGTCAATCATTGTTATAAGTTCTTCCCTTTGAACCTGGCAGTCAACATAGAGAAGTTGAAACAATATTTATTTTTCGCCTCCTCATCTGCAAAGTGTTCCCTGGCTTTGCCTTGTCTGTTATGATGTAATTTGCTGAATCTTTAACTTAAAAGAAAGAGGGTCAACTCATGAGAAATATTAACCCAAGTTATAAGTAATTTTCAATGTTTTATTCAATGGTGCAATTTCTAATGAAGCAACCGTTTCCCTTTAAGGTTAAGATGCTCAATTCCAAATGCTTTGGTGTTCAGCCATGGTCCTGTTTTAGATCATTCTAAAGGTTCCTTCCTTGTCTTACTTCAAATCAGTTTATTTTTCTCAGAGTGTGGAGGGATCACAGTGTGTATGGAGGGGAGTGCCAGAGTGCAGAGAGTGGTGTCAGTGTGTGCGGAGGGAGTGACAATATGTGTGGAGGGGGGTGGGGGGGGATCACTCCCTCCACACACACTGACACCACTCTTTTCATGGCATTATTATCCTATTCATATTAAATATAATTGTCTTTTTTTTTTGTGTGTGTCTAGTCTTGTCTTGCATTTTCTGCATTGATTCATGGAAAACATTTCCTCCCTTTCTTAGATGACCCCCTCACATCAACGCAACTTTCCTCTAATGCCGTTCATGTTGTGAATATATGTAAAACTACCATATCATAGCTTAAGTGTAGTTGTGTAAGCTTTAACAATTGTGTATTTTTTTTGCCATTTGTATGCTAACCAGGTTTACACTTGAAGAAGCCTTTTGTGGCGAAACGCGTTGTGTTTTAATCTAAATAAAAGTATTTTTTTCTGACTATTTTAAATACTTTATATGTATCCTTATTTTTTTACCTGGCATATCCTAAACATCTGAAGCTTTTATACCATCCAAAGAATCCATGGTGAGGATCGTACCACCCAGGCGCTTTACACAGAGCGGTTTGTCTGCTCTGTAAATTGTAAGTACATCTCTTATTTTATCCAGCACTTTTTTAATATATAGAGCACTATAGGCCTCCTCCTGTGTTTTTATTTCATATAACCTGCACTGAAAATCTCGTGAGAGGAATATCCTACATGTGGGGAGTTTAAATACCACTGTATGCTGTTTTACTCGAGCTGGTTATAGCTCCCACAAATGTGAGTTGGCATTTTTTAATCTCAGTGTTGTCTGTAGCCATACTCCTTTATGTTACTGCACCATTGGTCCCCTCTGTATGTTTTTTTTTCTCTTTCATATATGCTGATGAGAACTTGACCCAAGATGTCCTGAGAATTTAAGAAGAATATACCTGTGAATTAGAGACTTTAATTTGCCTGTTTCCCTGGTATTTTTTTTTCTCTATCCATTTTATTTATTTACTTTGTTCTTGGCGCACCCTGTAATTGTTGTTTCCTGTTTTTCAAGTCCTTTGAAGAGTTTTGAGGGTTACCCTTCCTTTCAGGTGTGCAGCCTCCCCCTCCCCATTGTGATCAGTTTGGATAGCGCTGTTCCATCCCTCTTATTTTTTTTTCTTGATTATTGTTGTCCACTTGTGTTTTTGATGTAATATATCCATGCAAGGAACCATATATACAAACAAAAATGTTGATCAATTAAATATATTAATCAAATACAAATTTATTGAAAAGTTTTAGGATATATTTTTATTTCTGACTTTAGAAATCAACTTAAACATGCAAACAGTAAGGCTGGTACATTGCAATTTAAGCATATTACATATAGAATTGTTTAGAGATATAAATCATTATTCATTCCAGACAACACATTTTTAAAAGATCAGTTTTTATTATACAAAAAAGCTGATCCATTAAATATATTATTGAACTTCAAATTTATTGAACAGAGTCAGTATATATGTTTAATTCTGACTCTGAAAATCACACTGAAAGCATGGACAGTAATGTTGGTACATTGCAATTCAAAATAATTACATTTAGAGTTTTATATAGGTATAAATCATTATTCATTCAAGACAACACATTTTAAATGATCAGTTTTTATAACAATTAGAATTGATAAATTTTGATAATGTATTTAGTTGTTTTTTTTTTGTCATATAATATAAAATATGCCAAGCATCAAGAAACCAGAGAAGTGAAAGAATAATGTGGTAGCACTGGACGGGGTCGTGGTTGTGGTTGTTGTCAGACTTGTCAGTTGAGTGGTTGGTGTTTCCACTTTGACATTGGATGTACACAATGAACAATTAATTCCACAGAAGTCACAAGAGGAAATACTTTTCATGGTTTCAGAATTATAGGTTCTTGTTGCAGTGTTACCTGGAACAAAGAATATTTGTTAACATACACTGTTAAGAAACAAAAGAAAATACAATGACATTCTATTAGAATATACACATTAAGAAAATAGCAGTAGAAATCATTGCTCATCAGCCATATGATGTATACAGACATGTGGTGTATTTTCTGTGACAGAGAGGAATCTATATGCCTCTCTGTGCCTGACAGATCCAACACATTACAGATGCATGCATTCACACATGCACACACATACACATCTATACATAACTGTGATCATGATTTAGAATCCCATACTGAGTGCATAGTGACATCATCTGAGCAATTATTCCCTGAAATGAACAGATAATACTGCATGGCAGGGCCGGACTGGGGAAAAAATTAGGCCCGGGCATTTTTCAATCAGAGCGGCCCCCTAAGAAGTGTGTGTTTTGTCATCACTAATGACAAGCACGCCTCCTCTCAAAGTGAGCATGTTGGTTCAATGCGCAGAGCTGCGCTGAAGAGCTCTGGCATTAGAAAAAGGCCCTGTATTTGTTCTGCGCAGCGCAAGCAAATTTAATAACATGCTTGCGCTGTGTTTGCTTTTAAATTGTCTCTGGTGTCTCAACAAGTGGGATACCAGAGGACAAAAAGGGCCAGGAAAGTGTATGGTGCATGTGTTTGGAGCCTGCTTGTGGGATTGCGTGTGTGTAGAGTGTGGTGTGGTATTGTGTAAATAGGTCAATTTCATATGTGTTTGTGGTGTAATATGTGTGGCTAGGGGCTGTAGAGAGTGTGTGTATAGGTGGCATAGTGTTATAGGGGATGTAGCGAGTGTGTGCATACGGGCTGTAGTGTGTGTATAGGTGACGTAGTGTGTGTAGGGATTGTAGAGAGGGTGTGTTTAGAGAATGTTGTATGTGTTTGCTGACAAGGAATGTAGTGTGTGTGTAGGTGGTGCAGTGTGTGTGTAGGAGATCTAGTGTGTAAAGGACCCAGAGTGTGTATAGGAGATTGTGTGTGTGTGTGTGTGTGTATAGAGGATTAAGAGTGCATATAAGGTAAGGGATCTAGCGTGTATCTGGAGCGTAATGTATGTAGTGCTGTAGTGTGTGTGTGTGTGTATATATATATATATATACATACATATATATATTTGGACGTATTGTATGTGTGAGGGGCGCAGTGTGTGTGTATGTAAGAGGGGTGCTGTGTGTGAGGGTGTTTTTATCTGCCGTCACATTCTAATTTTCTTTGTCTGTTAACTCACTGAGGGTTATTTTATATATTATATATATATATATATATATCTGTAAATATATATATATATATATATATATATATGTGTGTGTGTGTGTGAGCGAGGGTGCTGTGTGTGAGTGAGGGTGCTGTGTGTGAGTGAGGGTGCTGTGTGCCTGAGTGCGCTGTGTGTGTCTGGGTGCGCTGTGTGTGTCTGGGGGTGCTGTGTGTGTCTGGGGTGCTGTGTGTCTGGGGGTGCTGTGTGTGTCTGGGGGTGCTGTGTGTGTCTGGGTGCTGTGTGTCTGGGGGTGCTGTGTGTCTGGGGGTGCTGTGTGTGTGTGTCTGGGGGTGCTGTGTGTGTGCTGTGTGTGTCTGGGGGTGCTGTGTGTGTCTGGGTACTGTGTGTGTCTGGGGTGCTGTGTGTGTCTGGGTGCTGTGTCTGGGGGTGCTGTGTGTGTCTGGGTGCTGTGTATGTCTGGGGGTGATGTGTGTGTCTGGGGGTGATGTGTGTGTCTGGGGGTGCTGTGTGTGTGTCTGGGTGCTGTGTGTGTGTCTGGGGGTGATGTGTGTGAGTGTGATTTTTTTTAATTTAAATAAAAAAATTTTTTTTAATTAATAATAATAATTTTAAAAAAAAGTTATATCTCCCTGGGACGGGGGGGAGCCGTTCTGCCAGGGAGGAGAGCCATGCTGCCTGATCCCTGGTGGTCCTAGCGGTAACCGCGGCAACGCTCAGAATCCCGCGAGAGGACCCGGCGGAGCTGCTGGATAGAGCTCCGCCGGTCCTCTCCTCCCTCCCTCACACCCCAGCAAGCGGCCGCCTGGAAGTGTCTCTGGGCCGGTAAAGGGAGATCTTTGATCTCCCCACCGGCCCACGGAGGCACACAGCGGGGCCGGCGCTCGGGTAGTGCTGGCCCTGCAGGAGCCGGCCGGGGAGATCCTGTGATCTCCCCTGCCGGCCTCGGCCCCACGGCCATCGCGGCCCACCGGGCATTTGCCCGGTATGCCCGATGGCCAGTCCGGGCCTGCTGCATGGATCAACTCGACGCAGTCTTAAGGCCCTAATGTTGGCCAGAATTGGGACATGTATATCCTGATCTGCCCGAGATAAGTAAACGTTATAATTCTGAGCAGCAACTGCCACCATTATTATGATAGCAACTGATACACCTACTTTCCAATACTGCAACTCCCATTAATCTTGGGCAGTTCTGGGACACTTATGCCCTAACGCTGTCCTTACAGTAAAACCCTCTCCCTATACACTACTCTAACATGCTACACAGTACGTGTTAACTAGTGATGTCGCGAACCCGAAATTTTCGGTTCGCGAACGGCGAACGCGAACTTCCGCAAATGTTCGCGAACCGGCGAACCGCCCGAAACGCCATTGACTTCAATGGGGAGGCGAATTTTAAAACACACAGGGACTCTTTCTGGCCACAATAGGGATGGAAAAGTTGTTTCAAGGGGACTAACACCTGGACTGTGGCATGCCGGAGGGGGATCCATGGCAAAACTCCCATGGAAAATTACACAGTTGATACAGAGTCTGGTTTTAATCCATAAAGGGCAGAAATCACCTAACATTCCTAAATCACAATCAATATGGATTGACACCTGACATATGACATATTGACACCTTGACATATGGATTGACACCTGTCCTCAGAGCCCCTGATGCACACGGACACAGAGCAGAATAGAGACTGGTCCCCCTACATAGGGTCACTTGGCAGATATGGATTGACACCTGTCCTAAGGATCCCTGATACACACTGACACAGAGCAGAATAGGGACTGTTCCCCCTACATCGGGTCACTTGGCAGATATGGATTGACACCTTGTTACAAACTGCTATTTGTAACGGGCCCTTTAAATGGCAAATTGCCCTGTTTCCCTGGGCTGTGGAGAAGCCTCTTTGCCAGCCTCCTCCCGCATGACTATGGCCCCTGGGAGATTGTGAAAATGTATGCACTTTTATTTGGTGTGTATGGCCCTTTAAGACTGTCGGTGGGCATATTGGGGCTTATGGACTCTTTATGTGACTGGTGCTGGCCCTTTAAACACCTTTTTGGGACATCAGGAAGATTGGGACACTGCCCCTTTAAGGCCGTGTCCCCAGACTTGTTGGGGACACGGCCCCTTTAAGACGGTGTCCCCTGTGTCTCCAGACCTGGTGCAAACCCTTTGTGCCTGCCTTGCTATTTCCCACTTGGTTCAGTAAATGGGAAATTATTTCAGCTGCAGAGACTAAGTCCCATACGGCGATGGGACTTAGTCTTTTTTTCAGCCGTTTTTTTCAGCCTTATTTCAGCTGCAGAGACTAAGTCCCATTCGGCGATGGGACTTAGTCTTTTTCTCAGCCGTTTTTTTCAGCCTTATTTCAGCTGCAGAGACTAAGTCCCATTCGGCGATGGGACTTAGTCTTTTTCTCAGCCGTTTTTTTCAGCCTTATTTCAGCTGCAGAGACTAAGTCCCATTCGGCGATGGGACTTAGTCTTTTTTTCAGCCTTATTTCAGCTGCAGAGACTAAGTCCCATTCACGATGGGACTTAGTCGTTTTTTCAGCCTGAAATAGACCGACCTCACAGCCCAAATCTATGGAACTGTTTTGGGTAGGAAAATGTGCTTGCGGTCGGTCATAAAGGGACCTCCAGCTAACTTTTTAACCCCTGGATGGATTTGGCTGATTTTTGGTTATGTTTATGTTTTAAGTGTGCTGATTCCAAATATGTAATTATGAAGATGGGATGTAGTTTTAAAGTTACAGGGTATGGCTAAAAACTGTATTTTTACTGCCTGTGTTTAATTATGTTAATCTCTTCCCAAACGTCATTTCGTTCAAAGTGGAGAGAATGTTAAAAAAAAATATTTTGTTCGGAGTGTGAGAAATGCTTTTCAGCCGCTTCTAATCTTAAGCATCATTTGAGGAGCCATACAGGAGAGAAACCTTATTTGTGGTGTGTTTAGTAATGTTCTGATCAGTTTAATACCTTCCGCGTCTCCTATCAGTGGACATGTATATGGCAGCCATTTTAGGAACCGTACACCTGGGACCCGAGCAAGGTCACCTCGTTCAACAGGCAACAACATTTGTCCCTGGAAAACTATCCTGGACATTCTGTACAATTTGTATGGATATGGCAGTGATTTCTGTAACAGGGAGATGGAAGAAGATGCTTGGTCGGTCCTCTTAATTCAAATTTGGGGCACTGCCCGGTCAAGCTAATGTGCCACCAGATAGGAGTGGTGTGTTTAGTATTGTTCTGATCAGTTTAATACCTTCCACGTCTCCTATCAGTGGTCGTGTACACGGCATTGATTTTTGTAACAGGGAGATGGAAGAAGAGCCTTGGTCGGTCCTCTACTGCAAATTTGGGGCACTGCGCGGTCAAGCTAATGTGACACCAGATAGGAGTGGAGTGTTTTAGTATTGCCCTGATCAGTTTAATACCTTCCGCCTCTATCAGTGGACGTGTACACGGCATTGATTTTTGTAACAGGGAGATGGAAGAAGAGGCTTGGTCGGTCCTCTTACTGCAAATTTGGGGCACTGCGCTGTCAAGCTAATGTGCCACCAGATAGGAGTGGTGTGTTTAGTATTGTTCTTATCAGTTTAATACCTTCCGCGTCTCCTATCAGTGGTCGTGTACACGGCATCGATTTTTGTAACAGGGAGAAGAGGCTTGGTCGGTCCTCTTACTGCAAATTTGGGGCACTGCGCTGTCAAGCTAATGTGACACCAGATAGGAGTGGAGTGTTTAGTACTATTTTTATCAGTTTAATACTCTCCGTTCCCAACAAAACCTGATACACACCGACACAGAGCAGAATAATAGGGAATGCTACCCCAACATAGGGTCACTTGGCAGATATGGATTGACACCTGTCCTAAGGATCCCCGATACACACTGACACAGATCAGAATAGGGAATGTTACCCCAACATAGGGTCACTTGGCAGATATGGATTGACACCTGTCCTAAGGATCCCTGATACACACCTACTTGGATGGTATAGACATTTTTAGCAGCTCCTGGCCCGAACACCTGACCCACATAGGAGCCGTAATAGATCGGATTAGGGAGTCCGGACTGACCCTAAAGCCTAGTAAGTGCCATATAGGAACGTGTAAAAACCTCCCCAAGATAGTAGTATGGGCCCCAGAGTGTGAACAGGCCTTCCAACAGCTCAAGACGGCGCTCATTAAATCACCTGTACTTTCTTCTCCTGATCCAACTAAACACTT
>OW240913.1:156777239-156836705 GCA_933207985.1 Pelobates cultripes | reverse complement strand
CTAGGGCCAAAGGGAATCACAGCACCACGACCACGATGGCCCCTGCGGGTGGCCTGCCTCTGCCTGTCATTTTTGTTGGGATTAGTGGTACTATGCGTGCAAGCTACTGTGAGACCAGATATGAGTGGCAATGTGCACTGGCACAGTTGTGCAGAGCACAGGCTGTAGGCCTGACACCCGCTTGAAGATAACTGCTATTCAATCTATAACAGTGAAAAAAGTTTTTTGTTTTTAAATCCAAGCTATTGTGACACCAGATATATGTGGTGGCACTGGTCACCGTATCCACTGTTAGCGTAACACACCCGCTTTAAGGACACTGACTGCTATTCAATCTATAACAGTGAAAAAAGTTTTTTGGTTTTAAATCCAAGCTATTGTGACACCAGATCTAAGTGGTGGCACTGGTCACCGTATCCACTGTTAGCGTAACACACCCGCTTTAAGGACACTGACTGCTATTCAATCTATAACAGTGAAAAAAGTTTTTTGTTTTTAAATCCAAGCTATTATGACTCCAGTTAGTGGTGGCACTGGGCACCGTATCCACTGTTAGCGTAACACACCCGCTTTAAGGACACTGACTGCTATTCAATCTATAAAAGAGAAAAAAGTTTTTTGTTTTTAAATCCAAGCTATTGTGTCACCAGATCTAAGTGGTGGCACTGGTCACTGTATCCACTGTTAGCGTAACACACCCGCTTTAAGGACACTGACTGCTATTCAATCTATAACAGTGGAAAAAGTTTTTTGTTTTTAAATGCAAGCTATTATGACATCAGTGAGTGGTGGCACTGGTCACCGTATCCACTGTTAGCGTAACACACCCGCTTTAAGGACACTGACTGCCATTCAATCTATAACAGTGAAAAAAGTTTTTTGTTTTTAAATCCAAGCTATTGTGACACCAGATATAAGTGGTGGCACTGGTCACCGTATCCACTGTTAGCGTAACACACCCGCTTTAAGGACACTGACTGCTATCCAATCTAAACAGTGAAAAAAGTTTTTTGTTTTTAAATTTAAGCTATTGTGTCACCAGATCTAAGTGGTGGCACTGGTCACCGTATCCACTGTTAGCGTAACACACCCGCTTTAAGGACACTGACTGCTATTCAATCTATAACAGTGAAAAAAGATTTTTTTTTTTTTAAATCCAAAGTTTTATTGTGTCACCAGATCTAAGTGGTGGCACTGGTCACCGTATCCCCATTTAGCGTAACACACCCGCTTTAAGGACACTGACTGCTATTCAATCTATAACAGTGAAAAAAGATTATTTTTTTTTTAAATCCAAACTATTGTGACACCAGATCTAATTAGTGGCACTTTGTCAGCGTATCCACTGTTAGCGTAACACACCCGCTTTAAGGACACTGACTGCTATTCAATCTATAACAGTGAAAAAAGTTTTTTGTTTTTAAATCCAAGCTATTGTGACACCAGATGTAATTGGTGGCACTGACTGGGGAAATGGGCACAGTATGCACTGTGAGCCTGACACAGAAGCTGGCAGCAGTGGCAGACAACTTACTGCTATTCAATCTATAACAGTGAAAAAAGTTTTTTGTTTTTAAATCCAAGCTATTGTGACACCAGATGTAATTGGTGGCACTGACTGGGGAAATGGGCACTGTGAGCCTGACACAGAAGCTGGCAGCAGTGGCAGACAACTAAGTGCATTTACATTAGATAGAAAAAAAAATCCAAAAAAAGCATACCCTTATCCCTAACCTAGCTATGCTTTTCCCTATCTTATGAACAGCAGCTACACTTTCCCTCCTCTTACTAAGCATGCAGCTTGAGAATGAATCTAAAATGGATGCTGTCCAGTAGGTGGGAGGGTCTGCTAGGGAGGCTGTGCTGCTAATTGGCTGGAATGTGTCTGCTGACTGTGAGGTACAGGGTCAAAGTTTACTCAATGATGACGAATAGGGGGCGGGTCGAACCGCGCATATGTTCGCCCGCCGTGGCGAACGCGAACATGCTATGTTCGCCAGGAACCGTTCGCCGGCGAACCGTTCGGTACATCACTAGTGTTAACTACTTAGACTACAAAATAAACAATAGCACGTACATTACACTAACACTATCCTTAAACATTATCCCCTACGCTACAATTTAAGTCCTACATTCTACAAATCATTAACTACAACAGTACCCCGAAAATAATCCTTAAAAGCACACTCTTGGTAATCCCAAAGGTATATGTCTTTACATAAAGGTGAATAGTGTATTCAGATAAATAATAGACCATGAAACCAAACATTGAGTAAATGATAAATGTCTGCAGAACTCTAAGATGGTATTATGTTCTCTAATATATTTTGACACTGGTGTTACGTTATATAGCTAGGTTATGACTTTATTTAACCTTGCCCTGCAGTGAGTCGCTGGAGGAATCATTTTTAAAACCAGTGAATTAATCTCATAAGAGCTTAGGTTGCTAGAGTATGCATGAATGTGGTACATTGTAGTTGTGCAAGGCTTATGTAATAAATGATCATATACTATAACTTAACCCACATTATTTTTTGCCTAGGTGAGGTGTTTTCAAATAAAACTGTTACATTCTGTGAAACTTGAAATTGCTGTTTAGTGAATAAGTGGGTGCGCTGGATTTTACATATATATATATATATATATATATATATATATATATATATATTATGTGAAGATATATGTGTAAATATATACACACCATAAATACATATGAAACCAAGAGGGCTACATTCACATAATCATGCATATATTATAAAATGTATTGTGGTTTTTTTTTTAACACCTGACTTGATTTACAGTATATGATCATAGATTGCATAAGCCTGCCACAATACCAATGTGACATATTTCTGGGAGGACTTATCCTAGCAACCTAATGCCTACTCATATAAAATGAATCCGCTTACTTGTGAAATTGTTCCTCCTGCAGAGCAAGGTTCAATAGGGCCCTGGAATGGACTCACCTGTGATAGGAAGGGGTGCAAAGCCACAGAAGATGGCCTGGACTCTCAAATATATTTATATATGAAACTAAGAGGGCTGCACTCACTTGAACATGCATACATGACAATGGCGCACTTGTATGTTTTTGTATATCCATCCAAAAATCTGGCACAATAAATGATCAGCAGGCAAATGCCTCACTGCTTATCCACGCTAAATACAAACATACCAATGACACAATAGCATTCAGATAACTTTCATATCAAGATGTGACCTACATGAGTCATCAAGGTTTCAACCCTACAGAGTCATTAATAAGACATTATCTTGATAATGAGTCTGTAGGACCAAAGCCTTGGTAACTTGTGTGTCCTGTACTTTATTTGACACATTAAACCCCATTATTTGAAAATCTTCTGAGGGCTACCATTTCACCATATATATATATATATATATATATATATACACATACACACATATATACACATACACACATATATATATATATATATATATAGCATTTAAATCTTATAATCCATATGCAAACATTGCTTTCACTGTCAGTACTTACTTATGTCATAGTATTCCAAAATTGTTATCACTGAGTCTTGAGAACCAGCTACATTTGCAGTGCGAACCATGGGCACAGATGTGCACAGCTGGGTTCTGTTCACCTATTAAAAAAAACACATCAACTGTAAAATGTATATATATCTAGTATATTTGCTTTAAATATGCATTAGTCAAATCCTTGTAAATAGTAAATCATATATTAATATTACATTTAACTGCTACATCAAATCTTTGTTCTAATTTTCTCTATGATAAACAAAAATACCATAGTCGGGATTGACTGAACAATTATCCACATTTTATTCTTATGTATTTAAGAAATAAATAATGCAGTGAAATTATGTTTATTGTCCTCGGTTTTTTTTTTTTTTTTTTTTTTTTAATTTTTTCCTTTTTTTGCAGTTTTTAAATTCACTTTCTAAAGCCACAGGCAGGATTGCTGGAAAGGTTGGGGTTAAAAAGACAGTAAAATTATTGTGTGCTTCAACTGAATCAGGTATACATGTGGGGCATTGTTTTACTTTACTGGTGATGAAATAACCAAGTGAAAATTCTCATTTGTACTGGAATGTCTGCAATTTGTCCTTATAATTTCTCAAAGACATGGTAAAGGTCTACTCTACATGTGAGGTATTGCTATACTAGAAAGCAGTAACAGAGTATAAATCTGGTGTCCTTACAGTACTGAGACACACACAGGGTTATTCTTTAAAGTGAGAATTCAAAGTAAGTTCAAAGTGAATTTCAAATTTAAGGCCAGAGTAGCTGAATGGAATGCATAGCTAACTTAGAGAATGTTTCCAGTTTGGCCATTTTAACTTTCACCTTTAATTCTTACTTTAGTACATAACCCTGAAAATGTTTGTAAAAAGCCCAGATAACATAAAACGTGTGCAAGTGTTAGAATACTCTTACTTAAATACGTGTAGGTCTACTTTCTACAACAATATATTCAATTGTTTAAGTGTTTTGAATTCCATGCCTAACATTAATGTTATAAATCACAACACCAAATTGAGATTGAACATAGGCTTAGCTTTAAAACTGTATTTCACTCCCTGCAATATTTGTCCTATAACTTCCACAAAATGTTCTTAAATCTTAGACATATGAGGTATTTTAACGATAAGGTCTAATAAAGTGAATCTATGTTATGCAAAAAATATATATATATTGATCCTATTAATGTTATTTAGTGTACTTCTAAAACTTACCGAATCATAATAAAGATATACTTTGTCATCCTTTTTTTCCACCATTTTAAGTGATCCTTCAATGGGAATACCTTTTGGGTCCAATGTAAATCCACTGAGATATCCAACATCTAAAAGGGCCATACCACTCTCATTTCCTGCACCTTGATAGCTAAAAATAATATCTTAAGTGAGCAACATTTAAGAGACATAGAAACTTTTTTTTATTTTATTCTTTCTTGCCTTTTCTCTCATTAAAAATATGTACTATATACTCACATACTCACTCATGTCTATTTAACCCACACCAACCACGTCTTATGCTTTGCTATACACAATAGACATGCTTGAACACCATGTGACCTAGCTACTACTAAAAAGAAAAGGTGTGCAATGACCTACTATGCCCTATATCTGTTCATATATGTATTTTGCCAATCTTGTACTTGCTGTTGGGGCTATGCAAGAGCCTGTGTTAACTGTTTGCACCGCAAAAATAAAGAATAAAAAAAAGTACTATAAAGGTTATAGGTAAATCCGGGAAAGCCTGTCTTGGGCACATCAGTTCTAAGAAATAGTTTTTCCACAGTTCTCCAAAAATGTATGTGTGGTTTTCCAAATAAGCACAGACAGTCATCACGTTTTAGATTACATCCTGCTCTTCTGCAGGCACCTTTTACCATGTTTTTTTCATCAATCGTGGATTAAGATCCAAAAGAACCAAGACCCCAAAAAATTCTTGGAGGGTGCAAACACATATATTGCTCCCACAATCATTGCCACAGGTTACCATGTCAACAATCTGCTGGATTATTCAAATCAGACGATGAATCCACTGTGTCCTCCACATTTTGAAAGACACAATTATTATTTCACTTACAATTCTTTATTTCTAGTCTAATCAATAACTATCAATCATATTCAAACTAATTTTGTGTATGTTTACATGGAAAGTAAGGATATTTCTGAGTGACCCCAAACTTTTGAATACCAGTGTATAAATTAAGGGATGGGGTTGCCTTAAGGAAACTGGCCTTGTGGCAACAAGGAGGCAAAATCTCAACAGATTTTTATATATATATATATATATATATATATATATTTATATTGTCTTCCATGATTTATTTTTAAAATGTAAATTTAGTTTGTTGATACCAAGCTTCCTAAATTATGGCCAAAATAGCTGATTTGGAAATAATTTCAGATAGTCAAATTTTTATTTTTATTAAATAGGCTATTTTCTAATGTAAACTTCCTGAATGAAAATGTTGAACATGCAAAAAGCTTTGAACTTTGAAGGGATACTCTACACAATTTAACAATTTTTTTTTTTAAATGTAACTTTGAACTTTAAAGGGATACTTTAGATCAGGGATAGGCAACCTTCTGCACTCCAGATCTTGTGGACTACATCCAGGGCCGGCCTTAGGGGTGTGCGAGTTGTGCGGCTTGGAGCAGGGGGTGCCATGTGGCCAACACACCTCGCACATGGCCAGGGAAGCTAAAGCAGGTCCCTGGGTGGAGGATTCATTATTTCCTACCGGGGACTATGAAAGGGGATGGGCCTTACCAAATGGTGGGGGTGGGGCTTACCACATGGAGGGGCAGGGCTAAAAGGCAGCCGGGGTGGAGCTTGCAGCTCACTGAAGCTCCAGATACTTGATGCACAGAAAATAATCCCTGGTTCCACTCCTCCCTTCCAGCCATAAGGAAAAGAAGCAATTGTGTGTTTGACTTTACTCTATATGTGTGTGTGTGTGTGTGTGACTGTATTCTGTGTGTGTGTGACTGTCTGCCTGCCTGTGTGTGTGTGTGTGTGTGTGTGTGTGAGAGACTTTACTCTGTCTGTGACTGTCTGCCTGTGTGTGTGAGACTGTACTCTGTGTGTGACTGTAACAGTGTCTGACTGTCTGCCTGAGTGTGTGTGTGTGTAAATATACCCTGTGTGTGACTGCCTGTGTGTGTGAGACTGTACTCTGTGTGTGACTGTAACAGTGTCGGACCGTCTGCCTGTGTGTGTGACTGTCTGCCTGTAACAGTGTCTGACTGTCTGCCTGTGTGTGTATGTGTTTGTGTGTGTGTGTGAGACTGTACTCTGTGTGTGACTGTAACAGTGTCCAGCGGGGGTCAAACAAAGACGGTGAGGGGGGCACCACAAGTTTGGATTGCACAGGGCGCCTGAACACATAAGGCCGGCCCTGACTACATCCCCCATAATGCTCTTACACCCACAAGGCTGGCAAAGCATCATAGGAGATGTAGTCCAAAATATCTGGAGTGCCAAAGGTTGCCTATACCTGCTCTAGATAATGTAACTATAATCCCCTGGTACTGTCCTTCAATTTAATATTACATTTTCTTTTAGTAGTTTAACACTGAATGAGTGTCCCTGGTCACCAACAGCTTGGACCCCACTGGAGGTACGGCTAAGGCAGAGAGTACAAGCTTCCTTAGTAATTCCAACACATACCAGCATTGGGCAGCTATAATAAGGTGAAATTTGTCTGCTTACAATCCTATCTTTCAGGACAATGCTTCCTCGTTAGCCCAAGCACAGCAGTGGGGATGGACTGATAATTAATCTTGTTTAGCATTAAACCAATTAAGTGGCATAACACTGTACAGATGGTCAGTGCCAGGAAACGCCAAACACTATAATCACTTCAATGGGATGATTTCATAAAGATGCCTACAGTGTACCTTTAAGAGAAGACCAGAATATTTAATAGTATTTGTTATAAAAAAAAAGAGCTTTTACCTTGTGCATACATCAACAGAAAGTCGTTGAAGGTCATTTTTGTCGTCATTTACGGTGACATCTAATGTAAATGCTTCTGATATGAGTGCATTTCTCTTACGCCGGGAGGATGCTTTCTGATTATAGTTTATATTTAGCTATAACGTAAAATGATTGCATTTTAGTGAAAAAAATGACTCCCAATACTATATAAGGTCTTTTAAATAAAATATTTATTGCATTTTAGACTTATTTCTTCTCTTTACATAACACCAACAACCAGAACATGTTATTGATTCCTTTCAAAATTACAAAATGATTTTATTTTGTGTTATTGACATAACATAATTAACCTCTAAACTGCTAGTGATGACTGTGTATTATCACTTACAGTGCTTACAAAATACAGAGGATGACGCAATGTCACATGCCAAATTTAATTTAATGCATAATGAGGAGGATACAAATACTAATTAACAGCAGAGGCTCATCCACAGGTACAGATGGAGCAACGCCCACCAGTTTTTGTTGCGATAAAACTTTTTAAAAAAGCATTCAAACAATATAATTTAGAATTATTTATGCACGGCTACTTAAATTAATATATATATATATATATTTATATATATATATATATATATATATTCAATTAAATCAATTTGTATTGCCTTTTACTCTAAAAAAAAAATATTAAAAGTAATCCTTTTGCAGCATTTGGTGGCTAAACTCTATATTACTTTTGTAATTTGAGTTTAGCATCAATATAGCTTACTTATTTTTTTCCATTAATGAGAATTTGCCTGTATGATTTATTCCCTACAAATGGGATTGACACATATTTGGAGGTAGTAGTGCCATACAGAAATATTTATATTCATGAGCAAACAACATTTAGGGACAGAGTAAAATATATGTGTTAAGTCTGGCACCTCACCAACTTGAAAAGTCACCAGCCACCACTGCTAATTAACAGCATCCACCATAGCATGGATGATAATATCACACAGTGAGGAAGTATTATCAACATTGTTGCTCACTGGCAACAGCTGTAAAAAAATAATAATTTTTGCTTTAAAGGGAGATGGGCCCCTTTTCAGTCAATCCCCACTACAAGGTAGTGTACACAGGCTATGTATCTATGTCTGTCTCGCTATGTATCTCCCTATCTAGCTATGTATCTCTCTATCTAGCTATGTATCTCTCTATCTCTCTCTCTATTTCCACTGGATTAAACACCAGGGGATGTCAATAAAATCCCTTGGTCTACCATAAGACAAGGATAAACTTATCACTTCTTTAAGTGAGTAAAAAAACCAAAAACAACCCACAACAATCAGCACCATCAAGATCTTATGTAGAGTCAGTCTTCTCCGGTATGTGTATTAAAGTGACACTCTAATTGCAAACACAGCATTTATGCATTTTATACTTTTTGACCATACCTGAAAAATAGCTATTCCTCTTCCAACTGCAGAAACCGTTATTGACATCGGCTCAGCAACTGTTATCTAGTATTCAAGAAAATCATTATCAGGATTGTATTTTTTTTTGGTATATAATTAAATGAATATATACACACACACACACATATATACATACATATATACACATACACACACACACATACACTTTATTTATTTTACCTGATCACTCTGTAAAACCAAAAGATTTTCACTAGTAATTTTAAATGTTTTTGGCACAAATGCACCTGTACCAGTAATTTTCACAGTTAAGGATGTATCCCCATTTGGAGCCAGTGCCACAAACTGGGCCAAAGCTTGAAGAGCCATTATTGTATCCTAGAAACAGATTGTAAAAGAAATTAAAACACATTTAAAGTGTAGTTATTTTATATAACACAACAAATGCTTTACCAAAATGTGAAACAATATTACAAACAATTTTAAAGATTTCCATTTGATTAATTTGCTGTCATTGCCTCATTTTTAGTGATCAGTGCATTATATATTTTCACTTTAATTCCCTGCATATTTTCCAGTTTGGCTATTTTGGTTTTAAAATTGTTAATTTTGAATTCTAGACAATTCTTTCATTGGTGAATAATCCTAACTGAACTCTTTAAGATCAATGAATTAGGTTGCCTTAATCCTAAAGGGCTGAAAAGGGGATATGTTCTTTCACACTTTCTGCAAATTGCTCTGTTCTCGCCTCTAGGATTTTTAATATTGATTTTTTTTTTTTTTTTACTTTACAGCTCTACATAGAACCGAATCCCCACGATTCTAGCCTGCTTATCTTTGTGATTGTGCTGTTTCTTTCGGGATGGTAATGTCATGTATAGCTTTATTTCACTGTTTCAAAGTAATAATTTCCTATTGTAAATGTCCCTCCCTAGAATCCATTTAGAAATAGTCATTCTAGTTTAAAGTGACACTTCAGTGCCCAAAATTAACAAATAACTATTTAGAATATGCATTTTTTTCATCGGGGGCATTTGCAAACCCTCCCCTTTTTACCCAGCCCAGTCTTTCTGTGGCTGTCCAATCACAGACTTTCCAATTCAGCTCAATGTGACGTAATTGCAAGGGATATTGCCTGCCTTTTCAATTTAGCTCCATTGAGCTAAATTAACTAGGAACTAACAGGGTGTGATTTCTGATTGATAGCCAGGGGGTTTAACGAGGTTAACTTAAAAGTGCCAATTAATGTTGAAATCTACACTTTTTGTAAAAAGAGGAGAGTGCAAGTTACAGTGCTTAAGGTCTGACTGTCGGCTCAATTTATTACAGCTACAAACTATTTAATAAATCATAATAACTATCTAGATTTAAAAAGGAAATACTCCAAAACTGACTGTCTGCAAAAATGTGATATAAAACAAATATATTTTTTTTTAAATCAGACATTTACAAAAATTATTTTTTTTATTGAAAGTCAACAAATTCAGTATGTATTTTATAGTTACTTTACATACTATTCTTTGAAATACCAAATTACCATCAATTAAATAAATCCCGAATCTGACAATAGAGAATAAAACATATGAATTGGCCATAAGACAACTACCCACATTATTAGATAAGTTATTATACTACTGGAATGCATGGGAAGAAAATGTAAAGAAAATGTATGGTTTGCAAATATTTATGTATAATTTATTTGTTATGTTTACATAATGCTATTATCAATGGATACTATTTAAAGTAATGTTTTATTCTTTATATTGATGTACCGATATATCTAATATATATATATATATATATATATATATTATGTATTTATTATATCTGTTACTATTGTCATTGTTTATTACCATAAATGAAAAAATCCTCTCTAATAAAATAAATTTGACAAAAAAGAAATAGCACCTTATTTTTTGCATGTGTTATATATCACATCTTACTTTAAATTTAACTTTTAATACATAAGTAAAAAAGCTAGAAAGGTGTCTAGCTCTTATTAAGTCACATGAAATGTAACCAAAAAGGGAGGGGGGGGTATAAAAGAGGGGTAAAGGTGGAGAAATATATACAAGAAGTGGTCTGGTAATTTCTCTAAGGTTATTACTTTGACAAGCAGTTGAGTAACTGCAATTATCTTTCCACAAATACATGGGGTAGCAACTAGTCAGGATAAAAGATACACTGTATCAGTATCCCTACAGAAATTGTATAGTGGAAACAAAGTATCATTGTAACCAATAAAATACTGAGAGCCTCAGAGGGTCTCCTATATGTATCTTTATTCTGCAGCCATCTGATTACTAGACCTGGATGCTCGATCGGGTTATCATACCCATTCATTCCTGCAGTTCGCTACTTAGGTCATAGTCCGGCTAGACTCGGTGATCTACTCATTAGGGCATTTATTCTCCGGCTATTATAGCTTACTGATCTGACTACCGGATGCTCTATATTTTACCACTCATTTCTAGCTAGTGTAGTAGCTTGTAAATTTTTGGTTTAAGTGCTATTGTGTGTGTGTGTGTGTGAGGGTGTTATGTGTGGGCACTGTGTGTGTGTGAAGGTGCTGTGTGTGTGTAACGGTGTGTGTGTTTGTGTGTGAGGGAGCTGTTTGTGTAAAGGTGCTGTGTGTATGTATGTGTAAGGGTGCTCTGTGTGTGTGTTTGGGTGGGCTGTTAGTGTGTGTGTGTGCGCTGTTAGTGTGTGTGTGTGTTCTGTTAGTGTGTGTGTGTGTGTGTGTGTGCTGTTAGTGTGTGAGGGTGCTGTGTGTGTGTGGGTGCTATGTGTGTGTGGGTGCTGTTTGTGTGTATTTGTTTGGAGGGACTGTGGGGGTGGGAGATAGTTTAGGAAATAGCCCCCCTCCCTTCTTACCTTTTGTAGGGAGGTGGGACCGTGCTGCTGAGCATTGCCGCGGCAATGTTCCAACCTCGCGAGAGGAATCCAGCAGAGCTGCTGGCTAGAGCTCCCCAGGTCCTCTCCTGCCTCCCTGTCTGTGGGCCATTGAGATCTCCCTCACTGGCCCATAGAGGCACATAGCTCGGGCCTCGGGGATAAGGGTTTGCCCAGGCACACACGGTGCCACCATGCGCACGCCTGTGATTAATAGTTACATTTTAACTCTATTATAGATCATTGGACAGAATATTTCTCTCTTGTCTCTAATCCCTTCCTACTTTGCACAATTGCTACATCTCTTTATTTGCATTGTTTGTTGATTAATTTGTTACTTAACAAAAGATATGCGTGGACCAAAACATTGCTTTTATGCATGTTTTTACTGGATAAACTGGAAAGTTGAACATTGGAAAATTGATGTATTTGACCCATTTTTGGGGAGTGAAATCAAGATTAATGGGAAACTATGTCCCCCCATGGTGCAGAACCCCTTCTGTCACTTACCTTATTCTAGCGCAGATGTCTCTCAGCGCTAGCTCAGGCTCCGCCTCAATGTCAGCCGGTGGGGAGACCTAATGTGCATGCTAGATAGTGCCATGCTTGCATTAGGACTTTCACAATAGGAAAGCATTGTATAATGCTTTTCTATGGAGTTTTGGGTGATGCTGGATGTCCTCATGTATGCACCCACACCACTTCAATGAGCTGAGGTGGTCTGGGTGCCTATAGTGTCCCTTGAATCCTTACAAGTATGATAGAACAAACATTGTTTGCTACATGTGCTGGCTACTTATTCTGTTTAATAACTACAACTTTTATAACATGTAAGTAATCCTTTACCTGAGTGGATGAATATCCTCCAAGATGACTTCTCTGCTGACTGATCCATTTCATGATAGGAATGCCTTCTGAAATACGATTCTGTATGGCATGGGAGAGTAATGCATAGGCTGATGTTTCAATATCACTTGACCGCGGCTGCCAGTAGTTGGATGTTTCAGACGGTGAAGACCAATACAACATGTCTCCTGAGTGTGTGAATAGTAATTTAAAACATGTTGTTTGCATTTTAATAATGGATTGGCACAATTCCTTACCCAGAGACGTATTCATATTTGTGGAAATAAAATAATGACAATAACATACATTGCTATGATCTCGGATTCAATGAGACAGTCAGAATTATGGGGGGTTGTCCTGATATTATGATGCCCCCTGAATGCATAGTGATGAACACTATGTACACTCATGCTGAGTTAAGCTGACTTAACTTCAGCAGTATCGCATGTTCATTGGTGTTAAAATGATTGGGGTTACTCAGCAATCTACTTATTTTCCATGAAAACACTTCCTAGAAGGCCTTTGCTGATGCTCCAGATACTCAACTAGTCTAATGAAGGCAAGTTTTATTGCTTCTTTACTCAGCATATCTGTTTTCACCTGTGCCAACATATTTGCAAAACTGCTTTCTAATGATCTATGAACTTTTTTTAATGATAATTACCAATGAAACACAGGGCAAATGGTTGGAGATAATTGGACTCAGTACGCCTATGTAGATATTCCAGTCACAAAAAAAAACATCTGATTGCAGATACAATAGTCATTTACAAAATTAACAAAGCCTACACTGATCAATGTTATGGTTTTTTTTTTAATGGACAGAAAATCTACATTTCTGCCTTCCAAAGCAAGGACATTTCTAAGTGACCCTAAACATTTGTAGGAGCTGGCTATGAAGTTGTCTGCCAATCAACTGTGCCAAGCCTGGCACTCTCATTTTGCTATCTGCCATGGAATAAATATGTATATCTTAAAGGGACACTATAGTTACCAAAAAAATAACCTTAGCTTAATGAAGCAGTTTTGGTGTATAGATCATATCCCTGCAGTCTCACTACTCAATTCTCTACCATTTAGGAGTCAAATCACTTTGCTTATATAGCCCTAGTCAAACCTCCATGCATGTGACTTGCACAGCATTCCTAAACACTATCTGTAAAGAGTAATCTAATTATATACTACCTTTGTTGCAAATTATGTTTAATTTTGAATTTCTTATTGTCTGTTCTGTTAATAGCTTGCTAGAACCAGCAGGTTCTGATTGAAAGTTAAACCATATTTTATATAGGCTGTGTGTCATTCACATCCAGGGGTGGTGTGGCTAGCACTGCATAAACAGAAACAAGTGATTTAACCCCTAAATGGCAGTGAATTGAGCAGTGGAACTTCAGAGGCATGATCTATACACAGAAACTGCTTCATTAAGCTACATTTGTTTTGGTGATTATAGTGTCCCTTTAACAGTCATTGGAATAAGTATTTTTATGCATATGTGTTCTTGTATTAATGGCTAGCCTTAATATACTTCCATATGACCTAAAAATATTAATATGGAATCTGACATTCCTTAGAAAAATATACATTTATTCAAGTCCCAATGCAAACAGCACCAGATATGTAAAAACTCAACAGATGGTACTGCATATTGATGTTACAAAGAGAGATCTTCAATAAAGAGTAATTGTCTTTTTCCAGAAAGTCAGGAGAACAACTACATTACATCACAGAGCTGGGAGGATGTGACTGCACGTCACTCCTCCCAGCTAACACAGACCTCGTAGGAGGAAGGAGGAGGGAGTCAGAGTAGGAACTCTGACTCCAATCAACCTGAGCCACCACTGGACCCCAGGGAATGTCACCCTCCTAGGAGACAGGAGGGAGGGTAGGAAACAGGAGGGTGATTAAAATATGTTGTGTGTGTGGGTGTTTGTATGTCTTGTGTGTGTGTCTGTATGTATGTGTGTGTGTGTCTGTATGTATGTGTGTATGTGTCATTGTATGTTTGCCTTGTGTGTGTGTGTGTGTGTGTGTATGTGTCTTATGTATGTATGTCTTATGTATGTATGTAAGTCTTATGTATGTATGTGTGTTTTGTGTGTATGTATGTATGTGTATCTTGTGTATGTAAGTGTGTCGTGTGTGTATGTATGTGTGTCTTGTGTGTATGTATGTGTGTCTTATGTATGTATGTGTCTTTGCATGTATGTTTGTCTCATGTATGTGCCTTTGTATGTGTGTGTCTGTATGTATGACTGTGTGCCTGTCTGTTTGTATGTGTGTGTGCCTGCCTGTGTGTGTCTGTCTGTATGTATGTATGTATGTATGTGTGCCTGTCTGTTTGTATGTATGTCTTGTGTGTGTCTGTATGTGTGCCTTTCTGTTTGTATGTATGTGTGCCTGTCTGTGCCTGTGTGTGTGTCGGTCTGTATGTATGTATGTATGTGTGCCTGTCTGTCTGTATGTGTGTGTGTCTGTCTGTGTGCCTATATGTGTGTCTGTATGTGTGTCTGTCGGGGGTGTAGGGATCAGTTTCACACCGGGGCCCTATGGATTGTGTGTACGCCACTGATCGAATATGTCATATTCTACATGCTATTATCAGCTACACAATTTGTGTCACCAACACCACACCCACATATGTTTTGGCTTAGTTCTACAGTCATACTATATAAATGCTTACCGTTTCTCTTTGCTCTTGAGTTAAGCTGGGTAAGTGTTGCATTTGCTTTATTGCTATTTGCCAGAGAGAGAGCATATGCAACAATTGACAAGGTGTAGTTACTGGAAATGCCTTCATCAAACTTGCTTTCAAGATATTGTATGGCTTTATCGATTTTTGAAGCATACATGGTCTGAAATTCAGGAAATTATGTTAGAGGAATAAGAATGAAGATCTAAAACACACAATGGTATATTTATATAGTGAAATGGGGTAAATTGTGAACTGGGTCACAAGCATTATAAAGACTTAAAATTTCAGATTTGAACTCAAGGTTCCAAGTAGGGGCCGCCCAGGCCCTTGAAAGTAATGAACTATATTTAAATGAGTAAAGGATATAAAAACAATGTATATACAAAGTCCAATAGCTGTAAAGTGCTCCTTCTCTGAGACGTGGTCCACTCGTGTTTTTTTTTTAATAAGTAGAAATGAAGTGGCTACTCAAACTGGGTCAACTGTATCAAATATTAGATTTAGGTTAATGGGCTCTAAGTGCTTTTTTGTCACGCATTTGTAGGGTTTTTCACTAACCCAGGGGAAAGCCACCTTTGGGATTCTTTTGTGGTTTACAGCTTACCTGATGTTAGTGACAACCCTCCTATAATTTTTCTTTGAAGGGGCATTCAATTCTAAATGTGTTCCATATTGTCAGAAGGTTTTTAATTAGTATGCTCTTAGAAGATCGTCTTTCTGGATGTCCTAAATTTTTTCCTCCTGTCTGCCCAAAAATTGCCCCCCAAGCATTTATCCCAGCAACATTGGACAATACCATCTCTATTTTATACCAGGCTTAATTTCTGTCCCACGCCAACTGAGTGACAATGGCGTGAGCTAGGCTGCAGGCCTTCCAGATAACTTTCAACTGAGGAGACCCAAAGCCACACTGATTTACATTCAGCACCAATCGTTTGGAACTAATAATTGGTGTTTCCTGAGCCAGATAAATTTGTCAAATATGGACTGAACGAACTTCAACCAACAATCTATATGATTTTATAACGTTGATTCTCCCCCACGATGAGAACTCTATCTCTCCACTATTTGAGCTTTTTACTGGTATATTTTAGAAGGTGCATAGAATTGAACTCCATTAGCTTTGAGGGATCATTAGTTATTTCAACTCCCAGGTAGGTAAATGAACGCATACTACAGGCAAGGTTGAAATTATCAGACAGTTTCTTCTTATCTTCCTTAGATAAATTTATTGGAAGTGCATCCAAATTTTCTAAGTTTAACTTATATTCTGAAAGAATTGAAAACTTCCCAATAATTAACATAAATCACTCAAGTGATGAAATTGGATCACAAACAGTGAGGACTACATCATGTGCATATGTAGTAGTTTTAATACTATCAGACAAAACCTTAAAACCCTTAATCTGTTGGTCTGCCCTAAGTGCGATTGCAAGTAGTTAAAATTTACCATCAGATACAATATGGGGGAAAGCAGGCATCCCTGCCAGGTGCCGATTTTCAAAATAAACCAGTCTGATGTAAAACCACTCCCAAATACATAAGCAGAGGTTGAGCAATATAGAGCCATTATTGTAAGGAACATATTTCCATGTAAATCAAACCCTTTTAGGGCATACCGAGTAAGTCCCACCAGACTCTGTCAAAGGCTTTCTTTACATGTAGGGACAGAGGCAGGAGGGACACCTTGTCTTGGCAGGCCATGCCAATCACATCGATAAGCCTTTCCAATGTTACATACACCCATAAAACCCCCCTGATCGCAGTGTATAATTGATGGCATGACTGTTTAATCTAGCAATTAAAATAGAAGGGTATATTTTGATGTCTACATTAAAGCAGCACTGTCATGGCAGCATCATTAACAGATGCAGCTCCCTCCTTGTAATGTGTGAAAAGAGCAGCGGCAGGGAACAGTGCACTGTTCTAAAAAAAAGTCCACCACCTAGCACAGGTCCCCCATGGTGGGGCATCTACTAAAATAATTAACAGAGGAGGAGATAGTGTCCTTGTGGGTCATCGGGGGGGAGACAATATGTCCCCCCCTTTTGTTACTTTTAGGGTAACGGGGTAGGTAGGGTTTTATTTTATTGGGGGGAGGATGACTTGTGACTTGGGGACTCTTAGTCACCTGTGGGGAGGTATTTTTAAATTTAGCCCCACCTATCACCAATGGGGGGGCTGGGGATAAGTCCCTCCCCCCATTTTGTTACTTCGTACCCCCACCTGCCACTCATGGGTAGGGGCTAGAGGGAAGAGGTGCCCCCCTTCTGTCACTTAGGGCCCCCACCCGCCGCTCATTTTTTTCTTTACAACAGTGAGCAGCCACTAACTTCTCACTGTTTAGTAGACATGCCCCTATTAGCTACATAGTGAGTAGAGGCAGAAGGGAGATGTTAAGCTCCTGTATTTAATTATACTAAGTAATTTTTACTTAGTATTAGTAAACTTGGATGAAAGGCAAATTTTGGTCTTTTAGCCTTTTAGTAGATAGCTCCCTGATACCATGGAAATTAGGGAGCTATCTACTCGCAGCACGAATAGGATTGGAATTTCATTAATTCAAATGAAAATCCGATCCAAACAGAAAGTAAATGCTTATACTAATGGACACACTGTACTTGTTCTGTTAGGCCAAAATGTGGTTGTTTCGCTGGTCTTCAGGAATACTAAAAGGAGGCATCGCAAGATCATGGAGGAAAGGGTGAGTATTGTGGGAAAATTCCCTTGACCCAGGAAGTGGGTCAAAGCTGGTCAAGCATAGGGAAAATACATAAGACATGTGTTGTACCATGATCACACTCTTGGTTGCTCCAGTAAATGCCTTATGTTTTAAAGAAAACTAGATCAGTTAGAAAGAAATTAAGTACAGCTCCTGAGAGAGGGAGAGAAGGGGAAGCAATTGGGGAATGGTAGGTTCGGCATGACAGTGCCTATTTAAGTAGTGGTCTATAGCATACTATGATTTCTGGGTTCTTATTTATATGAGCTTGAAACATCTCTCTCAGAACTTTAAGAGTTTAACTAAAACAGTTAATACCTATGTGAGAAACATTTTAATATTACTGCATTGAATAAGAAAAATTAGCAAACCCGTCTGGTGATTTGTTGCCCTTAAGGGTTTTTTATAGCTTATTCTGCTTCATCTGCTTTATTCTCATAAATTGGCTCATTTAACTTGGCTGAAAAAGACTTTCAGGCAAATTGTATGATTCGGAATACAATTCTTGAAATCCCCTACAAATTTTCTCAAGGCTGAGTAGAATTGAATTCCCTTAGGTGATCTTAGCAATGATCTTTTTTGCTCTGTTGTTTTTTAGTTTGTTTGTCATTAATTTATCAGCTTTGTTTCTTTTATATTACCACTACCTTTTAAGCTTATCAAGAGTGATATTTGCTTTGTGAATCTGTAGAATATTAAACTTATTCTTGACTTCTTTCTTGACCTTTTGCATTTGAGGGACTCTCTTATTTTTTTCCTCCAACCTGTCCAATTCGACATATAATCCGGCTAAACTTGCACTCCTAGGTCTTTTCTCTTGCCAACCTAATTCAATCAGGATACATCTGATCGTTTATTTGTATGCACACCAGATTGATTAGAATAGAATGTCCTTAGAGCAATTTTTCTTTAAAAAAAGGTTTGTGTTAATTAAGTCTAAATTCTGTTTTTTGTACAAGATACTGTGGTTAAGTCTCCAAATTAGATTATGTTTTAACAAAATTGTAATTGAGAATCATGATGGCTGTATTATGATCTGACCAGGGAATGCTGGATATCAAAATCTTTTTGATCTGCTTTACAAAGTCTCTTTTTGCCAGAAAATAGTCCAATCTGGAGTACACTTAATGGGGGGAGGTGGGTAGGGGGGGACTGGAATAATCCCTCTCCTAAGGTTGCCATATGCACCATAAATCTAGTAGATGATTCAATCTCAATATCTCATTAAATCATCTAGCAAGATTGGTGATGTGATTTTTAAATATACATAAATAAAGCTGTTCCTGATTTTCAAAGTTTTATTCAGCATAATTTCTAAAAAAGTGACAGTCTACATTTAAATAATAATTTCAGTTTGAAAATAGATGGCTGAATGTGCAAATATATTGTACTTACTTTATAGTCTTTATCTTCTAGTAGTGAAGTTAGAATATAGGCAGTGAGTGTGACGGGTCCATTCAATCCTCCTTGAAGCTCAGAATGAATAACCCTCCCAGGTTCAGAGAATATCCCAGTGTTATTGTCTTGATAACGTACCAACCATTGTATTGTTTGGTCTAATACAGCTGGGCTTATAAAAATAAATGGTCGAGCCTGGAGAAAACATCTTAGTACAAACGCGGAAAGCCTGGAAATAAAATACACCAAAATTATGAACATGTTTTAGATGAAATCATGAAAATGAAAACATGAAAATATAACAATATGTACATAAATGATACATGTAAAAGGGAGAACATGGCACAAGAAGAGAGTGAAAATGGACTAAAGTTCCTTATAGTAGAGATGTACTGGATACCATACTCACCAGGTAACCCAGGTGCTCTGAAACCAAGGCTGGCCAGGCCTCCCTTCCAAGATATGCAGAATAAATAATGGTTCAGGCACCCTGTAGGGTCAAAACGATGCTGTTTTTGCCCCAATAAAGCTGCTATTTTTTGTTATCCCGGGGTGCCTGAACGTTATTTATTCTGCATGTCTTTGAACTTCCTTATAGTCACTAGAACCACTACAGCTAAATGTAGTGTTTATGGCTTCTATAGCATGACCCTGCAGGCTGAGCCCTGTTATCACTGCCTTCACTGGAGTAATGGATTGCACCAGGCGCTCTAGATGTATCTTATGCACAAACACACAATGAAAATGTTGTATACAAAATAAAATTAATTCTGTTTGTATGCAGTCAGGGTGATCTGTCATTCAAAAGACAACATGTATACATTGCCATGTGTTGTACCATAATCAAACTCTTGGTTGCTCCAGTAAATACAAATTTAGAAGTCAGGCCTATCTATAAAAGTTATAACTTCCTCAATAAATGAACTACGGAATTGAAAACTGCATCATGAGAAATTATAGCACACAGGTTTTATTGAGAGAAAGATTTGAGTGTGAACGAGAAATTTTGCATAGTGATGAGAAAAGCTAAGACAATTATGTTTACAATGAAAGGCAATATCTTTGGCTGATGGTTTAAATAGACCTCCCGGGGTCTCCTCAGGTGGTTAGTGGAATCCTTGTGTAATTTAGATAGCATGAACAGGACATGAAGTTTTTTGAGTAGACATTTCAATGTATATCCATCTGGGGTAACCTTCCAGTACATCAATATCAAGATTGATTCACTTTTAAATACAAACATTTGTGTAGGATCATTTTTATATATAAGATAACTGATCTTGTCCTCTAGTAGATATTCTAGTAGATGTGTGGCAGTGCACATCCTTTTTTTTGTGGCAGTGTATGTTTGTGTCTTTAGATTGTAAGCTCACAGTCTATCTAGCTAAGCACTTTGTATAAAAGAGCTTAAATGGCTAGATCTCAACTTACAGGCAGGGCCCTCCCTACCTTTTGTATTTGTCTGTGTATATTTCATGTCCTTCACTAATTGAACAGCGCTGCAGAATCTGTTGGCGCTTTATAAATATCAGTAATAAATAAATACATAGCAGTGTATAGCTAGTGTATGCTTGGGAGTGTTCTTGGAAATGTATATGTGCATCTGTGAATGCCTATCTTTGGAATGTGTATGCGTCTGTGAGTTTGTATCTTATGTCTAAGAATGGTTGCTGAAGTTTTCCATTAGAAATGAAATGCAAATTTAAAAGTCAGACTTATCTCAAAAACCTTTAACATACATTGTATTCTTAATAGGTGGACTTCTGTATATGGATGACTCTGTTTCTACCTATTTCATGGAATTACATATGAGACTTGCAGAATTGTTTCATTACACCATTTGCTTCATCTAAATTGATTTCCCAAATATTTTTTAGATAACGAAACTCAGAAGTTCAGATGTCCCAATATTATACATTTTTATGGCTGACATATTTTTTTTGCTATTCTATTACATAGAAAAAATACTCAAGCCTATCAATTTCAACCTATAAAACACAGATTTTTGAGCTGTTGATCCTGGAAAAGGTTAAAAATAAAGAAACAACAAAAAATATTTACAAATTTGAAGCTACATGCAATTATGCCACAACAATTGGAAAAAATCCTTCTTGACTTTATAACGGCACTTAGATAACTCCATGGATCAACAACTTGCTCATACATTTTAATTATATTCTTGTATATATATATACATATATATATTTTAAACAGGCTTTTTAAAAAATATCTACATAATTTGATAAGACAACTTCTCTTGTTAGAGAATTTCACATTTGTATTGTTCTTATGCTTGCACCGCTGCAATCTATAATGAATACAGCTGCGAGGCTTATTTTCCTGTCCGGTCGCACCTCCCACGCCTCCACGCTCTGTCAGTCCCTGCATTGGCTTCCAGTTAGATATAGGGCCCAATTCAAAATTCTGGCGCTTGCTTACAAATCCTTACATAATGCTGCTCCAACATACCTATCCTCCCTCATACACAAGTATGTCCCGTCGAGACCCCTGCGCTCAGCCCAAGACCTACGCCTATCCTCTGCCCGGATCCCCACCTCTGATGCTCGCCTTGAAGACTTCTCCAGGGCTGCACCTATTCTGTGGAACTCCCTTCCCCCCTCAATCAGACTTTTACCCAGCCTCCATTCCTTCAAAAAATCTTTGAAAACTCACTTCTTCATTAAAGCGTATCAATTAAACTGTCAGCAGGTTTCTCATCCCCCACCCCATGACTCCGTTTCTGCACCTGTCAAAAATGACCTACCAAGCACTCAATAAACCCTTCTGTAACAAACTATTTAATTCCCCTACTTAAACCCTTTGTGTCAATATACCCCACTCCCTCTAGCATGTAAGCTCATCGAGCAGGGTCCTCAACCCCCTGTGTTCCTGTACGTCAGTGGTCTGATCTCAATTATATGTCTGTTAGTCCACCCATTGTACAGCGCTACGGAATTTGTTGGCGCTATATAAATAATAAAATAATAATAAAATAATAATAATGGTAACGTCATTTAAAAAAATAAATACAATTCTTCCAGTCTCTTGTCTGTTGTATATCCGTGCTAATAAACATGTTAGCACCTAGAGGTTTGGATTGACCTATATATATTTGGTTAGTGCTTTCATATCCCTGCATCTGTATTAAATCTTGTCTGGACAAGTTAATGGGTGAATTAACCTCAATAAGGCACCAAAAAGAATCACAGGGCCATTACAAAACTATGTACCTTGCACAGTACAAACTCACAATTCAATGTACCTGCTATATATCTGTTTAGACATTTAAATCAACCTTCATGTGCAAATTATGCAAATATTGTGTGTGTCTAACCTGCATGTGCATGTCATTTGTAGTAGTACATTTTAGTAGTGGAAGACGGCCTGGAAGCTATAAGGTATATTTTGGCCATAGATGCCTACTGGCTGCAAGTAATAGTAACAGCCCACAGTTGGTACTTAGCAACCACATTGGAATTGGTGCTTAGATATTTTGGCCTACATTTTACAATTAAATTGGCAAATGTAATACTCTACTGTTTAATAAATAACGCTCTAAATCACTCACCAAGTACTTCCAGAAGAATCACCATTCCCAAAAGCACTAAATGAACCATCATTTCTCTTGTAGGTTAATTCCCTTTGATAACCTGCAGAGTTAAAAGCATGTGTTGAGTTATAAACATTCTGTTTTTATGAAAGTAGTACTATTATAAATAGTACTAGAAATAAATTTTTTGTTTAGAGAAGGTTAGAAATATTTCTCCACTAAAAAAATCAATTTACACAATGTTCTAGCGCTGTCTGGACAGTATAGAAATGGAGTGACACATGTTTGGGTCTTGAAGGAGGATTGACCTACTTGGGTATATAGTTATTCAATCAGATGTAATTGGTGAAGCATTGCATTTTGTTGTGCATGCACACTAGCCTCTATGATCAGAGCATAGGAGGCAGGGACAGCCATAGAGACCACCACTGTGAAGGAGAAAAGGTAAGTGAAATATCTTTTTTCTCCCTACAGGTGGGGGCACCAGGGCACTATAGCCTAACAATATTCCTTTAATATTTTTGAATAAGCGTTTTCAAATTATTTAAAATGTTTAGACACAGTGTTAAAGGGACAATATAGTAACTAAATAAATTTTAGCTTAATGAAGCAGTTTTAGTGTATAGATCATGCCCCTGGAGTCTCATTGTTTAATTCTCTGCCAATTAGAAGTTAAAGAACTTTGTTTATGTATTCCTAGTCACACCTTTTGCATGTGATATGCACAGCCTTCCTAAACACTTCCTAAAAAGTGAGAGATAATGTTTACAAGTCCTTTATTGCAAATTCTGTTTAATTTAAAATGTCTTATCTGCTGCACTGTTAATTGCTTGCTAGACCCTACATGAGCCCCCTCTAATGTAATTAAAGTTCAATTTACAGAGCACGAGATAAAAACTTTAAAGAATATTACATCTGACTGAAAATGAAACCATTTTGTTTTCATGCATGCTGTGTCTGTCAAAGCCAAGGTGAGGCTGGGTCATTAACAGAAACAAATGGTGTGTGTATCTCATTGTTTAAATAATAGTTTAACATTGTATTTTCTATCGTATATTTTTGGTATATTATGTAATGATTGCTTTATAGTTCTAATATATGTTCCATACTAAAAAATATATAGCTTCCTTAATCACTCAGTTTTAAACTCAGCTGATTGTGTACATCTACCCTTTCTTACTACTCTCAGATTAAGACACCACTCCCAGGTTAGTTTCATTTTAGGATGTCTTATCATGTCCCACAAAACCAGTTCCCATTCTTATCATGGAGGTATATATCCCTTCGTTTAAATAGAAAAATGGTGCCTTGCATCTGTATTTCATGCCTCATTGGCAATAAATCTAGTTAGGGACTATCCAACAACTTATCACAATGATCAATGGTAATCATAGATAAACTGCTTAAAAACTAGTCACTGGTCACCAAATTGTTAGATTTTTATTTCTTACAGGTCAGTTAGACTAAATAGACAATGATAAACCTAACTCTCTTCTTTCTGCTTTCTTAATGTTAAATTGTGTTATTGTTATATTGTTTTCTTTGAAGGCTGATTCCAAACATAATAACCTGTGCTACAATCATGCATTTTATTGTAAACTCAGAGCATAGCTATATGTGCTTTTAACTCTGTGCAGTATGTGATCCTCAATAGAAAGTACTTTGCAAGAATATCCATTTATGTCAATGTGTGTGAAGATAGTGTTCTGAATTTCTGTAACAACAACAGATCTCACTGGGCCCATCAAAATATTAAGCTCCTGGCTTATGAAGCTCTTATTTCAGCACCATATCCCCACTTTTTGCATGTTAAAATCCAGGCATAAAATCTGACTTACAAAAGCAGTTATGGTAAGAATAAGGATATGAAGAGGTGCTGAAAGTAGCACTTGCTGAGTAAGTCATATCTCTGAAGGGTGAAAACAAGCATTAGGGTACAAGTTGTCTTCATGGGCTACATTTTATTTTTTTTACTTCCATGTATAGGCAATGTTGGGAGAGAAGGAATAAAACAGTGAAACACTATAGTAGTGGTAAAAATAATGAACACTGAGAAAGAAAGGATGTATGACTAAAAAGAGTTACATTTCTATTTCCTATATATTTCCAAAGATTTGAGTTTCAATCATATTCTATATGCACAAATTTCAGATAAAGAACGACCACCATGCTAACCAAATGTAATAGAAGTGTCTATAAAAGGACACTCACCTTGTGTCATATAATCAATTGCCCTTTTCTTAATGTCTCCTTTGATTTGTCCAGTTGCTGTTAAATATTCAAGAACATAAATATTTGGTGCAAAATTAATCATATTCTGTTCTCCACAACCGTATGGCATCTGGATCAGTGACTCAAGACCATCTATTGAAGGCCCAAGAAGATCTCCTATTGAAATATTGAAAATGAACATTAAACTATTTATATTACACTAATAACATATACAGTTTACCTGAAACTTATATGAAAATTGTATTTGCTATTACAAACATGTTATTCCACCAACACCAAATTTTCTCCAAAGGTGAATTGACTAAAGTTTTACTTACTGGGATTGCTATTTGGAGAAAGCAGGTAAAACTCAATCTTTATCATGCAATGCATACATTTTCTTGCATGCATTTGGTGCTTTTCTAAGTTTCTATGATTTTAATCAAAGAAAGTTTTCATAATGTTTGTAAGGCTAGACATTTAATATGTATATTAAGGTGCAGCATGGGTTAGTTATACATATCCGATGCTACACACCATAGGTCTTCAAACTTCAGTTCCTTGCACTTTATCCAAGAGGAACTCACATCAGTGCTCTACTCCCACGCATGCACTATGAGTACACAATGATGTTTACGGAGGATCTTATAAGACTGTAGGAGCATCCATACATATTTTCTTGGAATGAATAGAACAATGTCTCATTCCCACAGTCATCGCTTGTGACGGCTGTGAGAATTGACAGAACTTGACTGTGGTGGCACCACTTTTTCTCAATTTTTGTCAACTTGATGCTTTACCATAAGACAAATTAGATCCTACTTTGTCTTATGATATCTTTTGACTGTTTTTACTGAAATTCTAATACACTTTTTATGAGCATACTGTATATTTATGAAATGTCCATACATTTTTTTTTGTCACAGACCAGCTTTTATTCCAAACATTTATTAACACTGTTGGGCCTAGCTAATAAAAGAGTATAATCAGGGAGAGGTGAGTGCAGTTCCAAAACATTAGAAGAATGTCAAGAGGAAGTTGGACGGGGGTAGATATAGGTTGGCAAAACCTCTACCAGAACTCAAAGCATACAACCAACATTTATGGTTGGGGTCAAAAGCCAAGGGCATACAATTAAAATTGAGCAAGTCAGTTCTGGTGTCCCAAAATGATGAACAGGATAGGGATAAATATTAAAACTTCCTAAACTTGTAACGAAGCCCCTCTTATGATTAGTATTACTTGTACATTGACTGAAGTTACTGATATATACCACCAAAACGTCCAAGTTTGTTAGAAAGAGAACATTAAAGAATTAAAGATGCAATCGCTGCCGTAAGGAAATACTGACTCCTCTCTAGATCTGAAACTAACTACCAAAACTAGATCTGAAACTAATTGTCAGAATGCTTATCAACTCCTAATTCCCTGTTCATTGTCTCCTCAATGCTGTCATTCCACATATTGTATTGACAGTTATAACCATACCTGAAATAGAAAAATCGTTAGTGGGAGTAACTATATAACACCCAGGTACTGGCTGACCTTTGTTAAAGTTGTGAAACAATTAAGATAAAACTGGAGACTTAGGAACATAACTAATTGTCAAATGGCAATGAGATAGGCCACTGGGTAAGTACCCACGAGCATTGTGGAGGGGTGTTGGCCTTTTGGTGATGATTAAAGAGATTCATAGAAACATAGAATTATAAAAACATAGAATGTGACGGCAGATAAGAACCATTCGGCCCATCTAGTCTGCCCAATTTTCAAAATACTTTCATTAGTCTGTGGCCTTATCTTATAGTTAGGATATCATTTTGCCTATCTCACACATGCTTAAACTCCTTCACTGTGTTAACCTCTACCACTTCAGCTGGAAGGCTATTCCATGCATCCACCACCCTCTCAGTAAAGTAATTTTCATGATATTATTTTTAAACCTTTGCCCCTCTAATTTAAGACTATGTCCTCTTGTTGAGGTTGTTTTTTTCTTTTAATTATAGTCTCCTTTTTTACTGTGTTGATTCCCTTTATTTCCCTCTGCCTCGTCTTTCCTCCGACCTATACAAGTTAATAAGAAGTTTTATCCTGCAATCCAGTTTACTAGCCCTTCTCTGAACTCTCTCTAAAGTATCAATATCTTTTTTAGATACGGTCTCCAGTACTGCATACAATACTCCAACTGAGGTCTTGCTTCTTTCTACAGCTAATACAACCTATACAACCAAGCATTCTGCTTGCATTTCCTGCTGCTCTATTACATTGTCTGCCTACCTTTAAGTCATCTGAAATAATTTGCCCCAAATCCCTTTCCTCAGATGTTGTGGTTAGGACTCTCAAATATTCTGTACTATGCCCTTGGGTTTTTACATTCAAGGTGTATTATCTTGCACTTATCCAAGTTAAATGTCAGCTGCCACAACTCTGACCATTTTTCTAGTTTACCTAAACCATTTGCCATTTGGCTTATCACTCCTGAAACATCAACCCTGTTACATATTTTAGTATCATTGGCAAAAATACATACCTTACCATCAAGACCTTCTGCAATATCAGTAATAAAAATATTAAAGAGAGTGGGTACAGGTACAGATCCCTGAGGTACCCCACTATTACCAAGGCCATGCTTTGAATATACTTGAATCTACAACCTACTTGAATCTACAACCCTCTGTTGCATGTCACTCGGCCACTGCCTTATCCATTTAACAGTATTGGAATCCAAACTTATACAAGATTGCAGTTTATTGATAAGCCTTCTATGTGCAACAGTGTCAAAAACCTTACTGAAATCTAGGTAAGTAATGTCTACTGCACCACCCTGATCTATTATTTTAGTTACCCAATCAAAAAATATCAATATGATTAGTTTAGCATGATCTCCCTGAAGTAAACCCATGTTGACTCTGATCTTGAAATCCATGTGATTTTAGATGTTCAACAATCCTATCCTTCCTTTAATATGGTTTCCATTACTTTCCCTGCTACTGAAGTAAGGCTTACTGGCCCGACTCCTCCCTACTACCTTTCTTATGAATGGGCACAACATTCGCTAACTTCCAATCTTCTGGGACTACTCCTGTTAACAATGAATGGTTAAATAAATCCATTAATGGTTTTGTTGGTATACCACTAAGCTCTTTTAATAACTTTGGGTGTATTCCATTGGGCCACATTGACTTATTTGTCTTTACTTTTGACAGTTAAAATAGAACCTATTCCTCTGTTAACGCCCATGTAACAAATGACTAATTTGTAATCTTTCCTAACTGAGATCCATTTCCTTTTTATCTGTAAATACTGAACAAAAATATTCATTCTCTTCTACATGCCTTCCTTCTTTTGTTATTAACCTAACTAATCATTATTTTACTCTCTTTTTCTCATTTATGTATCTATGTTTGTTTTTTTACTGACCGTGCTATTTTCTCTTCTCTGTGCGATTTGGAAGCTCTTATAACTTGCTTAGCCTCTTTCTGCCTAATCTTATTGATCATTTTGTTTTCCTCACTCTGGGTTTATTATAATTAATTACTAAATGCTAACCTTTTGTTTTTTACTATTTTGGCCACATCCGCGGAGTACCACAGTGGTTTCTTAATTTTTTTGCTTTTACTGATGAACCTAATGTAATTTTCTGTTGCCTTCAGCAGTGCAGCTTTTCAAAAATCCAATTTCTCTTGGTCTCCATTTAAACTGTTCCAGTCTGATTATTACTCACTTACACATATTCTAATTTTAGAAAAGTTTGTTTTTCTAAAGTCTAAAACTTTTTTTTTGTGTCGTGTGACTTGTAACTGTTCTTAAATTAAACCACACTGACTGATGATACCTGGATCCTAAACTTTCACCTACAGTAATATCTGATACTAAATCTCCATTTGTAAACACTATATCTAGTATGGCCTCTTTACGAGTTGGCTCCTCAATGACTTGTTTTAGAGACAATCCAAGTAGGGAGTTTAGAATATGTCTGCTCCTGGCACAAGTAGCTATTTTGATTTTCCAGTTCACATCAGGAAGATTAAAGTCACCCATGGTGATAACTTCCCCATTCATTGTCATTTTAGCTATGTTCTCAACTAGTAGATTATCTAACTGGGGGCTATTAATCACATCTACATGAGTTACTGTGTGATTACCAAATTCTAAAGTAACCCAAACGAACTCTATGTTTCTTGACAGTTATTGAATAGTTGCACTGCATTGGTACTTTGATGTTTAACTCTTAAAACTAACTGATTGTACATATCCACTTTTAAATGTGCAGGTTTTAACAAATGTGTGTAGCTTTAGTTAGCAACCTATAGTGTTCCTTTAACCCCTTAAGGACGGTGGGCGTTCTATGCTGTCCTCTTTGTGGTGGTCCTAAACGCGTTAAATTTAGTTTTTTGCATTTTTCACACACAAATATATATGAACGCTAACTTTGGCCAGTGTTTGTGACTAAGTGGCTACTAAAAAAAAGACTGGACATACCCCATTTGTAAAACAGTGGGTTGTCTACTTTTGCAAATAGTATGCTATGATACAGTCTCAAATGCAACATAACCTGTCTGACAAATTTCAGTGTGTATAAACTGAAAAATGTAATTTGCTATATTTGACTCTGTAAGTTTCCAAAACACTATAAAACCTGTACATGGGGGGGTACTGTTTTACTCGTGAGACATTGCTTAACACAAATATGTGTACTTTATTGCAGTAACATCTAACAGTATCATGACATTCACAGTTAAAATGCCATGCAGAACTAAACAAATAACATTTCTTAATTTCTTACTTTTTTTTTATTTTATTCATATTAAATTATGTTTAATATATAAATATTTGACATGACATGAAAGCCCTGTTTCTCCTGCACAAAATTATATATAAAAGTGTGGGTGCATTTAATATGAAAGAGGTGAATTACGGTGAACAGCGCAAATTCAATGTTTTGTTTATGTTTTGTTTTGATCTGTCCCTATGGGGTAAAACTAATTTACAAAAATTAACTTCAAAACATAAAGAGGGCTATTTACTGAAGTGGGAATTGGAAGTGAATTTCAAATTTTTAAATAGCTGAAATTTAAACAATTTCTCTAAGTCAACTATGCTTTTAGTTCAGCTACAGTGATATTATATTTGAAATTCAGTTTTAATTTACCTTGAATTCTTACTTTAGTATGTAATCGTGTAATTCTCTACGTACTTTAAAAAGTTTATGAAAAGCATTTTTTTATACCTATAACAGTGACGACAGCTTCTTTGCTATCTTGTACGACATCAGATGGAAAAGTGAATGAGAAATCCTTTGACACAGTCTGAGAAGTACCTCCAGCACCATTCACCTGAAAAACTGCAGCCTGAGAATAAAAATGCTTCACTCCTTCAACCTTCAAAGGCAGAAATCAATAAAGAATTTCAGATTTTTTTTAGTATTTTTGGATACATTTCTAAAACAATTTTTTTAACATACTAAAATAGCAAAACTTATATCATATATAAAAAATTCAAAATATTACAAGATTCAAAAATTTTTCATAATATTAAATTATTTCAAATGTTTATAAAAAAAATATTAAATCATTTTGAAAGCTTATCCAATAATATTAAATCAAAGCCAACGTCCTACATTTCCCAACTTGGTTATTTTGCTAATTAACCATTATGACTCATATCTGCAATTTTTTTTAGCAAGTCTTATCAACTTACTGCTGTTTAATAAGTAAATACATATTTTAATGTGACAATAGAAATACCATTATAACTTGTCATATTGGTGTGATGCAATGACTGTTATATAAATATATGAAAAGTTTCTTCAGTTTTAGTCAAACCATTTTCTAAAAGTTTGACAATTAAATGAGAATGCTCTGAAACCTAAAGCCCATCCGCTCAGCTTTGGACGTTATATGAACATGTTTCACCTTCATCAGTATGTGTCCAATATATTTGTATTGTCAAATAACTATTTTTTTTTTACGTTCTTTATTTTGGAGTTCAGTGAGAAAAAAAAAACACGCTTGTGCTGCCACGAAAACAAAGACAAGCCAAGTAATAATAGACAATACATGAGAGAAACATGGCATGTAAATTTATTGCACACATTTTGTTGATAATAATAAAACTAGTTATCAGGTTGAGCTAAACATGTCCACGCTAAATACCCTATATACAGTGAGGGGAAAAAGTATTTGATCCCCTGGTGATTTTAAACGTTTATCCACCGACAAAGAAATGATCAGTGTATAATTTTAATGATAGGTGTATTTTAGAAACGAGAGACAGAATAACAAAGAAAATATACAGAAAAACGCATGTCAAAAAAGTAAAATATTTATTTGCATGTCAATGAGTAAAATAAGTATTTGATCCCCTATCAATCAGCAAGATTTCTGGATCCCACTTTCTTTTATACAAGAAACGAGCTGAGATTAGGAGCACTCTCTTAAAGGGAGTGCTCCTAATCTCAGCTCGTTACCTGTATAAAAGACACCTGTCCATAGAAGCAATCAATCAGATTCCAAACTCTTCCCCATGGCCAAGACCAAAGAGCTATCCAAGGATGTCAGGGACAAGAGACACAAGAGACACAAGGCTGGAATGGGCTACAAGACCATCGCCAAGCAGCTTGGTGAGAACGTGCCAACAGTTGGTGCGATTATTTGCAAATGGAAGAAACACAAAATAACTGTCGGGTCTCCATCGGTCTGGTGCTCCATGCAAGATCTCACCTTGTGGAGTTTCAATGATCAATGGTAAGGGAGCAGCCCAGAACTACACGGGAAGACCTTGTTAATGATCTCAAGGCAGCTGGGACCATAGTCACCAAGACTGGTAACACACTACGCCGTGAAGGACTGAAATCCTGCAGCGCCTGCAAGGTCCCCCTGCTCAAGAAGGCACATGTACAGGCCTGTCTGAAGTTTGCCAGTGAACATTTGAATGATTCAGAGGAGAACTGGGTGAAATTGTTGTGGTCAGATGAGACCAAAATCGAGCTCTTTGGCATCAACTCAACTCGCCGTGTCTGGAGGAGGAGGAATGCTGCCTATGACCCCAAGAACACCATTCCTACCATCAAACATGGAGGTGGAAACATTATGCTTTGGGGGTGTTTTTCTGCTAAGGGGACAGGTCAACTGCACCGCATCAAAGGGAAGATGGATGGGGACATGTACCGTCAAATCTTTGGTGAGAACCTCCTTCCCTCAGCCAGGGCATTAATAATGGGCATGACAATGACCCAAAACACACAACCAAAGCAACAAAGGAGTGACTCAAGAAGAGGCACATTAAGATCCTGGAGTGGCCTAGCCAGTCTCCAGACCTTAATCCCATAGAAATTATGTTGAGGAAGCTGAAGGTTCAAGTTGCCAAACGTCAGCCTTGAAACCTTAATGACTTGGAGAGGATCTACAAAGAGGAGTGGGACAAAATGTCTCCTGAGATGTGTGCACACTTGGTGGCCAACTACAAGAAATGTTTGACCTCTGTGATTGCCAAGAAGGGTTTTGCCACCAAGTACTAAGTCAAAAGGGGTCAAATACTTATTGACCTGCAAATCAGTTTTTTAAATTTTTACATGCATTTTACTGGATTTTTTTTATTTTTTTATTCTGTCTCTCACTGTTAAAATACACCTACTATTAAAATTATAGACTGATCATTTCTTTGTCAGTGAACAAACATTCAAAATCAGCAGGGGATCAAATACTTTTTTCCCTCACTGTATAAGTATCCTACATATAGCGTACCGAAGACCTAGATTATTAAGATTAAAACACCCAAGAGGTTCCCAAGGAATATTAATCCCAGGCATAATTCAGCCAATACCACTCAGTGAAACCACAAAGTGTTGGCGCAGCAAGACCATCATCGGGCAAAGGGTCTCAGATATAGTCCATGACAGCACCATAATGGAGCATGGAAATAAACAAAGGCCCCTTCTGTGGGATAGCCCCTCGGGTTAGCGCAACAATGGTCCACCATTTGAGCTTTTTCGAAGGCGAGGTGCATCAGGCTAAAGCGGGGGTCTTCAATGCCTTTGGGTTCACAGCTGCTGTGAAGTTGTGTTCTTCAGCTTCAATGCCTCGTGCTGAGCCCCAATGGCATCTCAGGTGTGTACCAGGCTCTCCCCTGCCAGTCCAAAATGGAGGAGGAGGTGACTGGTTTGAGTCAGCATCTCCAGGACAAGAAAGCCCCCTCCTTTCCCATCTGGCTTATTTGTCCTTCTTTGTAATGTATACTTTTAACTATAGTTATTTTTATTATATACTTCCATTTCTGATTGTATTCTTTTTGAGGCATAATGCCTAACTCCTGTTTTCG
This sequence comes from Pelobates cultripes, assembly GCA_933207985.1. Classification (NCBI taxonomy): domain Eukaryota; kingdom Metazoa; phylum Chordata; class Amphibia; order Anura; family Pelobatidae; genus Pelobates; species Pelobates cultripes. The sequence goes on along the minus strand of OW240913.1, from coordinate 156,803,202 downwards.
GTATATCTTCAACTTACTTGCCTATAGTTTCTCTTATAGGTTATTCGTAATTCTCCTACCTATAACTTCATTTATACTTGTTAACCTATTTCCACTTTGACCTTTTTGTCTAAACCCTTTATTTTCATAATTTAGTTATCCTTACCTATAAATTCAGTTATTCAGATCTGTTGCTCTCTCTTTCCTATTATTTCAATTATCGGATATACTGTTTATTTTATAATGTCCAATTCCAGCTATAAAGATCCTGATGTTAACCCTGGCAATCGTCTCCTACCTGACCTGCTCAGGATCAGGACAAATATCATCATGACCACCTCTGAAAGCAGAAGTGGTTATGGTGGTTGGAGTAATGCGTATATTAAAACAATAATGGGAAATTAATTTTAATACCCTGCCCTTTGGATAACGCTGACCAGGCAGCATTTAACATATATTATTATTCATGTATGTCATATAAAAACCACTGTCATTATTGAGTTAGATGGATCCCACCCATAAGTGTAGTTTGGGTTAAACTTACCTTTACAAATATAGTTTTGTTTAGAGTATCTTCACCTACTGATGAAGTTGCCTTCACTTTAATTGTGATTTGACCCAATGTTTTTGGTTTTATTGGGAAAAAAATAGTTTTTTGTTTCAACCCAGGAACAATGACATATGTTTGGCCAGCTACAGTACTGGCATCATTAGCTGGGGCAATTACTGTAAATGCGTTACTAGCTTCCAGTGTAACTGTGGCCTGCAAAAATATTAATGACATATATTATACATGAAGTTAACAAACATGTACATTTCATGAGTCAAAGAACACATTAATTTACTGAAATGTACTGTAAATTGTTTTGGAATGATCTCAAAACTAATAATTCTCACAATGTAACCGCTCCTGAGTAATATCTAAACATTATATAAATTTACATTATTTAATTATATATCACATGATTTGCCCATTATGTGAAAGACCAAATCATTGTTTCAAACTTTGTAGTTCATGGATGGTAATGTCATCTATGCAATTATTCCCCATTACGAATGCAGAGTAATCCCTACTTCATAGGATTGAATCTCCTTCCTTCTGTTTTATATAAAATATGTGTAGCCCCCAAATCAGTTTTGTAGCAATTTCTAGACAAATGAAGAGCAATAACAACATATGGACAAAGATTTACTCAAGCTAACAGAAACAATGATAATATATAGTAGGTTCTTATATTAGTTGCAAAATTATATATTAAACACATACCTGTAGCTTTTCAGGTAAATAGTTAAACACTGTAACTTCCAAAATGAACTGTTCACCTCTGGTAACGGAGTAGGGAAGATTTAATGAAATAAAAAATGGCCTTGATACAGCTAACTGTAAATAAATAAATTAACAATTAAAATGCATGCTAATATCACTTTAAGCATTTATTTCCTTGTTTTGATACTATATAAATACATATATATATATATATATATAAAATAACAAAGAAAAGAGACGCACTATGTGGGCTTCCAATAATATCCATATAAGAGGTTACATATATATCCGATCAACGTTTCGACCTGTTCGGGTCTCCCTTAAGATCTCTACATCTTGAGGAAGACTCGAACGGGTCGAAATGTCGATCGGAGATATAACCCCTTATATGGATTAAATATGCATTTATTTTTGGAAGACCGCAGAGTGCACCTCCTTTCTTTGTTATTTTATATATCTACAATGTGGGATTGCACCAGATCAAAATTATACCTATATACTAAAAGAAAGGGTGAGTGCCAAGCCATTGATGAAAATATATATATAAATATATGGTATTCTATTGTGTGAAAACAGATGTGTAACTAAAAAACAAAAACAAAAAACATTTTTTCTTTTCTATTATTCCTCCTTATCATGAAATCATGGCAAAACACAGCAATATGAGGATACTGTTATCATGGTGCAATTTCAAGACTTAATATAAATTAAAACATTTTAATGTATTTTTATTGAACCTTTTATGGGAATTGTACTCGATACAGTAATGCTATTTTTGAGTTTTGGAATGGATGTTGGGAGTTTTATTTGGTTGCACTCTTGATTTTTAAATTGTTTCTTAATACATTTTTATATTCATTATTTTTTGAGACTTATGTCATACCGTTGTTAGGTCTAGTGTCTGCTATTTCACTTGATGTTGCCCATTTGTGAAGCAAAATGTTGTTGACTTCAGGCAAACACTATGTATGTATGTATATATATTTATAGCACGGTCCTCTAGGGTAAACAACAGGCACAGTCCTTTAGTTTTCATATAATCCAGGCAATTGTATTGGTAAGTCCACACAGCAACACAACTAAAATATAAATATAACAGGTTTCCCCTTTAAACAAAAACCTAGCTCGTCTGAGCACTGACTCACTTTTAATATCCCTCTCTATCAGGGTTTAACTAACAAAAACATATCGTTGGGTTGCACCAACCTTATTAGATAGCAACACTCTGCTCTCCTTTCTGCACTCCTGTGCTCTCAGCTAGCCTGCTGCTTTCCTTTCTGCCCTCCCAGTGCTCCAAGCCAGCCTTAACTGCCTTCCTTTGTGCACTCCCAGTGCTCCAAGCCAGACTTGACTGCTTCCTTATGCACTCCCAGTGCTCAGTCTCCTTGACTCTCTCACAGGAGAGAACAGCATCTCTCCTACCTGCTTCCAGGGAGGAAGCCAGCAATCCCCCTTTACCTGCCTAGGGTTTATTCCCACTGCTGCAGCTGATTAGCTGCAGCTGAGCAGTGGGGTGGAGACAGATCAAAACTCTGGCCTGGAACTTATTTCTCCCAGTTGTATGCAAACTGCGGAGTGGAGCATTGGCCCACCCTGCTCTCCAAATGTTCCACCCCAGGGGCCCATAACTAAGCTTTGGTTTGTGTTGCCTACAACACATACTACACATACTCCCCCTGGGGTTAAATGTTATAGGCCTCTCTGCCTTCACTTTATCACTATATATATATATATATATATATATTTGTTGCTTTAATACCTTGAGTGTTTAGATTTTGTACATGTCTAGGGGATGGGTTTGCCATTTCTTACTGGTCAGCATTATATCGTATTTACATAATTAAAAAATAAGAGAATATCAGGGATCAGCTCTCTAATTGCCTACATTGATATGTTAGCTATACTGATGTTTAACTTTACTACAGAAAAAAATATCTTGTTTGGCATGATTTAATATGTTTATTCCTTGTTTTACTATTTTTATTTCCCTGTACTATACACTTTTACTCCTTGAATAAAGATTGAAAAAAACAGAAGAAAAAGGGAATTGAGTACTAAAAAGAGGGTATTTAAATTAAGTATTGAAGGAGTGATAATTATAGCATGTTGCTGTGAGAAAATCACAAAGTAAAAATATGGTCTGTGATATAACATGGACAGTACAGTCTGTTGTAGAAGAGGAAACTTTAAACCCATTCATATGTCAAGTAGCAGATTGTGGAGTGTATGTATTGCCAGGGAGCCAGAAAGGGCAAAATAAAACAGTTTGCAGCTTTTGAAGTGCACGAACATCAGTAAGTGGGCATTCTTTGCCGAATGTTATCTCATTTTAATTTACCAATGTGGTTACTCTATGAGCTGTGTATGTTGTCTTTTCTGTCTTAATTGTGAATAAAATATACATTTGCCTCTGAAAACTTAATTTGGATGAATATATATTTGGTATGTTAGTTTAATTTGCACAAATGTTTCCTTTCTCTGCTAATTGGAGTATTAGCCAAGTTGAAGCTGCAGAATATTTGGTGTTTTGAGTCTTATTTCTTTAATGGATGTCTCCTTCTCCACCCCATGTAAGAAATCTATTGAGTGGGGCTCCTCTCCTCATTCATTTCCTCACACTAACATTAGTGGGAATGAAAAAGTGTAAATAAATGAGAAACTGTTCAGGACTACATATCTCTTCTGTTGAATCATTTAAATATGGAGTGATATTATTAATTATGGGTCACGGAATGTCCTATACACTTACACGATATGCTAATGCTTTATTTTTTTGCCCATGAAACTATTTTGCCATTTGCACTTTACATGTACTTACATATTAGTGCCTGCTACACTGTCAAACAATAGGCAAACCAATAAGAATTTTTTTTTACCACAAAGATCGAGGTCCTATGAAAAAAAGTTTGGATTGATAGTAGATTATAAGAATATAAAAAAAAAAATACCTCAATAGGCTTCTCTGTAAATCCTAGTCCAAGTCCATCAGAAATTAGAAAACCACCATATGTATGTATGTATATATATTTATAGCACGGTCCTCTAGGGTAAACAACAGGCACAGTCCTTTAGTTTTCATATAATCCAGGCAATTGTATTGGTAAGTCCACACAGCAACACAACTAAAATATAAATATAACAGGTTTCCCCTTTAAACAAAAACCTAGCTCGTCTGAGCACTGACTCACTTTTAATATCCCTCTCTATCAGGGTTTAACTAACAAAAACATATCGTTGGGTTGCACCAACCTTATTAGATAGCAACACTCTGCTCTCCTTTCTGCACTCCTGTGCTCTCAGCTAGCCTGCTGCTTTCCTTTCTGGCCTCCCAGTGCTCCAAGCCAGCCTTAACTGCCTTCCTTTGTGCACTCCCAGTGCTCCAAGCCAGACTTGACTGCTTCCTTATGCACTCCCAGTGCTCAGTCTCCTTGACTCTCTCACAGGAGAGAACAGCATCTCTCCTACCTGCTTCCAGGGAGGAAGCCAGCAATCCCCCTTTACCTGCCTAGGGTTTATTCCCACTGCTGCAGCTGATTAGCTGCAGCTGAGCAGTGGGGTGGAGACAGATCAAAACTCTGGCCTGGAACTTATTTCTCCCAGTTGTATGCAAACTGCGGAGTGGAGCATTGGCCCACCCTGCTCTCCAAATGTTCCACCCCAGGGGCCCATAACTAAGCTTTGGTTTGTGTTGCCTACAACACATACTACACATACTCCCCCTGGGGTTAAATGTTATAGGCCTCTCTGCCTTCACTTTATCACTATATATATATATATATATTTGTTGCTTTAATACCTTGAGTGTTTAGATTTTGTACATGTCTAGGGGATGGGTTTGCCATTTCTTACTGGTCAGCATTATATCGTATTTACATAATTAAAAAATAAGAGAATATCAGGGATCAGCTCTCTAATTGCCTACATTGATATGTTAGCTATACTGATGTTTAACTTTACTACAGAAAAAAATATCTTGTTTGGCATGATTTAATATGTTTATTCCTTGTTTTACTATTTTTATTTCCCTGTACTATACACTTTTACTCCTTGAATAAAGATTGAAAAAAACAGAAGAAAAAGGGAATTGAGTACTAAAAAGAGGGTATTTAAATTAAGTATTGAAGGAGTGATAATTATAGCATGTTGCTGTGAGAAAATCACAAAGTAAAAATATGGTCTGTGATATAACATGGACAGTGCAGTCTGTTGTAGAAGAGGAAACTTTAAACCCATTCATATGTCAAGTAGCAGATTGTGGAGTGTATGTATTGCCAGGGAGCCAGAAAGGGCAAAATAAAACAGTTTGCAGCTTTTGAAGTGCACGAACATCAGTAAGTGGGCATTCTTTGCCGAATGTTATCTCATTTTAATTTACCAATGTGGTTACTCTATGAGCTGTGTATGTTGTCTTTTCTGTCTTAATTGTGAATAAAATATACATTTGCCTCTGAAAACTTAATTTGGATGAATATATATTTGGTATGTTAGTTTAATTTGCACAAATGTTTCCTTTCTCTGCTAATTGGAGTATTAGCCAAGTTGAAGCTGCAGAATATTTGGTGTTTTGAGTCTTATTTCTTTAATGGATGTCTCCTTCTCCACCCCATGTAAGAAATCTATTGAGTGGGGCTCCTCTCCTCATTCATTTCCTCACACTAACATTAGTGGGAATGAAAAAGTGTAAATAAATGAGAAACTGTTCAGGACTACATATCTCTTCTGTTGAATCATTTAAATATGGAGTGATATTATTAATTATGGGTCACGGAATGTCCTATACTCTTACACGATATGCTAATGCTTTATTTTTTTGCCCATGAAACCATTTTGCCATTTGCACTTTACATGTACTTACATATTAGTGCCTGCTACACTGTCAAACAATAGGCAAACCAATAAGAATTTTTTTTTACCACAAAGATCGAGGTCCTATGAAAAAAAGTTTGGATTGATAGTAGATTATAAGAATATAAAAAAAAAAATACCTCAATAGGCTTCTCTGTAAATCCTAGTCCAAGTCCATCAGAAATTAGAAAACCACTGGCCACCCATGTGCTGTTTGTCTGAGGTGCAGTTACCTGAAGACTTGTGGTACTCGAACTGCAAAATATGACATGCCTATTTTCAGATACCTTATTGTGCAATTGCATAACCATAATCATAACAAGACAAAATATTATCAAACTTTTAACGTACTCTACAAGTGCTTATTTCTCATTTATCCAACAAACACATTGAATGTAAATGAAGGGCTAAATTATAGATACAACCCTTTTCAGCCACTCTGCTATGCTAGTGATAATTTCCAACCGGCAGTACTCTTAACTCGCATTTACAGGACATCTCACAGACAGCTCCATTCTCATGCAACAGTCTGCATTCTACCATCAAACTCTCCCTTACTCTTTGATCCTTTAAGAAGGGGAATGGATCTGGCTAAATTATATGCCACTAGAGAGGACAGACAAATCTGATCCAGGGAGGGTGGCCACTGAGAAGCTACAGACAGTTTGAGATCAAATAAGATAAGACCTTAGGATTAGGTTCAAAATGGCCCTACCAAGACTGAAAAGTTGCTGGCATTTCAGAAATAATAGAGTTGGTAGACAACTGACCAAAAAGCTTAAATTTATTAACCAGCATTCAAGAATAAAAAAAATAGTTTATGAGGAAAAAACGTCAGATTGCTGACGTTTTCCGACTATATTATGAGTATATAATTTACCACAACCTACAGCTTCCTCATTTGATATATCTAAATTTTTAATGTTGGGTGAAAGGGAAAAGATAGTACATAGAGCTTCCCCTCCGCTTGTCACTCTGTGTAGCGTTTCTTGTTGACCATGGCAGGGGATCATCTAGGCAGTCTGACAAGGAGCTTCATGCTAGGTGGGAAATCTTCCTCAAAGGGGATAGGGAACCACAAAAGCATGACACAAAGGAGGTTTAACCCCTTAAGGACACATGACATGTGTGACATGTCATGATTCCCTTTTATTCCAGAAGTTTGGTCCTTAAGGGGTTAAAGACACAATATGGGCAAAAGGAAGATAAGATACACCAATGGTTGGTAAGATACACTCAAGTGGAAGACATGCAAAAGGGAAGGATCTGAGAAACAATGTGGATTATAGACCATAAAATGCAGATGAAGATGCAAAAGTGTAAATAAGAGGACACAATGCAAAAAAAGGTGTAAATAGACACAAAAATGTGGTAAAATACATAAAAGGGTCAAAAGGATGCATAAAAGGGGCAAAAGGAGGATTAATAGACACACAGGTTGACACAAGTGAAGAAACATTTGAGGGGACTGGCAAAATACATCTTCACCTCTGTGTAGCCAAAAATCCTTGTACTGGCCTTGACTCAAATGTCCACTATAAAGTAGCTTCAGTCATGGTAATTTCTGTTATAGAATTGTGTACAATTCTGTAAAGTTCTCTGCACAGTTTGTCCTGTACTGTAAGTTATACTCTACAGTCTGGATCAGTGTCCACTATATATTCATATCATTCTCTGTATTGTCTTTTGCATAGTCTCATCCTACACAATAATGTCTTCTACACAGTTTTGTCCTATGGAGTCAGGTACTCTACACAGTTTAGTCCAATGTCATAATGTCTGCTATACAGCCTTGTCCCATGCCATGATATCTGCAACAAAATCTTGTCCTATGCCATAGTATTCACTACGCAGTTTATATATTGTTGGTGCTCTGTACATCCTGCTTTACACTGAAATGCCAGCTGTTTTCTTGTCTTGTGCCATTCCTGCTACATTCTTGTTACAGCAATGTTTTCTGTTTAGTCTTGTCATATGTTGCCAACTCTATTTAATCATGTCCTGTGCTGTAATATATTCAATACAATTTGTCCTACACCATTATGTAAGCTGTTTTTTTTTTATGTAAATAGGCTGTAGTCACATCTCTGGATGGACTTCGGCAACGGACTGCCAAATGGAAGATTAGTACTCAACATTTTCTTTATAGCTGTCATGTCCACTACTGAGCTTCTCTGTCTGTGTTATCTTGTATGTCCATTCCTGCTACTATTCTTGTTACAGTTTAGTCCAATGTCATAATGTCTGCTATACAGCCTTGTCCCATGCCATGATAACTGCAACAAAATCTTGTTCTATGCCATAGTATTCACTAAGCAGTTTATATATTGTTGGTGCTCTGTACATCCTGCTTTACACTGAAATGCCAGCTGTTTTCTTGTCTTGTGCCATTCCTGCTACATTCTTGTTACAGCAATGTTTTCTTTTTAGTCTTGTCATATGTTGCCAACTCTATTTAATCATGTCGTGTGCTGTAATATATTTGTCCTACACCATTATGCAAGCTGTTTTTTTCTTTTCGTATACCATAAGGCCCACTAGATAGTCTTTTACAGTTATAATTGCTCTATAGGATAGACAACCTTCAGCACTCCAGATGTTGCGGACTACATCTCCCATAATGCCATCTCAGCCATGGAAGATGTAGTACTCAACATTTTCTTTATAGTATTGTTCTACATTGTCATGTCCACTATATGAGCTTCTCTGATAATGGAATGATCATGTTATCAAATTGTCTTATCTTGTGATATCTCTAGCAGTACACAGTAATACCCACGTTTCAGCCTTGTCTCTGTATATTGAAATATAAAGATTTGTTCTATAGAACTGTTATTATATATTATCATGAAAGCGCTATGGAATCTGTTGGTGCTATATAAATGGCAATGATAAAAATAATATATCTCACTAGTGTTAAAAAAATATTTGAATATATAATTTGGTTCTTAAAATGTAGATTCAACCAGATCTGATCAGTACCTTAACTACCACTCTATATTAATAGGTTGGTTGGATTTTAGGGCATCTTAAAGGACCACTCTAGGCACCCAGACCACTTCAGCTTAATGAAGTGGTCTGGGTGCCAGGTCCTTCTAGGGTTAACCCATTCTTTTATAAACATAGCAGTTTCAGAGAAACGGCTATGTTTATTAATGGGTTAAGCCTTCCCCCTATTCCCTCTAGTGGCTGTCTCATTGACAGCCATTGAGCTACTTACTGTGATTTTCACAGTGCATTTGGAAAGCATTGTAAATGCTGAGAATGCTACAAGCAGCTCTGTTCAGCCCAGGAGGAGGATCGAGGAGGGAGAGAGGTAGAGCTCCCCCCAGCTGGAAAAAGGTAAGTTTTTACCCCTTTCCCCCTTCCAGAGCCGGGCGGGAGGGGGTCCCTGAGGGTGGGGGCACCCTCAGGGCACTATAGTGCCAGGAAAACGAGTATGTTTTCCTGGCACTATAGTGGTCCTTTAAGCTGGCCCTAGTAAACTCATTTGGTTTCTCATGACTAAAGATATTTAACACTCATTCTCATTATCGAGGTATAAACCCCTCAGTCCAAGCATTGTTAGCACCCTGCATCCTTTTGGCAAGAAATAGTCAGGACTTGTCATGTCCAAGTTGTCTTGAACCTTATTAGACTCACTTTAAAGACTCGTGGAATATTCTTGCAATACTTTCTTTACCTTTCTTACTTACATTTTTTTGTCTTAAAAAAAATAAATATAAATAAAAATCAGATTTACAAAAAAAAACCCAAAAAACAACAAGATGATTAGAGCAGCCCTTAAAAGGTAGTATGGCTATATTGCTAATAACATTTCTTCTGCTAAAGGTTTATAGATGGGTTTGGCCATAAGGGACAATTACAGACTTAATGAATTGTGGTACAATCACGTATTTTATCATATACATACCTGCGTTTACCAGACGTGTTTTTATAATGAATTTTGCTCTCTTTTTTTTTTTTTTTTTTGGTTAATAACTTTTTGAGTTCTGACTGCAGTATTGTAATATGTTTATTATTTTTGTCAGTCTGTCAGCCTCCCCTTAAACTCCCTGTTAAGAACATGCTCTTATTGTTTCTGACCACAGTTGTAAAAAAAAATTGAAACAATCTCCAAATCAGTTATTGCCAGAATATTAATAAGGATAATAATATGAAGTTATTATCACATTTCATGAACTTTGAGTGAATATAATATTGATATACTTGTGTTATAGAGATTTAAAAAAATGCAAATGCAATTATGCTGAGCACCACTGCATTTCTGCTTTAATCTTGCACGACTGTCATTTAGGGTATACAATGTCAATTTCAACTTAAATAAAAAGTTGCATATAACTTCAGTGTTTTCAGAATAGCAAACATTTCTAATGAAGAACATCACAATAGCAAGCACTGCATTTACAAGCATTGCTAAGGTAGTGGATCATAACTTTACATTTCTAAATACATTCATATGTAGCACTACATTTCATGTAACGTATGAGATGTGGATTCTTTTTCATTTATTTATTAGCTTTAATCTGCATACCTAACATTGGTCTCTAGCCAAAGCCATGTCTCTGGATAAACTGTCCTAACAGACTCTGGCTGCTTCAAAGGTGAGTTTGGATATCCTTGTAATTCTAGAAAAAGTAAATTGTATGGTTAGAAAACATTGCCATAATTACATTTATTTGTTGTTGTTTATATCAGAGTTAGAGAAACAAATCTATTTTTTAATGTAAAAATGTATCTTATTTGCTGTGTCCTGCTTCCAATGAGGCAGCAGTGGCACTTTTGCTAGTCATAAATGAAAATAGGACCTAATCAACTAAAAATTTTAAGAAACAAAATGACAAAAAAAATGCTTTATTTTGATGGTTAAACCTCACCAAACTAAAAAGGCGGCTAAGTGCATAGCATAGGAATATGGCTGACCACAGAAATATACTCTAAAGGGGTAGTCCACACATTCTTCATAGCCAGGCTGTATACATTGATCAGCCACAACATTAAAACCAATGACAGGTAACTTGAATAACGTTGCTTATATTGTTACAATAGCACCTGTCAAGGGTGGGATATATTAGACAGTAAACAGTCAGCACTTGAATTTCATATGTTGGAAGCAGGAAAAATGGGCAAACAAAAAGATCTGAGTGACTTTGACAAGGACTGAATAATAATGGCTGAACAACTGGATCAGCGCATCTGAGAGGCAAATAAGGTAAGGAAAATACTTATACCACTATAGCAATGTTAATACTAATTTAATTGGATAAATACGTTTATTATGTTTATACTCTATAAAGTGGTATATCTACTAAACAACTATTCTGGCAAGAAATAGCCCCAGATGAAGACACAATATTAGAGTGCCGAAACACACGTCAGACATCTTTCTGCTCTTATCTCTGCATCTTATTTTATTTTTAAATTTGGGCTTATAGCACTGTAGCTTTGGATGGTGATGGGGATGACAGTTTTTATTATTTACTTCTATTCTACCTTTAACTCTATGTGGCAGGATTGTATGCAGCAAGATCTACAGGTCAAATTTTTAGATAGTTTGGATGGGGGAAGACCTAAGGGGACCTCTAGATTTTTGTGGCTTTAGAAATAATCATCATCATCTACAAGGCTCTTAAGCTGAATCAAAATAGTATCTTTACTTTCTAATTCAAAAGCACAAGTGGATGTCTAGTAAAGGCTTTAGAAACCCTAGAGGATCTCTTTTCCCTGTCCTCACGTCAGCTGGTATTTTGTTACATTGTTATCACAATTTGTGACTGTATCTCATGGACGTTTTTAGGTCTGTTTAAACACCACAATGTATTGTATTTCTATTTTTAAGCCCACAATCACAGTACTGTAGAATATACAGTCTAACATTGATGATTTTGGTTTCTTGCCAGAATAGTTGTTTAGTAGATATACCACTTTATAGATTATTAACATAATAAATGTATTTAACCAATTAAATTAGTATTAACATTGCTATTGTTTTTCTTACCTTCTTTGCCTCTAATATTAAATAATATATTGAATAAACTTTATATCCAATTATGTAATTTAGGTTTATTAAAATTACAATATCTCAGTAAAAGGATTCTCCTACATTTAGGTTCCTTTTGAGGAACCATTTTTTTTCTTTGATTTAAATGGTCTTGTATTGCAGTAAATAAATGTGCCCTTTTTGGTACTGAGCCATTCGGACTTTGGTGGATAACCCTGTTAATCACCTTTTAATTTTTGTGTGGTGAGATCATTAAAATAAAGTTCCACTCTAGGTTGGAGAAAGAAAATTAAAATGTCAAGTAACCCATTTTATTCACTAAAGTTTGAGCTGCACTTGGTTTGTACAAAAAACTTACCAATTAAAAAAAAATGTATTATTTTATTTTCCTAATAAGTAGCTACAAGTACCATATTGGAGTTGGGGTTAGTGGAATAAGCAATAAGCCTCTTTAAGAGAAATCTGGTGACCAGACAGAAATGTTTTAAATAGATATGTGGGTTGCATTTAAATAAAACCTCGCTGTCAAATAACACCACAGATTATTGCCAAAACCATGTTATATTGTATATATTGTTAATATGTTTACTTTAGATGTTCTTATCTCCTGGTCTGTTAAATTAATTTTAATCACATATGAGGCTTTTGCCCACGCTGTTAGGCTATTAACAGAGTAGGACATAGTAATGATTAAATTAGCCCATTAACTATCAAGCAGTAAAAACAACCCCCAGAATGTAAATATTTTGTTTGTCCTGGAAAGTAATGTTTACATTTGTTTCAGTATGCCTTATCTTACACAATCCAGCACACTAAACAGTATTTTCAAAGCTCACAGAATGTAATAGTTTTAAAATAATCACCTTACCTAAGTAACAGGGGTTTAATTACAGTATATGTTCATACATTGTATACACGTGCCACATAACCAATGTCCAACACCAAGGAAAAGCCGAGTATTTCTCAATATGCAACCTAGGCTTTTTTTCCCCCACATAGTCACAGTCTATAATTCTCATACCTGTGCTCTGTCCAATATGCACTCAGTTGTGTGTGTATATATAAATGTATATCTATATATCCCTATGTTTCTAGTACTTACAGCTCAGATGATACATGACTATATGACATAATAATATATATTATTTCATTGTATATTTGTTTGTTACACTAAAAGATAAATTACTTGTTGCCATAAAAAAGACACAAGCATAGTAAAGATTGACAAAGAAAATATGTTCAGGAAAAAAGCAGGGGGAAATATTGGTAAATAATGAGTTTCAAGGGAACGTTAGCAGAAAAAGTTGAGAATATAGAGAAACAACAACTCAATATGTGTATGATCAGATACTATTAAGCTAATCACAATCTCATGTCTAATAATTATAGACATGCTAATGACACACGGTGAGCCAATAGCAATGTTGATTCAACTATAATTTCAATGTATGAATGCTTCTGGATGCCACTTATGACCATTATCAGATCAGTCAAAATAGCATATCAGTATATACAGTTTGGCATTGCAAGTACACTGCTCAAAAAAATAAAGGGAACACAAAAGTATCACATCCTAGATCTGAATGAATTAAATATTCTTCTGAAATACTTTGTTCTTTACATAGTTGAATGTGCTGACAACAAAATCACACAAAAATAAAAAAAAATGGAAATCAAATCTTTCAACCCATGGAGGTCTGCATTTGAAATCACACTCAAAATTAAAGTGGAAAAACACACTACAGGCTGATCCAACTTTGATGTAATGTCCTTAAAACAAGTCAAAATGAGGTTCAGTAGTGTTTGTGGCCTCCACGTGCCTGTATGACCACCCTGTGCATGCTCCTGATGAGGTGGCAGATGGTCTCCTGAGGGATCTCCTCCCAGACCTGGACTAAAGCATCTGCCAACTCCTGGACAGTCTGTGGTGCAACGTGACGTTGGTGGATGGAGTGAGACATGATGTCCAGATGTGCTCAATTGGATTCAGGTCTGGGGAAGGGCGGGCCAGTCCATAGCATCAATGCCTTCGTCTTGCAGGAACTGCTGACACACTCCAGCCACATGAGGTCTAGTATTGTCTTGCATTAGGAGGAACCCAGGGCCAACCGCACCAGCATATGGTCTCACAAGGGGTCTGAGGATCTCATCTCAGTACCTAATGGCAGTCAGGCTACCTCTGGCGAGCACATGGAGGGCTGTGCGGCCATTACTGACCCACTGCCAAACCGGTCATGCTGGATGATGTTGCAGGCAGCAGAACGTTCTCCACAGCATCTCCAGACTCTGTCACGTCTGTCACATGTGTTCATTGTGAACCTGCTTTCATCTGTGAAGAGCACAGGGCGCCTGTGGTGAATTTGCCAATCTTGGTGTTCTCTGGCAAATACCAAACGTCCTGCACGGTGTTGGGCTGTAAGCACAACAGCCACCTGTGGACGTCGGGCCCTCATACCACCCTCATGGAGTCTATTTCTGACCGTTTGAGCAGACACATGCACATTTGTGGCCTGCTGGAGGTCATTTTGCAGGGCTCTGGCAGTGCTCCTCCTGTTCCTCCTTGCACAAAGGTGGAGGTAGCGATTCTGCTGCTGGGTTGTTTAGAAGGAAACCTAGCATGAAATGCTCGAAGGAGTCGGGGGGGCGCATGGAAGCAGGAACCCATGAGCGCTCCTCGGGCCCATAACCCCTCCAATGAACCAGGTAGTAAAGCGACCCACGGGACACTCAGGAGTCAACAATATGTTGGATCTCGTACTCCTCCTGGCCATGATCCAAAACAGAAGGAGGACGAGACTGGGAACGGGAATGGCTATTGCAAACTGCTGACACACTCTTGCAGGAACTGCTGACACACTCCAGCCACATGAGGTCTAGTATTGTCTTGCATTAGGAGGAACCCAGGGCCAACCGCACCAGCATATGGTCTCACAAGGGGTCTGAGGATCTCATCTCAGTACCTAATGGCAGTCAGGCTACCTCTGGCGAGCACATGGAGGGCTGTGCGGCCATTACTGACCCACTGCCAAACCGGTCATGCTGGATGATGTTGCAGGCAGCAGAACGTTCTCCACAGCATCTCCAGACTCTGTCACGTCTGTCACATGTGTTCATTGTGAACCTGCTTTCATCTGTGAAGAGCACAGGGCGCCTGTGGTGAATTTGCCAATCTTGGTGTTCTCTGGCAAATACCAAACGTCCTGCACGGTGTTGGGCTGTAAGCACAACAGCCACCTGTGGACGTCGGGCCCTCATACCACCCTCATGGAGTCTATTTCTGACCGTTTGAGCAGACACATGCACATTTGTGGCCTGCTGGAGGTCATTTTGCAGGGCTCTGGCAGTGCTCCTCCTGTTCCTCCTTGCACAAAGGTGGAGGTAGCGATTCTGCTGCTGGGTTGTTTAGAAGGAAACCTAGCATGAAATGCTCGAAGGAGTCGGGGGGGCGCATGGAAGCAGGAACCCATGAGCGCTCCTCGGGCCCATAACCCCTCCAATGAACCAGGTAGTAAAGCGACCCACGGGACACTCAGGAGTCAACAATATGTTGGATCTCGTACTCCTCCTGGCCATGATCCAAAACAGAAGGAGGACGAGACTGGGAACGGGAATGGCTATTGCAAACAAGCGGTTTCAGGAGGGACGTATGAAAGATGTTGGGTACACGGAGGTTTTTGGGCAAATCCAAGGCATAGGAAATAGGATTGACCTTCCGCAAAACCTTGTAAGGTCCAATGAACTTAGGAGCCAACTTTATAGAGGGAACGCGTAAGCGCAAGTTGCGAGTAGACAACGAGACTCTATCACCAGCAACATAAGAAGGTGCCGTCCTACGGTGCCTATCAGCAAATGCTTTCTGAGTAAGCATAGACTTCTCCAAGATGGCATGAACCATTCTTCAAGTGTCATGTACAGTGGGTAAGTGTTCATCTAGAACCGACATTACCTTGTGAGAAAACAAAGCCGGAAGCAGATTTGGATGACGACCATACGTGACAAAGAAAGGACTGTGATCAGAAGCAGAGTGCGTAGCATTATTCCTGGCGAATTCAGTCCAAGGAAGAAGGTCAGCCCAGTTTTCCTGGAGTTGCAACGTAAAACAACAGAGATATTGTTCAAGGCTTTGATTGGTTCTTTCAGCAGCACCATTTGTTTGAGGATGATAGGCTGAGGAGAGGGTCAGTTCAATACTCATGTCTTTGCAAAAGCCCCTCCAAAACGTCAAAATAAATTGTGAACCCCTATCAGACACAATGACGTCTGGCATCCGTGTAGGCGTATTATTTCCTTGGTGAATATTTTGGCTAATTCAGCAGAAGAAGGCAGCTTTCTCAATGGTATGAAGTGCGCCATTTTAGAGAAGCGATCAACTATAACCAAAATAACTGTAAAACCCTTAGATTGTGGCAGCTCGACTGTAAAATCCATAGAGACCAAGGAACTGACGGCAAAGGAAGGGGATGCAAAAGACCACATGGTACTTGATGGGAAGATTTAGATTGAGAACAAACATTACAAGACGATAAGTATGCTTCAACTTCCTTTCTAAGAGATGGCCACCAATATTATCGTGTGATCAAATCAATGGTCTTAGATACCCCCATATGTCCAGCCATTTTACTGTCATGGTAATGGCTGAATACTTCCCCTCTCAGCTCGGGAGGCACGTAGTATTTCTCAACAGGTTTATCACTAGGTGCCCTATCTTGGACCCTTTGGATTTTGTGCAGAAAAGGGGAAGAGACCCTGGTTCTAGTCAAAGTGATGATTCTCTCCTGGGGTATGATGGGTTCTGTTATGACCTCCTCCTTATCAAGAGTGGCAAACTGTTTGGAAAGAGAATCTGCTTTGGTGTTATGATTACCCGGTCTATAGGAGTAGTTAAATCACATAGTTAAAGCGGGAAAGAAAAAGAGCCCAGCGAGCTTGCCTGGATGAAAGCCTTCTAGCGTCACTTAAATAGGATAAATTCTTATGATCAGTGAGAATCATGATAGGAACCGGAGATCCCTCAAGTAAGTGACGCCATTCCTTGAGAGCTGATATTATGGCTAATAATTCTCTATTACCTATATCATAATTCTTTTCTGCAGGTGTCAGCTTACGAGAAAATAATCCACAAGGATGCAACAGAGCGGTAGGAGATGCCTTCTGGGAAAGGATAGCTCCCACAGCGGTGTTGGAGGCATCAACCTCAAGGATGAAGTCTCTAGAGGGGTCTGGATGTACCAGGACGGGAGCTAAAGCAAAAGATTTTTTCAAGAGAGTGAAAGAAGCCTTGGCTTCCGTAGACCAATTGACATGATTAGCTCCCTTTTTGGTCATAGTGGTGATTGGAGCTATAATTTGGGAAAAGCCCTTAATAAATTTTCTATAGTAGTTAGCGAACCCAATGAATCTCTGTATCGACTTCAATCCAATGGGTAGGGGCCATTCAAGAATGGACGATAGTTTTTTAGGGTCTATTTGAAAGCCACCAGCAGAAATTATATACCCTAAAAACTGAATAGAAGTCTGATCGAATAGACATTTCTCAAGTTTGCAATACAAACCATTAGCAAGAAGGGTCTGTAAAATATTTCTAACTTGTTGGTGCTGCATCTGAATATTAGAAGAATGAATGAGAATGTCATCAAGATACACAATAGCGCAAGTGTGCAAATAATCTCTTAAGACATTATTGATAAAATCTTGGAAGACAGCCGAGGCATTACATAGACCGAAGGGCATTACCGTGTACTCATAATGACCGCTTTGAGTATTAAATGATGTCATCCATTCGTCTCCCTCTTTGATGCGAAGTAGATTGTAAACTCCACTAAGGTCTAATTTAGTAAAGACTTTAGAACCACGGAGCCTGTCAAAGAGCTCTGTTATCAATGGTATGAGATACGCATTTTTTAGAGTGATTTTATTCAGACCCCTATAATCTATGCAGGGACGTAAATCCCCCTCCTTTCTGGCAACAAAAAAGAAACCAGCCCCTGCAGGGGAAGAGGAGCGTCTGATAAACTTATTGATTCTTGTATGTATTCCTCCATAACCTTATTTTCTATTTGAGAAAGAGTGTAGACTCTCCCCTTGGGGGGCATGGTACCAGGGAGGAGTTTAATGGCACAATCGTATGACAATTGTATGACAATCGTATGACCTATGTGGAGGAAGACGGTCTGCCTGTACTTTGTCAAAGACCTTCGCCAGATCGTGGTATTGAGGCGGTACATTAGTGGAAAGTGGAGGAACTGAAGGAACATTAAGAGAACACAGGGGTTTAACTTGGTTTAAACATGTAAGGTTACAGGAAGGACTCCAAGACAGGATTTGACTTTCTCTCCAGTCAATAACAGGGTTATGTTTTTGTAACCATGGAAAACCAAGAACCAAAGAGCAAAAAGGAGAAGAAATGACCTGGAAAGACAACGTCTCTTTATGGGTAACACCTACTGATATAATAACAGTCTTAGTTTTATGCGTAACATAGGGGACTGTTAATGGTCTACCATCCATGGCCTCAACGGCCAAGGGTGTTTCTTTCTCCTCCAAAGGAAGAGAAAGAGATGTTGCAAAGGTTTGGTCGATAGAGTTGTCTGCAGATCCAGAGTCAATGATGACTAACACTTTCCCAGAATAGGGTTACAGGCATAACACACCTGTATGAATTCGTTTTAGGGGACAGAGACATTACGCCCAAGGCCGGTCCTCTGAACGAGCTTGGGTGGTAGAGTTTTCTGGACGTGATGGGCAATTGTTACGTAAGTGCCCCTTACTACTGCAATATAGGCACAACCCTTTCCTTCTTCTGTAAGACTTCTCAGCCTCAGAGAGTTTTAGAGAAGCGATCAACCTAGTTGCATGGGTTCAGAATCCGGTTATCATCGAACGAGGAGCGGTTCTTCCTATAGCCCTCCTTTGTCTATCTAAATGAAGATGCTTCTGTCTAACCCTTATATCAATGTCCGACATGTATTGTATAAGGTCTTATAGGAGTTCTGGTAAGTCCCTAGCTGCCACTTCATCCTGTAAGGATTCAGTAAGACCCTCAAAAAAAAACCAAAACAGCTGTCAGAGGACTGTTATTTCAAGTCAGCTCAGAGGCCAAGGTACGAAATTCAATAGCACAATCGGCCACTGATCTAGATCCTTGTTTGATTTTTAACAGTGCTCTGGCTGCTAATCTCTTTCTGCCTGGGTGATTGAACACATTACGAAAAGTCCTGAGGAACAGTTCAAGATTGAAAACAATCATATCATCATTCTCCCACAAGGGATTTATCCAAGCCAGGGCTTTGCCTTCTAATAGGTTCATAATGAACGCTATCTTAGACCTATCAGTAAGGAATGAATCAGGAGCCACTTCAAAATGTACTCCCATCTGGTTCAAAAATCCCCTGCATAACGATGGTTCCCCGGAATAACGAGGAGGAAGAGTTAGGCGAATGGATGGAGTGGAATGAGTCGCAGGGGGTAGAGAGACAACACCTTGAGAACTACTGTCCTCTGCCTCTGTTTGAAGACACACAGTTCTAGTGAGGATAGTTTGCAAGGCTTGGGCAAACTGATCCATTCTATGGTATAACCCCTCTATTCTATTTTCATATGTTGCCATTTGTTGTCCCAGGTTTTCAGGGTCCATGGCCCTGTCGTAATGTCAAGGTTAATACTCCTCAACACGCAAACCAGAGAACAATAAAGGCAAGCACAGACAGACGTATTACCAGACCTTAAAGTGGCAGGACTTAACGTAGGAAAAAGAGATAAGAATAGTCAGACACGCCAATAGTCCTCGGATGAGTTCCCAGATGCGCACGCAACGCCAGCCAGAGATCCGCACCACCCCGCAGGAGAGGATGGACGGCAGGACCGGGACGGTGCAGGACACGAGGTATGACAGAGTTACATTGTGTTATTTAAGTGTTCCCTTTATTTTTTTGAGCAGTTTATAAATTAATGATTTAGGACTTGTTTTAGAACAATAACATTTTCTCTACTTCAAAGGCTTTACTGGTTGAAAGTTTGCTAGTGAAATTTCATTGTGATAGCTTTAACTGTCACACCATATTGACTGAAGAAAACTTTATTTATTGGTTACCAGTGCTGGCTTGAAATGTATGCACAAATTGACACAAGTTGGTTGCATTTGTGAGTCCATGGTTCACAAAATAATTTTGTAATAGTGTATATACTAAATATGTGCCAAATTTTATTATGGAAAATGTTGTCTTACAAATATTTTAATATAGAAAGAATTCACTTTCAGATCCACATTGCACATTATTGCTAAAATAACGTTGTTATGCATTTCTCAAAAAATGGATAGGCAATCACACTGTCAGTTAATGTTTTTTTCCTAAAAAAACCCCACCATTTTGTTAAACCTTCCTTTTACTTCTATTTATGCAAATCACAGCTTCATTATGTTGTTACAAAATCCAGGTCTTCTTTTTCAGATGTGGGATCCTTGATCCTTATAACACTTAAAGTGACCCTATAGTAACCAGAACAATTACAGCTTAATGTAGTTGTTCTGGTCTCTACAGACTCTACATGCAGGCATATTAATGTTTAATTTTCACTCAGACTGCCACTAAAGATAATTTCTGGGTCATGATCATTCCCCATAGAAATGCATTGATTCAATTCAACTCTATGTAAAGATGCTGAGTGGCGCAGTGCGGCATTTTGCTGAGTTTGTGCATTCGCCTCCCAATGGGATAATCTCAGCCAAGGAGGAGGATTGTGGGTGAAGCTGGAAAAAGGAAAGGGAGGCAAGGGGGCAGGGAACTAAATAGTTTTTTTACATCTATAGAGTGAGGAAGGGGGGTTGGATGACTAAATGGTATTTTACACTTTGTGACAAAAGGCCTTTTGTCACTAGTTTTTCATGTGACAAACTACCCTGTTCCCCTGGCTTATGGAGAAGCCTAATTGCCAGCCTCCTTCCCCATTAATATGGCCCTGGGGTGTATGGCCCTTTAAAAACAGTATATGGGCATGTTAAGACCTTTTGTGGCAATGCCCCTTTAAAACTGTGTCCCCAGTGTCCCTCCTCAACCTCTCATCAGCCGTGCTAAACTTTAACCACATGGCGATTTTATTCTGTTTGTGGGATCTGAGCGCTGTTCGGATATATTGAGCGCTCAGATCCAAGCTATCAGGGTATAGGATGTGGGGTTTCTGTTCAGTGTAATGGGAATTATGAATTTTTTTGTATTTTTGCTGCTGTTGTGAATGGAGATATTTTCTGTACCTGAAGATAATTGGCTTACCACACCCAGTTAAGCCAATTATCTCCAGGATAGAGGAGAAGATAGACCGGCAGCACAGCCTAACTCTGTGGACCTGGTTTGGGGCAGGAAAACCAGTCGGTCAAATAGGACTTCCATCTAACTTTTGAACCACTGGACCAATTTCTATGATTTTGACATATGTTTTTATACTGCATATGCTGCTTCAGAATATTTAAGTTTTATATTAATGGGATGTATACTTTTACAGTTATGAATATTGTGTACATTTGTGTATTTTCCTGCTTGTGATAATTACATTAGCCCATTGTGTTCAGTAATTCTATCACAGGCAGAGTGGAAGACTTTGCTGGAATGAATGGGAGTGTTTGACTGTATTGTAATGTTTTGATTAGTTGTTCCACACGACCACGTGGGTGTTAACCTTGTGGAAAAAGTTGCATATAAGTGCCAATAAACACTTAGACTGGTGAGTTCCTGTTTTACCCTCAACATAGAGCCTCATCTCATTTGTGAGGGAAAAGGCTGCATTTACACTGTGGATTGAATTCACCGTATACTCCTTTGTCTATAATCACTAAGCTCTCTTAAGAGCTTGTTCCAGCTTTGCTCTCTGCAGGAAGAGAGGTTCGATCTGCAGTGCTGATGGTGTCAAGTAGAGTGCTTGGAGTCCTCAGGAAGCACTAGGAGCATCCATCAATGGAGGTACTCGGTTGGAGTACAGGAGATCCGTTACACACTTCTAGTGTCAGGAATACACATTCATATTCCTGACACTATAGTTCCTTTAAAAAATGCTTATGTCTCTATTGTTTTAAGTGTGGTAGAAGCAATTAATTCCTTTTTTATCCAAATAGTGGAATTGGTGAAACGAGATAAAAGAAGAGGCGACTATGACAGGTTCCTAAGACAGCGCGAAAGCTTTTGGATTTATCGCCTCAAAACACTACAACCCAATGGGTTGAATGAAGGCTTCTCATTTGCACCATTTATTTAAATTTAAATTTAAACATGTATATACCTTATCATTTTTGTAATTGGAAAGGTTGTAATTGAAGGATCTCTTAAATCAGTGGACAGCTCAAATTTTTATTTTACATTATAGCTTGTATGTATGAATCATCATTGTTGTGTTAGGATCATACTCTATATTCTACATCATAATTTATCATACTTTAAAGCAGAACCTCTCCTCCAATTCTATTTATTATTGGGGTTCCCTTAATTTTGTGGAGAATGATAGGCTTTATTTATTTATTTATACTCCTGGCCAACAGCTATTTACTTATTCATTTTTATTTTTATTTTTATTTTTTCTTCTGCTTTATTCTAATTGAATTTACTTTGGTTTTTTTTTGGTTTGAAGATCACCATTTGATTATTCTGTTCTAATACTGACCTTTAGTTATTTTCTTCATACCTACTTTATAACTATTTTTTTGGTATATACCTCTTCTAATGTATGATCAGTTTAATTTAATTTTATAGATGAACTACATATACACACTACTGATCCTATGTCAGGGATACCTTGTAAATATTCCACTCTTTTGGCATTATAGGAGTTAATTTCCCCATACTGAGATCTTACTATCGTCACTCCCTTAGTCCTGCCCTCTCACAGTGCGGTCGTAATAAAATTATGACGTCACAAAAATAGGCGAGTGCATTTGGGTTTAAAATGTGGCGCCATTTCCACATTCGGTTAGCTCTTGACAAAGGCGCATGTGTGCTCCGAAACGCACGTTGGGCATACCGACATACATGGGCGTACGCAGGAATTTTTCCAGGGGGGGCATAATTGTAATGACATCCATGCTTGCAAAAGAAAGTAGAAATAGAGCCAAATCAAAGGTACACTTTTAAAGAACGGGGGGTAACCCCAAATATAACATAGCAAGAAGAACAAGTGGTGTACCTGTATGTAATCAATGTAAAATAAAGAACAAAATAGGTACGATAATGAGTATATCAGTCTCAGACAAATATGCTGAGAAGATATACTATTAAGCAAAGTATACCACTGCTATATAGTAAAAAAAGAAAATAATAAACAAATTTTATTGACTTAGTATTAAACCAAAACGTGCTAGTGTACATATGTGAAAAACACAAATAAGTGCTACAATAGATACCCAAAAATAAGTGTGCAAATCAAAAAAAAAGATAAAAAATATATCTACCAGTAGTTAAATCTTAATGTATCAGGACTGGCAAACAATCACCAGGCCACTTAGTAGGTATATATAGCAAAAAAATTTAAGAAAACGCTGGTAAATCTCAGCAATTAATGCAAATGCAAAATTTTACAATCCCCTAGCACTTAGTACAGCTGCATTAATTGCTGAGATTTACCAGCGTTTTCTTAAAATTTTTTGCTATTGACTAAGTCAATAAAATTTGTTTATTATTTTCTTTTTTTACTATATAGCAGTAGTATACTTTGCTTAATAGTATATCTTCTCAGCATATTTGTCTGAGAATGATATACTCATTATCGTACCTATTTTGTTCTTTATTTTACATTGATTACAAACAGGTACACCACTTGTTCTTCTTGACATCCATGCTTGGTACCTTTTTTGACAGTGTCATGAAAGGGAAGGGGCATAGCCATTATCACATAAAGCCAGGGTGAAGAGCGTTTTCACAACTATGGTGTCAGGAATATATGTTTGTATTCCTGACACTATAGTGTTCCTTTAAGCAAATTAAAGGACCATTCTGGTCACCATAACAACTTTACCTAAATGAAAATGCTATGCCAGGAAGCCCCTGGGTGCTCGCTTTCCTTTAAGGGGTTAAATTGCTCTCAAATGGTTTAACCCCAAAGGCTTCCTCCAGCTCCAGGTCGCTCAGTGGTATTTGGCTTCTGAAACAGAGTGTCAGGAAGTGCAGATTGGCGTCAGGCATGGGTGCCGCTGATTGGCTAGAGTGGTCAGTTGACGCTCTAAGCCAATCGCTAGTTCCCGGTTCATAAAATATTTTTACTTTTTTATGAATGGGGAGCTACTGATTGGCTTAGAGTGCCAGCTGACCGCTCTAACCAATCAGCAACACCCCTACCCAACGGCACTCTGTGCTTCCTGACACTCAGTAAATAAAAGTGAACACATTAATACTGATATTTTTTTTTACCTTTGGAGATGAGAAGGTCCAGCGTTTCCCTGCCTGGCCCAGGTACCAAAGCCTTATGATGTGGTGTCCAGAATAAAGTGGAGGGTTCACTTCATTTGTCCTTCCTGCTCCAATCTCCTTTTCCTCTCCTTCATTTGACAGTCTTTTTTTTCTTCTGACACTGTTTTCTATCCTTGGCCCATTCTGCTCTTTTACCTTTCTGCTACTTTCTGCTTATTTAGCGCCCTTCTGCTCCTTTCTCATTCTGATCCCTTTCTGCTCCTTGCAGGCCCTTTCTGCTCCCTTTTCTACTTTACCTTTGTGCTCCTTCTGATTCTTTCAGCTCCTTTACCTTTGTGCTCCTTCCTGTTCCTTGCAGGCCCTTCCTGCTCATTCTCCTATTTTACCTTTGTGCTCCTTCTGCCCCTTCCAGCTCATTTCTGACCCTTTCTGCTCCTTCTACTTTACTTTTGTGCTGCTTTACCTTCCAGCTCCTTGCTGACCCTTCCTGTTCATTTCTGTTCCTTTGTGCTCCTTCTCCTACTTTACCTTTTGTGCTCCTTGCTGTCCTTTCCAGCTCCTTGCTGCCCCTTTCTGCTCCTTGATGTCCCTTCCTGCTCATTTCTGTTCCTTCTCCTTTATGCTTCTTCTCTTACTTTACCTTCCTGCTCCTTGCTGACTCTTCATGTAGGCTGTCTCCCCCATCCCTCACTTCCATAGGCGTGCACACGGGGTGTGTCGGGTGTGCCTGGGCACACCCTAATCCCTGCGGCACGCCAATGGATTGAGACCGGCAGGGGAGATCTCTGGATCTCCCCAGTCGGCTCATGTAGAGCCGACGCTATCCAAGCGGCGGCTCTGGTCTAAGCCTCCATGGGCAGGTGGGGAGATCAAAGTTCTACCTCACCGGTCCACAGCAGCATGGAGGGAGGCAGCAGAGAACCCGGGCTAGAGTTCACTCTACACTGAACCACCAGGGAAGGCAGCAGGACTGGGATATTAACTAATCTGCCCCCACTCCACCCAAACATACAGCACACACACACCCACAGTACCTACACACAGCACACACAGCCCACAAACAGCACCCACACCCATACTTCACCCTCGCACACACAGCACCCACACACATACAACACCCACACACACCCAGCACACTAACAGCATCCTCACAAACACACAAAACCCACACACAACACCCGCACAGCACCCACACACAAACAGCACACTCACACACAAACAGCACCCTGACAAACACAAAACACCCACACACAGCACACAAACAGGACACTAACAGGCCCCGAACAAACATGCACACACAAACACCCTCTGCCTCACTCCCCTAATCTATAGGCTGCTGCCCCCCCAGCCTCACTCCCCTAATCTATAGGCTGCTGCCCCCCCCAGCCTCACTCCCCTAATCTATAGGCTGCTGCCCCCCCAGCCTCACTCCCCTAATCTATAGGCTGCTGCCCCTCCTCACTCCCCTAATCCATAGGCTGCTGCCCC